>JARBWK010000011.1:52048220-52364084 GCA_030556195.1 Anolis apletophallus | reverse complement strand
GGGGTCCCGTTGGCATTGGGACCCGCACAGGCTGAAAGGGACTCGGAGGATGAGTTGGAAGGCCCAGAGCAAGATTGGTCAGCCGTGCCTTTGCCCAGTCCACCGGCAGAGAGTTTAGCCTGGGATTTTGAATGGGAGCATTCTCCCGGGGAAGGAGCGGACCAGGTGGAGATGGGAGGCAGCGACAGATAGCGGAGATAGTTATGAATTCCCAAATGGCCGAGGTTCCCAGGAGCTGGCCGAGCAGCAGATGGAGGCTAGCGGATGGGAAACTTCGGGGGAGGCTGCTTCTCAGGAAGATAGCGATACTAGGCTGGAAGAGCGGGGCCGTTCTCATAACAAGCGCAGGGACATAGAGGAGGGCAGGAGGAGCTGGCATCTGTCCCTAGACCGTCACCGTTCGGAAAGTAGAGACTGGAGGCGCCGGGCCCTAGATCGTCGGGGGTCCCGGCCGAGGGATTAAGTACGGCCCCGTGGGAACTGATCCTCAGTTCTCCGGCCACGTCTATACTGAATAGGCGCGAAGCGGAGTGGGACCACAAGCTAACAGTGGTCATCAAGCCTTGCCTTGCCTTTGCCTTGTTTCCTGAGCCGCAGTGGTTGCGGCACCTTGCCCTGGTTCTTGATTCGCATTGGATTGCGAAACCTTGTCCTGTTTCCTGATCCGCATTGGTTTGCGGAGCCTTGCCACGCTTCAAGCTATTTGCTACTATACCTTGGACTATTTGCTTTATACTTTGAACACTTGCATTTTATTGGACTATATACCTTTTGGACTGTTTATTATATTCAATAAAGTAGTTAGCCTTTGCTACGTCTCCGTGTGTGTGTTAAAGGGGCAGTTCTAAGTCGGCGATTGTGACACCAAGAATCTTCTTGGCAAGGCACGAGCCCAAATCCTGGCTCCGTGGATCTTCACTCGCTTCACTCCCTTCAAATCAGAAGTGGCCGAGCAACTGAGGATCCGTTCCCACGGATCCTATACTTAATCCCCTTGGTGAGATCTACGCCGCTCTAGGCTTCGGCGCCAATCTGTACTACGGGACCTAACGCTCCTTTGGCGCTCTAGGCTTCGGTGCCATTCCCTCCTACTGGTCTCAATGCTCCGTCTCCTATCAAAGCTCCGTCCTTGCCTCCCAGCACCTTTGTGAGAGCCAGACTCCCTTTCAGCTTCTATGGGCTCATCCTCCGCTATCTCCCTGACCCTTTCTTGCGATCCGAAACCACCTGGTCTCTCATACTGATTATCTGAATCAGCACTTTCAGTGTCGGCCTGACTTTCCCAGCTTTCATACCCATCGGGCCAGCCATCATCCATTCCAAGCTCTCTGTGGGAGATGAAGGCCCAGCTACCTCATCATCCCCTTCATCTATCTCCCCATCAGCCACAATTGGCCCTAATGCAATCGGGACCCCCGTGGCCGCCCCCTGCCCCCCAGGCACGAAGGAGAACGGGGTTGCTACAAAATGGGAAAGAGATGTCAAGGGAGCGCAAAGAAGACCATCAATAACTGAAGAGACAACACTGAAAGACATCATGAAATTCAGAAATTGGCAAAGAAACAGGAAGTACACCATAAGAAAATGGAAACAATGGCGGCAAGACAGGAAGAACAATATAAGATGGTGCAAGACCAACTTCAAAACATGAGAACTGAACTAAGGAAATTACAAGTATTCATGAGGAGGTGAGAGAGATAAAGCAAGAAAAGGAAAAACTGGCTATAACTCAAGGAAAATTACAAAAGAGAATTGAAAAGATTGAAGCAAAAAGTGTGAAAATGGAGCAGATTCAAGAGAAATTGGAGCAACGAGAATTGGAATTTCAGCTGAGATTTAGAAATATTGTGGAGGAACCTAAGGAGGATTTAAGACAAATAATTAGGAACTTAACATCTATCTTGCAAAAGGAGGAGGAGATGGGCCAAGAGATTGACCGAGCATTTAGAGTTTCTACCTCTTATGCAAGGAAGAATAAAACAGCTCGAGATGTGGTGGTGTAATTCAGTAGAAAAAGAATTCGGGATGAGATTCTCATCAAGAAGAATGAAACAGAAGTGTTCTATAAAGAGAACAAAGTGATAGTATTAAAAGAATTCTCCGCAACATCCGTGAGTAAGAGAAGGAAATACCTCTTCCTGACAGAGGAATTGAAAAAAAGGCAAATCAGATTTAGATGGGAGAAGACGGAAGGAGTAATGGTTACCTACAAAGTACAAAGATACTGGTTAACTTCAGAAGACAAGGCAAAACAATTTTACAAAAAGCTTAAGAAAGACCAAGAACAAAAATCTCTGGAACAACAAGGACAAAAGGAGAATGTAAAGAAAAGATGTTTTTACTCCCCGGATTACGAGGAAGCCTCCACCAGTCATGGACCCCAGCGTCGAGAAGACTTAGATGAACCAGATAAGGAAGAGGAACACGATGACTCGGAACCCCCTAAAGAAACTCAAGATCAGTGATCTACAAATGCAATTAAAATATTTCTCAAACAATGTGAACGGACTTAATTCGGCATCGAAAAGGAAAAAAATGTTTAATTCAATAAAGAAGGCAAAATACAATATTGTGGCATTATAAGAAGCTCACATAAAGCAGGCACATGCAACTTATCTGGAAAATAAGAACCTTGGACAAGAATTTTACTCTCTTGCAGAGGAAAAGAAAAGAGGAGTGGTCATTTATGTCAAAGAGAATATACTGGCAGAGGTAGCATTCAAAGATCAAGAAGGAAGAGTGATTGGTGTAATGATTAAAATGGGAATCCAGAAAATATTGGTATGTAATATATATGTACCAAATGGTCCAAATACTAAATTTGTGTTAAATCTCCAGAGCCGTATAGAAGAACAAGAATACGACAGCTTGATCATCTTTGGAGACTACAATGGAGTAATAGATTCACAACTAGACAAATGGAAGAAGAAGAGAGGGACGGGAACAGAACAAACCAGTATGCTTCCTAAAACATTTCTACAGATAAAAGAAGAACTAGGCCTACAAGATGTATGGCAAATACATAATGAGAAAGAAAGAGATTACACTTTCTATTCCCATAGACATCAAAGCTGGTCGAGAATTGACATGGTATGGACTTCGAAGTCTGACGACAAAAATTTCACAAATAAAAATACTGCCTAGAGACCTATCAGATCATTGCCCCATTGAGATGTAGATAAATCACAAACAACCGGTAAGAAGATGGAGATTAAACGACAATCTCCTAAAAAAAAGAGGAAGACATTCAAAAATACAAATCGATCATTAAGGACTACTTTAAAAATAATGACAACATAGAAACAAAGCCAGAAGTGATATGGGATGCATGTAAAGCAGTATTGAGAGGTCACTTCATACAGCATAATTCCACTAAAAATAAAATACGACAGAAGATGGAGGACCTTCAAATTAAGATAATGCAAGAGGGAAAAAAATGAAACAAAACCCTGAAGACCAACATGTAATTAATAACCTTGACACTTTGAAGAAACAAAAACACCACCAAGAATTGGCGCAGATGGCTAAAGATCTAAAGTTTATAAAACAAAAAGCATTCCAAAATGCTAATAGACCAGGCTGATGGCTAGCAAAAAAAAATAAGAAAAAAGAAGCAAACAGGTTTAATAACTAGGTTTAATAACTAAGATACGTATAAAAGAGAAAACAACCTCAGTTGAAGAAGAAATACAAAAATTGTTCCAAGCATTCTTCTCTAAGCTATATTCAGAAGAACAAATTGATAAAGAAGAGATTATACAATATCAGGGAGAACAAAAATTAGATAAAATATCAGACCAGTATAGATACCTTCTGAATAAAGAAATAACAGAAGAAGAAATAATAAAGGCAATAAGAAACTTAGATGCAAGTAAAGCCCCGGGTCCAGATGGATTAACGGCGAGATTTTATAAAACACTGAGGGAAGAGATAATACCCTAACTCAACGAATACAAAACCAATCAGTCAATGTAAATTAGTTCATATATTATAGCAAAAGACAACCCAGGTAGGATGAATAAACATAAATATAAACTCCCCAAATGGGGCTCTCACCGCTGTGTAAATCAATACAGTACAGTCCCTCCCCCCCAATGTTCCAAATTAGAGTTCCTCAATGGTAGAAGCCCTCAATGGTAATCGTTCCGGTGGTGCTCTGTCAGGTGTATCCCAGGTATGTTAAGGCCGATGAGGACGCCGTATTCTCACAATGCGAACTTCATGGTTCAAGCGGTAAGCATGTCTTCAGCGTGAAGATGTGGGCTTGCTATCCTAAAAGGATATCCTTGCATTGTGAGGATACTACTCGAATCTGTTGGCCTTGAGAAAGACCCCATTGGGGTTGAAACGAGGGTGGACTCCTCAGTATCAGCGTCCTCCTCGGCCTTAACATACCTGGGATACACCTGACAGAGCACCACCGGAACGATTACCATTGAGGGCTTCATAATCCGGATTACCCATGCTCGAGTGTATTTCCTTCTTTACATGCCTCCGTCGTTTATGACACCCATTGTGGATTACAAATACCTATAGCGGTTTGTGGATTACAAGTACTCTGAACGGTTCTTTCACTATCAACCCCTCCACTGGGAGACATAGTATTGTCCCTCTTTGATTTTTGAACTCTTAATTTGGAACATTGGGGGGGACTGTACTGTATTGATTTGCACAGCGGTAGGAGCCCCATTTGGGGAGTTCATATTTATGTTTATTCATCCTACCTGGGTTGTCTTTTGCTATAATATATGAACTAATTTACATTGACTGATTGGTTCTGTATTCGTTGAGTTATTTCACAGCAACCTTCCCTGTTGTGTTGTGTTTACATTAAAGAGATAATACCCTACCTGAAGAAAATGATGAATAGAGTCCTAACTGAAGAAACTATACCAGACCCATGGAAAGAAGCCAATATAATTTTGATACATAAAGACGACACAGATGATGCTGATGTAGCAAACTACAGACCTATCTCATTACTTAATAATGACTACAAAATCTTTGCCAGTATCCTAGCTGAAAGATTGAAAATATGGCTCAATGAATGGATAGATAGATCATGACCAAAATGGATTCTTACTGAATCGACAAATCAAAGACAATGTCAGAACAGTATTAGACCTAATTGAATACTATGAAGCAAACCCCCAGAAGGAAGTGGCCTTCCTTGCTTTGGATGCTGAGAAGGCTTTTGATAATTTAAACTGGGACTTTTTCCAACTCTTAATAAAGGAAATGGATATGGGACACCAATTCCAAAACGCTATTGGTGCAATTTACAATACACAAAGAGCAAAAATATGGATAAACGGCCAACCGACGGAGAGTTTTCAAATACAAAAAGGCACAAGACAGGGATGCCCCTCTCCCCACTGATCTTTATAATGTCAATTGAGATTTTAATGACGAAAATCAGAGAAAATAAACTGCTAAAATGCCCAAATTAGGAAAACAAAACTACAAAGTGAAAGCCTTTGCAGATGACCTAATATGTTTCACCTAGGATCCCAATGAAAACATTAAGATTTGGATAAAGGTAATTAAGAATTTTGGAAAACTGGCAGGATTCAAAATTAATAGAAGACAAAAATATTAACAAAAAATGTTTCCAAAAGCAAACAAGAAACACTGGAAAAAAATGTTGGATATGCAGGTCATAACAACAATAAAATACCTCGGGATACAAATAATGGCAAAGAATTCACAACTTTACAAGAATAACTACGAGGTACTGTGGAAGAAAATACAAAAAGATTTAGAATCATGGAAGAACCTAAAACTTTCTTTTATGGGCAGAATAGCAGCAATAAAAATGAATGTGCTGCTCAGATTGTTATATTTATTTCAAAATATTCCAATCATAAGGACAAACAAAACTTTTGAAACTTGGAATAAAGACATATTAAAGTTCATATGGGAGAAGAAAAAACCAAGAATCAAATATAAAATTTTGACTGATATAAAAAGAAGAGGTGGACTAGGCCTACCAGACATAACATATTTCGAAGCAAGTGGATTGACAAGGGTGAAGGATTGGATTGAGTTAAAGAGAGAGAAAGTATTAACGTTGGAGGGTCCCATATTTTAACATTTTAATATTTTAATATGTTAGTATTGTAGATGCCTAGCTCTGTAAGTTGCCCGGAGCACATTTGTGGAGGGCGACTCATAAATAATAAAATTAGTTAGTTAGTTATTTAGTTAGACTTGAGAACAGGATGGCATGGATATCTTTGGTATGAGAAAACAAAAGTGGAAAAGAATTTTAAGAACCATTATGCCAGATCTGCCTTGATAAGAATATGGGAGAAATACAGGAAAACATTGTTATCTCAAAATGCCTCTGTGGATTTCACCCATAGAAGCGAACGAGAGAAGGTTGCTAGGCTGGAAAGAATGGCCAACATATTATTTATTTATTTATTATTCAGTTTTATATTCCGCTCCTCCCTGCAGGCTTGGGGTGGATCACAGCACGTAAAACATACAATAAAAACATACAATAAAACATGCAGTAAAAACATAATATGAAGATTTAACTATGGAAAGAGAAGGAAAGAGACAGCTAAAAAAGGAAGAATTACAGGATCAATATAAAAACCTAACATGGCTTCAATTCCTACAAATAAAGGGATATTTTAAAAGGGATGAACAGTTAGGATTCGTTGAAAAGGAAGACTTTTAGAAAGTTTTACTAACAAATGAAAAGAAAACAATAACAAAAATCTATTCCAAATTATTGGAATGGTCTACCGAGATGGAATTAGTAAAACAATATATGGTCAAATGGGCTAGAAATATCGGAAGATCAATAAGTTTAAGAGAATGGGAACAAATTTGGAAGGTAAAAATAAAGTACACATATGCAACTGATTTAAAAGAAAATTGGTATAAGATGTTCTTCAGATGGTATATGACACCTCGGAAGCTAGGTCTAATGTACAAAAACACTGAGAATAAATGTTGGAAGTGTGAAGCACAAACCGGGACCTATTTTCATTTGTGGTGGACATGTCAAAAAGCAAAGAAGTATTGGAAATCAATACAGGACAGTATTCAAAGAATTCCCCACATTGCCATAGAATTAAAAGCAGAATATTTTAAATTAGGAATAATAGACGAAGATACAATACCGGATAAAATATAGATAAATTATTCATATACATGTCCACAGCAGCAAAAATATTCTATGCAAGGAAATGGAAAAGCAAAGACTTACCAACAATAGAAGAATGGGAGAATAAAGTTTGGGAAATAATAAACATGGATACGCTTACCCTCTATTTGAAAGAATCAGAGGGAAAAGCATTAAAAGAAACAGACTGGACTTTATTTAAAGATTATATGAAAACCCGACAGAATCCCTAAGAATATACATGGAACAACTAAAAAAACAAAAAGAAGTAAATATAAGAAAGAAGTGACATTAGTAATTAATAGATAGATAGATAGATAGACAGACAGACATTAATGGACTGGAATAGTAATTTTTGATTAACCACTGAAGAAAGAAGATGGAAGTCAACAAAATCCCCCTTTCTATCTTTTCTCACTACCCACTCCCTGATTTACCTACCTATATTCCCTGACAATCCTAATCCCAAACACCCATTCTCTCTTCCTTTCCTAATACCATTCCTTCCCTTCTCAGATACCTGAAACCTCTCCCTTACCCATATCCCTTTTCTCTCTTTTTAATATAAATGTAACTCAAAACTCTAATAAAAATATTTTTTAAAGCAACAACTGGCCATCAAATGCTAATCAAGGTGGCCAATTTAAACATTCACACCTACCTCCAACAGACAAGAGTTCTTTCTCCCACCCTGGACATTCCACAGATAAATAAACCCAATTTTCCTAGTTTCCAACAGACCTCACAACCTCTGAGGATGCCTGCAAGATGCAGGTGAAACATCAGGAAACAATGCTTCTACAACATGGCCATAAAGCCTGAAAAAACCTACAACAACCCAGTGATCCTGGCCATGAAAACCTTCGACAATACATTACCATATTTACTTGAGTCTAATGCACCATAAAGTCTGATGTGCACCTAAATTTTCAAATCCCTGAAACCATAAGAAGAGGATTTCCTGCTAAAATTAATGCACAGCAGCAAAAAGGTGCTCTTTTTGTAATTTGGCAAAAAAAAAGAGCACGCATTACAGTTGCTGCCTGATTAGAATCCCTTCTTTAAAAACAAAAGTGTTGGCGCTCCAAAGCTTCCAGCAACAGAAAGGTTTTAGAATGAATCCACTTTAATTGCCTTGGTCCAATGCTATGGAGTCATGGGGACTAGTTTGACAATGCCTTGAGCCTTCTCTGCCAAAGAATGCTGATACCGCTCCAAACAACAAATCCCATCAACCCATTAAATAAGAGATGAGGCTCTTCAAATGGGAGCTCCAGGTGCTCCTGAAGCACTTTCCCTTTTTTGCATTGAGATTACTGTGTAATGTGCACCTTAATTTGGTCGACGTCATTTAGCAAAAAAAAGAAGTCAGCATTAGTTTTGAGTAAATAGGGTTTTGTTTTAAGGTAATCAAAATTAGTTTGCTATGACTATTTTTAAAAGTTATTTTGGGAAGATTTGTAAAGTAAATTACTTTTTAGAAGTAATTTTAAAAATCTTTTTGCATGCCATTCTTTTTTCTTTTTTTAACTTTTTAGTAGACTTTAGTAAACATGTTTTGGGAGCTGGATGTGAAAATGGATATATTAATTGAGTTTTCTTATTAACATAATCCTAATTGATTCATTGTATGGTTTTTCAGTTGCACATAGGATTAAAGGAAAGAAATGCTTGATAATTTTTATGGCATACTGCCCTAAAGCAGACTTTATCTTTCTTCTTTGTTGTCTCTGTGAGTGCACACTGATGGGTTAATTACGCCTGCACCATGCAACTCGGAACCTTCTAGAGGCTATTTTCAGTAGTTTTACTCTCCTGGCATACTTCTCCAGCTTCCCATCTATCTGGATCCTGATAGGTGCATTTTGATATCTATGACACACCACACCCATTTATTTATTTATTTATTTACAGTATTTATATTCCACACTTTTCACCCCGCAGGGGACTCAGGGCGGATTACAATGTACACATACATGGCAGACATTCAATGCCATAGACACACAACACATATAGACAGACAGTCAGGGGCTATTTAACATTCCAACTTCTGGCCACCAGGGGAGCTGTCGCTTCACCATCCATCTGTGACACTGATGAAGTACTTTCCTGCTAGAGATTTTTTATGGCCTCATAAATTTTGTTAAATTAGCCTCCCCACACATAGGTGGTACCTAAATTTCCTACTTGAAAGATGCAACTGTCTTTCGGGTTGCAAAGGTTGACAATAAGCTACACAATTGGCCGGAAGCTCACTCCGCCCCAGGCTGGCTTCGAACTTATGACCTTTTGGTCAGTAGTGACACCCAGCCAGCTACGCCAGAGTCTTGCATATATACACCTGTGTTTCTGCCAGAGCAGAACTTGAATTGAGACAATGGCAGCGCCTGTCCATTATATACCATCAGAATGGTGGGCAGAACTACTTCCAAAAGTTATCCTTTTGAGTTCTAGAAGGTTCCGAATTGCATTGCGTAGGGGCAGGTAACCCATTGATGTGAATTCACAGAAGACCAGTCGAATAACTACAGTTACAAGTAAACAATCTGTGTGTCTCTTCCAAGATTTTATTTTTTTTACAAAAACTGCTGGCAAATTGTGGCCATTGTTTTGATCCCGCATGAGATATAAACCAATTAATAGGCCACAGACTGCAGTCACCATTTTTAAAGGGGCATCTGCCAGGTTTTACATTAGTTTTAAACCTTGAATGCTCTTAGTCAACTGCATGATCTCTAGTTGGTGGTGTACTCCACTCCATCCCGTGCAAACACATTTTGTTAGGGTTGCAGTTCTAGTCAAGTTTGTTTTTACTGACAGGTATGTTTTCAGCAGGTTTAGCTCCTGCTGCCTTTGTGCCCAATCCATACATCATCAGCGCTGCTCCACCAGGAACGGACCCCTATGCAGCAGGGCTTGCGGCGGCTGCAACATTAGGTAAGATGCATGTAAAGGTGTGATTTAACTTTGACATAAATGATAATGAAATGTTGTACAAAAGATTGGATCTGTAGGTGCATTCTTCTCACAGAAAGGCAATTTTTTCACCTTTCATATCTGTAGCCATTCCAAAACTCTGTCTGTGGATGACTAAGACTACATCTACTATTGCCCTAGTTGGTTTTGCTGGCTAAAGGTAATGCAAGTCCTAATCTGAAACTTTCAGAAGGGTACTAATAATGATGAGAAAAATTAATTCAAACATCCAGCCTTGGGCTCGAATCCATGGAAGGTTGGGCTCGAATCCAGCCACAGGGGATGCTTTTGCTCAATCCCTCTTATGACGAAGAGCCATCAGGAGTTGCTCCTTCCTTTTGGTCACCCAGCATTTTCTGATCTTCTTTCTTTATGGTGAAGTAAAACACTTTCCCTGCTTTTAGCGGTACCTAATTTCTCTAATTACACCTAAAGTTGTTTTCAATCTGCTTAGGTAAACAGTAAGCTGGGCTGACAGTCAGCAGTTTACGCCGAACCAAGGCTTTGAACGTGCAACCTTTCAGTTGATAGATCTTATAATTGCGGGTGACTTACCAGTTGTGCTAAACCCCCGACTCCAACATTAATAAATAACCAGTTTAAAACTATTTGCCCTCTAAAAACAGTCAAGCTATAAATGCCATTTAAAACCATCCAGTTTCTATGATCAAGGTATCCAGCACTGTAAATTAAAGTTCTGATGGCCATTCAAAGACCTTTCTGATAGATAGATTATACTCTTAGCCATTATCAAAAGCCTACTTGTTGTGGCCCCAGAGGGCCTATTTCCATTGCCAGATGTATTAGAGTTGCATGCTTGAAACCCCTTTGCCTGGTGTTCCTGTAGTTGCAAATATGTGTGTGCTTTGGGTGGGAGGGGTTTGAGTTGATGCCAAAAGGTTGCTCTCAGGCACCTTAACCCCTCCTCCTCCTGAGGTCACCTGAGGAGGGGGGCTTCTCCTCCCAGGTCAGTCTAACAAAGGAAAGCAAAGGACATGCGGCCTGGAAATCTGGGTGCAAGCTTGGACAAGCCATTTCTGCCACCTAAACCCATCCAGGTCAACTTTCAAGGATACCGAAGCATATCAGAAGGTTTCGGTGAAGCTTGTGTGACCTGGCGTCTTCAATCAGTTCTACAAACTGTATAGGAAACCACGTTTTGCCAAAGGGTTTGTGGAATTGAGGGCCTTAAGATTTCCGCAATCTTGAGAGCCATAGATGGAGACAGGGATGGTTTGAAACCTTCAAAGAACTATAACTCACAACAACAACAACTTTGAGGCAAGTAACAAATTTCTCAGAGACTTTGCTGTAACCACTTTTAGATATGGAAGAAATTAGGGCACCAGTGAACTGGTTGTTAGTAAATAAACTCTATAGGCAGGCATTTGGTCCCAACTGATGCCTCCTTAGTTGCCAGCTGCCAACATACCGTCCTGCCATGTATTGCCTCTGTGTATTATTGCTTGCCGGGATCATTTGTGGGGAGGGGGGCTTTTGGGTATACGTCTTTTATCTGTTTATTGATGTTTTATTGATTTTATGCTGTAAACCGCTCTGGGCTCCAGAGAGAGCGGTCTACCAAATCGAATTTATAAATAAATAAATAATAAAATTGAACTTTACCATTCAGAGTCCCAGAGCCTCATTTAAAGCTGTTCCACCCTCCCTTTCTTAAAAGGAAGACAACCCGTAATTCGTGAGGCCAGAGAGACCACACGTCCCTCTTAAGCCCAATATAGGGCCTCATCGTAACGGCACACTGCTGAACTAGCCAGGTTTTGAACTCCTTTCTGAAAATTAGGAGAGAATGTGCTTGTCTAATTTCCGGGGGGGGGGGGGGGCATTTCAAGAAGGAAGGCCCTCTCCCTCGTCCCCACCAACTGCGCTTGTGAGGGTGGTGGGATCAAGAGGAGGGCCTCCCTGGCTGATCTTGAGGCCTGAGCAGGTTCATAGGAAGATATGCGGTCACATAAATAGGCAGGACCCAAGCTGTATAGGACTTTGTAGGTAATAACCTGCACTTTGAGTTGAGCCCGGAAGCAAATTGCAACCAATGGAGCTGCTTTAAGAGGTGGATTGAATGTTCCCTACCACCGATCCTTGTCAGTAGTTGCTACTACCGCTGCTTCTAACCGGTTTTCACTCACTTCTTCTCAGCAAATACCCTGCCTTAGTGAAACCATGTGCTCTGGTTGAGGACCAGAGCCTACATATACTAAAACAAAATTGTAATGAGCCCTCAAGCAAGCCTCCACTGAGCTCACACGAACAATCAGTCTTAATCTAACACAGGCCACAACCCTAACCCAGGACAAACCCTCTGGGGTGGGGGATGGGGTTTAATCCTACAGACAAAAGTTTACCTTTTGCTGCCTCTTCATTTCTGCTGGCCTTGCCTTTTATCCAAGCCCCTTTATGTGATCGAGAGAGCTAGTGGCTGCTAGCCACATCTGAGACAGAAAGTAGATCTGGATTTTAACATTGCCGCTTTTCTTCTGTGTGATTTTAGTAGCTTTTCTGATGAAGAAGCCAGTAAAGCTTCACAATTTTCCATGGTGTATTTTGCGAATTTCAGTTGGCCCAATAAAAGCACCACTGTTTTGTGGATTTGGGGTTTTGTTATGCAAAACTCTCCAGTTACTCAAGAAAGTGGTGACAGAGGATGGCATTCGACAACCCTCAACACAGCCCTTTTTCTTACAAATGCAGATAATGGAAGTTACATCTTTGCTATTCTCCTCTCCATGTTGCTTGCTTGCATCAGCAATAATCGAAAAATAATGCGTTCTTATTGTAAAAAGTAGCCTTTTACAGCTCTTGTTTTGTTATTGGAGGATCAGTTAGATGCCTGAACTAACATTTATGTAGCCAGCAGAAGATGAGATGCATCCTCTCTTGATATTTTAGGGCCTGCGGTTGTCCCCCATCAGTACTATGGAGTGGCTCCCTGGGGAGTTTATCCTGCCAGTCTCTTTCAGCAGCAAGCTGCCGCCGCCGCCGCTGCCTCTAATTCCTCCAATCAGCAGACCAGTCAACAGACTCAGCAAGGACAGCAACAGGTGAGCAGCAGATCTTGGCTTTGCACACATATAGCCGGCCTGAGATGTATAACAGTGCTTACACAGCTCTTAAAGAACAATAGTTGCTGACATTACGAAATAGAGTAGTCACCAAACAATTAAAATGTTAGCATGTAACACAAAGTGTGTCCCATAAAGGGAATAATTGTTTTGTAAATAGAGTAACATTTTAATCTGTTCTGTTTAACCCTTCTTGAAAACAATCTGTTTATTTTGAGATGGGTAGCTAGCAACATAGTGTAGACCTCTTTAAGAGTCCAACCCCATTCTGCCAAGAAAAGATATAGTGTGTATAGTTATGATACCCAGACTCCAAACACAATGCCTAGATATGACATAATGAGTCTGTTTTATTTATGGAGAGTCTCCATGATCAAACAAAGCAAATTGTCACTGTGTGTGTGTTTAGATTCATCTTTAGTATTTACTGTAGCAGAGTAGTGATCTCAGCCTTACAAGCAGGTTTTCTCTCATTTCTGGCCTTAAATCTGGTCTCAATGTAAAGTGCTATAAAGCTTACAGATAAGGAGATGGATTCATTTCCCTATATTTCACATCATGTTGCACTCTAGCACTGGAACACCCTTTCACCCAGCACCACATCAGAGTCCAGGAGTTCAATGTAAGTCTGTTTATTAAAGAAAGTATATAAACAGGGGAAAGGGGGCGGAAGTGTCAGTAGAATAGCAAATACAGATTATCAGTAATCCAAAAATATAAAGGAGCATAAAGCCAAGGAGTCCAAAAACCACAGAATTAATCCAAAACATCAGCCTCATCTGCCTGCAATTCCCTCCAATCTCTCACAGACTCTTCACTTTGAAACCCCTCATCCCTTGAACAGTCAGAAAAATCCTCTGGTGCTTGCCAAACTGCAACACATCTCTTAATGTAATAAGGGAATAAATGCATCTGTTTTGTCTAGAAATGGTTTATCTTGCTGTTCAGAGGAAGAAAGACTTCAGAGAACTGAATTTTCATCTAGAGAAAGTGTAGCATGTATAGATTGACAGGACAGAGTAAACTGGATGAGTGACAGGTCTAAGAATAGTGATGGAAATTTTATATGCCTCCTGAGATTCTTTGATGGTAGAATTCAAAAACAAGCTTTATTAACCTGAATCAGTATTCAAAGGGAGCTTTTCGCATTGAGACTTATTGAGAGAATAAGTTGATGGCATACTGTCAGGACTCACTATAGCAGTTCGAAATAACTCACAGGAGACGTCCCAGATTTTACTCAGAACATTTACTAAAGGATATCAAGACATGGTTAAAGCCAAGAGTGGCTGGTAACATTGCTCACTCCCTTTTTATACCCTCCCACACAATCAAACAAAACAGTTCCCGCCCGGCACAAACCCCACGCTTTTCTTCCGCCAATTCTTGGAGTCGTTGTTTCCCAGGGTCGAGTGTGCATGTGTCTTATCTCGTCTTTACACTGTCAGGCTCCAGATTCAGGGCCTCAATTCTCATGACAGCATACGTTTTTTATACTATGTCTGCGTTGTTATAGGTATAGACATCCCCTCCCCCAGACACTTCACTCCATGTATCTGATTATTTTTATATCTATCTATCTATCTTAACCATTGGTATACTGATATTGAAGATACTATTTCATGTAGTCAAGAAAGCAAAATGTTACAAAGCAAGGCCTTCAGGTAGTGTTCGACTATGATCAACCCTCAAAACTGAATATACTAATTACAGCTGGTGGGATTTACTTACCTGGAGACGTTGTTTTGCTGCCTCTGCCCTACTGTCTAAGTATTGCTTGATACATGAATTTCATAATATTTCATTGCTGTAAAATAGTATGATGTAACATTATTTCAACATGTGTCAGATGAGTGAAACAATGTTTTTTATTTATCCATTTTGGTTGTCTTCAAAGGTCTGGCAATGATGACACTCTTGCCCTCACTGAGAACATTGTTCAGTATTGATGATCCTCTTATGTGCTGAGCTAGACCTTCTTAAACAAATTGTTGTGACAGTGTTGGGTAGTAGGAATATATTCCTCTGTCCATTGATGTATCAAAGGTAGCATACATCTTTTGTCGCACACCGGCTGGAAACCAGGGCCCTTTTAATATTTCACACAACCACGGCTGGAAATAACAGTCTATTTATTGAAGTAAACAATTTCCAAAAAATAACAGTAAACATGAAATAGGCAAAGGCAAAAAGCATTGGAGAAAATCCCATGAAATGTTTCCAAAGCTTCAGGCTAATTAAGTGTAAGGTCTCTGAATATAAAACCACTAAGAAGCAATAAATCTTAAAACTAGGTTAGTTCCAAAAAGCAAGCTCAAAGTTCTGTCATGAATGACCAAAAAACCATGAAGTCAGGAGTTCATGGAACTGCTTGCAGTTGAATCGAAAGTTGACCAGGAACTGAATTTCAAACCTTTGCAGGGCTAATAACAAGCTCTCAGCATTCTAACATTTCCCTCCCGTTTCCCTGGGAAAGTAACAGCTGCGGCTAGAATCTGCAAGCTAGGTGTCTCAATTCCCGCCCACTGGACTCTCAGAAAAACTAAATTCCCTTAGCTGCTTTAGCCACAGGCCCAACATCTTTAGACATATATTGTGATAGCCAAGAGACAGTTCCATTGCAATGGCAAGATCACTTCTAGAATTATGTGTATACCTATATATAGAGCTACAGTATGTGTCAGTTTGAAAATACAGAGGGAATAAGGTCATTAGTTTTTGAAAAAGGCACCAGTGTTTTTTTAAATAGAACTATTTTCCAAGGGTAATAGAATAGTGGCTTTTTCGCTATTTACATTTGATTATTATTACAATTACTATTTTTATGTTTATTTGTAACAACTTTTTCTTTCTACAAAAAAGACTCAAAGCAGATTACAGTAAAACCAATGCAAAAAAATATGAACATCAAAATAGAATTAAATTAATGGTTTTAAAAATAAACAGTTAAAATCCTTAAATTGAGGGGCAGCCACCGAGAAAGAAGACCCAATCTCTTGTTCCCACCAACCGAACTTGCAACAGAAGTGGGATAGAGAAACAGGCCTCTCCTGAAGGGGATCTCAGGGCCCTTGCCTGATTCGCTTTATTGGTCTTGTTTTCTTGTGTTACCTGATGTTACTGTACATTTGCTCTTTGACCTTCTGTAAGACATACAGTAATTGTGATGTCCAAGTTTATTCTGATCACCCTACTATGCTGGAATCAATCAATCAATCAATCAATTTTTATTACTTAGTCGCCCTCCACCAGCGGTGCTCTGGGCGACTTACAACATAAAACCAATAAAACACTTTAAAAGAATTACAATTAAAACAACTAATCAACCGCTCTGCCAAAGAGCCAAGTCTTCAGTGCAACAGTAAAGCATCTCAGTTCGCGCATGGCTCAGATGTCGGGTGGCAGAGAGTTCCACAGTTTTGGAGCGGAGGCTGGGAAAGCTCTCCACCTAGTGACCTCCAGGCAGATTTCTCTAGGGCCCTGTATATGGAGGAGTTCTCTTGGGAAGATCGAAATGACCACTGGGGTTTATAGGGGAAGAGGCAGTCCCTAAGGTACGTCGGCCCCTGGCCATACAAAGCCTTAAAGGTCAATACCAGCATCTTGTAGAAGATCCGGAATTCGATCGGTAACCAATGCAGCTGACACAGGATAGGTGTTATATGACATCCCACAGGGGTTCCTGGCAGCTGCATTTTGAACTATACGAAGTTTCCGGGTCGCTGACAAAGGAAGGCCAACGTATAGAGCGCTACAGTAGTCCAGTCTTGAGGTTACCGTGGCATGGATCACTGTGGCTAAAGCCTCCCTGGAAAGATAGGGCGCCGGGGCGAAGATGGAAAAACGCCTCTTTGCTGACGGTGGAGAGCTGGGCCTCCATCGTCAGCAAGGGGTCCATTGTCATTACACCTAGGCTTTTCACGGTGGCAGATGGAACAAGAGGCTCACTATCAAGGGTAGGCAATGGTCGCTCCACTCCCACAGGGCGGCCAGGCCACAGGATCTCCATCTTCGCCGGATTCACCCTCAGCCTGCTAGCACACAGCCATCCAGTCACAGCTTCAAGGCATAGAGTGAAATTATCGGGTACTGAATGATTCCCTGGGCTTCCCTATCCCTTGTAAACTAAGGCAGATTCGTAGTATGGTATACTGTTTAACACAGTATGTCCAATGTGGTGTAAAAGTTCTGTAAAAGTTCTGATATAGCCCCTCACACTGGAAATTGCAATAAAAAGAACTTATGCTTTAAAGTTATTGAAAAGTTGGCATGACAAACTTTGACCCTCCAGGTGTTTTAGACTTCAACTCCCACAATTCCTAACAGCCACAGGCCCTTTCCTTTCCCCCCTCAGCCACTTAAGCGAAAAGGAAAGGAAAAAGAAAAGGGGACTGAAGCTATTAGGAATTATGGAAGTTGAAGTCCAAAATACCTGGAGGGAGGACCAAAGTTTGCCCACATCTAGTTTAACTATGCTCCATTTTATGTCTTTCTAACCATCTTGGTCTTCTAGAGAATTTTCGTTATGCTTTATCACAGTTATGAATAACCCTTATGCAAACCATTGTATCAGGTGCTTTGGCACTGAAGTGTTCTTGGTGTTTAATAAAAGTATCCTTTAATTTACCATTCCCTGGGCTATTTGTGTGGCAAGATTCATGCCACCTACTATCTTGAACTTACTGATTCATGGAGACCACAAAAAGTACTGGTTGCTTGCTTGTAACTTATTTTTCTGTGAGTGGTCACCTGTCACATCCTTCCTCTGGACTCTTAACACCTACTTGGTCACATGTGCTGTAGTGTTGGACATGGAACTGAGCAGCATTGGCAGCAACTGATATATTTATGTCATCTGGAGGGTGGGCAGGGTTGGTGCCAAAAAAATTCTGCCTATTGATTCTAGGACAGTGGTTCTCAACCTGGGGGTCCCCAGATGTTTTGGCCTCCAACTCCCAGAAACCCTAACAGCTGGTAAACTGGCTCGGAATTCTGGGAGTTGTAGGCCAAAACACCTGGGGACCCACAGGTTGAGAACCACTGTTCTAGGAGGTTTTGTGTCGGTGCACTAGACCCAATTGCGTAAATTCACAGATAACCACTAGGATAAATATAGTGACAGTTAAGCAACAAGTACTTTTTCAGCTTGCCAATGCAAGACTGAACACTTGGTGGTGCTGAATTAACTGGGGAAAGAAAAAAAGAGCATGCTGAGTAGATTGGGAAGGAAGCAGAGCATGGTTGAAGCAATGGACCAGGGTCAAAAATGCAGTACATGGCTATAATTTAGATTGGTTGAAGGAGGGTAACATTTTAAAAACCCTGGTAGTCAAGAAGAGGATGCTTGTATTGACTGGAGAGGTGTATGTAACTGCTTGTATGACCAGTAAGTATCAGTTTGTTTTTGTTTACTTTTGTGTCACAAGAAATATGTTTTGCACCTTTCCCATGTAAAGGTATATTGGTACCAGGGCCATTTATCTCAATTTCAATTCAAGGTTATAGTGTAACTAAATGTAGGTCAAGGTGGGGGGGGGTAAGATACATCTGTAAGGCTATATATATATATATATATATATATATATATGTATATATATATTTACCATGATTACTTTTGTAGTTATCACTGGGAACCATATTGTTGGACTCTGTGGCCAGCTAACCGAAGAAAATATAGCTGTTCTTTTTGTTTTCTGTGTTTCTAAGGTTCTCCGTGGAGGAGCCAATCAGCGTCCTTTGACACCAAATCAAAGCCAACAGGGCCAGCAAACTGATCCATTGGTGGCTGCAGCAGCAGTAAATTCAGCTCTTGCTTTTGGACAAGGGCTGGCAGCTGGGATGCCAGGTAGGCATTTCTGTTTTGTTTCAACATCATATTGGAAATGGAAAGATAGAATGCAGGAGGGAATTGCATCGATAGAATCATAACATTGATTGGACTGCAAAGACCTTTTAGTCAGACTCCCTACCACTGCATGAAGCCACAGTCAAAGTATCTCTGAGAGGTAACGATCCAGTCTTCAAGAAGGGTGCCTCCTCCACGCTTCAAGGCAGTGCAGTTGGACTTTTCTTATTACTATCAGGATCTTTAGCCAGAATGTTCTTTCTTGTAATTTGAGTACTGTCCTCTAGAACAGTAGAGGACAAAATCACCCCTTCTTCCACATGGCAGCCATTAAAACATGCATAGATGAAATGTTATGTTCGTTCTCTGGTGTAACTACTTAAACTTGTTCTCCTAGGTTATCCTGTGCTGGCGCCAGCAGCATACTATGACCAAACAGGTGCTCTTGTGGTGAATACAGGGGCCCGGAATGGCCTAGGAGCCCCAGTGCGACTGGTAGCCCCTGCTCCTGTCATCATCAGTTCCTCAGCAGCACAAGCAGGCATGTTTCTTTACATAGTGTGGGCTAAATGTAATTCCATGAAGTGTTATTAGTTTAACTGCGTACTTTCGTGATATGCACAGTTTCATTTTGTTTATCCGAGAGCTGACAGAAAGATTCTAATAGGGTTTAAATTCTGTCAAATGGGAAGGATCATAATGGAAACGGCAGTGCATTGATTAGATTCAAGGAGGCATCAAGCAAGAATAGCTAGATCAGCAAGCATTACTGATTTTTAACTTGTTATCAGTACCAATAATACAATACTGAAACTAACAACACGCAGTTTGGCCTGGAGTGGACTTTTGTTTGAAAGGAACTGTAAGCTTAGTTCAACTTTGTCATTCCAAAGTGTGCTCTAAAGCTCAAAATATCTTCAATTTTAGGAATGCATTTTTTCTTTGGATCTATCTTTGGACTTTTGATTGGTAGTGCTGTTTTTGTTTTTTTGAAGTAAACTCTTTTTGGTAAATCCTGAAGCCCCCTCACCAGAGTAGAGTTTGCGAACTAAAAAACAATTTTGTGAATTAAAATATCTGGTGAGAAAGCCCTCATCTTTTTATCCCACAATCTGTCCCGCCGCCTTCTGGTGGTCGGAGGAAGAATTGCAGACCGGGTCAGGGAGAAGCAAGATTGGGAATGGCTAGTCCAATGAATGGCCCAGGGATGAGGCGCCCGCCTTTGGGGGACCCTGGCCTCGGAGGCGTCCTGCAGCGGAGGCCACGTGGTCATCGGAGGAGGTGGCCAAGGAACAGCAGACTTCCTCCCCCTAACTCTGCCATGGACCAGCAGTGTGGGTCGCCCCCCTATTGAGGCCACCGACCCCCTGGACCCGCCATATTTTCTGCCGGCTGCCCGGGAGAGGGGAGGCCCGCCTCGCTCGAGCCCAGGTTCCGGAGATTGTTTCGATCCAGAACCTTTTGGAGCTCGGGTTTCAAGCGGCGAGAGCTCCACCGGACAGGTCTGAAGCAGGAGAAAGACATTCTTTTAGCAGGTCTGATACCCCCTGTCAGACCTTTGGACAGAGGAAGCCAGGCCAACCGACTCACCGATGGCGAGTTACGAGTGATCTCCTTGAGACCTCCCATGCTTCCTTCTTTCGATGGCAAGGTGGTGCCCGCTTAGGTCCATCTGGGCACCCTATTGCCATATTCCTATTCCCTATCTCTGTCCTTCTTCCCTCTTTCTTCTTTTGATGTTGTAGTGTTTGTTTGTTGTTCACTGTTTTGTTTTGCCAGACTTGTGAACCGCTCCGAGCCCTCGGGGAGTGGCGGTGATAGAAGTCTGAATAAATAATAATAAATAAATAATAATTTAAATAACTTTTTTTTACCTTGGATAAACTTATGTTTGCCTTTGGGTAAATTTAGATTGAAATTAGATTGCAATAATAATAATAATGTAGTAATTATAAACATTATAAAAAGGACACCTTAGGACAATTAATTGCTGAGCTGATAAAAAAGAGACAGAGGGAAATGTGTGTTCTTTGTGCACAGTTCAGTGTATATGTGTATATGTGCCATGAATAACTTTTCAATAACTTTAAAGCATAAGTTCTTTTTATTGCAGTTTCCAGTGTGAGGGGGTATACCAGAACTTTTACAGAACTTTTACACTTTTACACAAGGAATGACATTGGACATACCGACAGACTCTATGCAACTACATTGGATTCACAATTACATTGGCTAACAAACAAACAGGAGAATTAGATTTTCAATCACCATTCACACACATGTACATGCATTCATCCTCATGCATCCAAATATTACCATACCATTTTCTCCCTCCTTGGAGAAGCACCTGCTTAGGCCAGATCTTGCTTCCCTGTAGCCTGCCAACGCACAGTTCCAAAACTTCCATAACTTCAAAACACCGAAATGCCAAAACTTATTTCCCCAATAACAATGCCAAGGACCAGATCTGTTTCCCATACTATCTGACTCCCTGCACAAAATGTAAGACTCCAAAACACACTTCTTCTTTTTCCCTTGAAAAAGGCCAAAGTGACCAGACCGCTACTGTGCAAATCTGCCATTCTCCATATGTACACTATCTCCTTCCTATGGAACAGAGCATAGTGGGTGGAACAGACTCCTGCATTCTGCTACCATTTTAGAATTATTAGATTGAGTCTTCTATAGCAGTGTTTCCCAACCTTTTTTGAGCTGCGGCACATTTTTAACATTTTTAAAAAATCCGGGGGCACACCACCAACCAAAATGATACAAAATGACACTCTAACACAGTAAAGAACGGCTGGGAGATGATGGCCTGCTGGGAGCAGCTGCTGGGAGTGCCGAAGCCGGAGGAAGGGGCGGAGCCAGGCCGCGTCATGCTCCGCCCCCTCCTCCAGCTTCAGCTCTCCCACAGAGGAGGAGCATGAGTGGTGGACGGGCTTCAGTGGACGGGGCCTCTCCTCCACGTGGCTTCAGCGAGCGAGGGGCGAGAGTCATGGCAGAAGTCATGGCGGATTGGAGGCTGGCTGAGGAAATGGCCGAAGGAGGCGGCACTCCGGCCCCTTCTTCTTTTTCTTTGCTGCCGCCCGGCCCTTCCTCCTCCTCCTCCCCCAAGCAGCAGGAGTTCGGCAGGAGGAGGGGGGAAGGAAGGGGGGCAGAGAGCTTTCCTCGCGGCACAGCAGGAGGTCCATCACGGCACACTAGTGTGCCACGGCACACTGGTTGAGAAAGATTGTTCTATAGGAATATTCTGCTGATGATGTAGTCCCAAAGTTGTAAATAGACGTCTTCCATCCTGGAGTATGTTGATTGCATCTCTATTTCCTGGCCAGATGTTGATTCTTCTTTATTGCTGTTAGGCTTGTGTTGACTTCCTTCTTAACATTGTAAACATTTTTGTTATCACTGTCCCAGTTCTTGTCAGAATTTACTTTTCAGTTCTTATTAGTAACTTTTAATTACAGTTCCAACAAGCAGGTAGTTAATCATTGCATGCCTTAATATTAGAATTGTGTCTTCAGCCAAATTAGGCCCCTTTCATTCAGTTCCATTCATACCGACACATCATATTAAATCAACATTTATCAAATCTGCACATTGAATTTCTTATTACATATGTTACCCATATGGACTACATAGTGATGTGTGTGATCAACACTACATAAATGTGAGTGAACATTTGCTTAGAAAGTGCATGGGTTCTGTATGGAGTGAACTATATATAAAGAAGTGTCTAAACTGGATTGCACTAAGCTCCTTGGTTTCTCTCCTTTTTTCTTTCTGATTTATTTTATAGCAGTGGCAGCTGCTGCTGCTTCAGCAAATGGAGCTGCTGGTGGTCTTGCAGGAACAACTAACGGTCCATTCCGCCCCCTTGGAACTCAGCAGCCACAACCGCAGCAGCAGCCCACCAGCAATTTGGCTTCCAGCTCCTTCTATGGCAACAACTCTCTAACTAACAATTCCCAGAGCAGCTCACTCTTTTCTCAGGGCTCTGCCCAGCCTGCCAATACTTCCCTTGGCTTTGGGAGCAGCAGTTCCCTTGGTGCTACCCTGGGGTCTGCACTGGGAGGCTTTGGAACAGCAGGTAAGACTCATGGTTGTCCTTAGGAGGGAGGCGCATCTGTGGGGATTGTGTTGGACTGAGCTGGTCTGGGCATAATAGGGCAGGAAAGTGCTTAAACTACTGTAATAAAGTTTTGATTGATTGATTGATAAACTAGCAGGTCGGGTCCGATGAAAATTAGTTTTGCTCTTTATACTAAAAGAACCTGCATGAATTGTCACTTGAGCAGTCTGATACCTATAGTTTGAATTGCCTTGTAGCTGCCTGAAGGTGGAGAACCTTCGCTGCTCCAGGTAGTTTAGACACCAACCACAGTGAATTCCACCAATCATGGCTAATGAAGTCCAAAACATCTGAAGCATCACAGGTTCCCAATTCCTGCTACACAGTAAATATGTTTGCATTATTGACTTCGCTGCAAAGAGCTTAGGTGGTTCTTCTGATTTGTTATACTTTGTTAATAACCAATGAGATGCCACATCACACCATCCCTGCAGCGTTTGCACTGGCTGCCGGTCGAATACAGAGTCCTCTATAAGACCCTGACCTTGACTTTCAAGGCCCTGCGGGGCCGGGGCCCTTCATACTTAAAAGACCGCTTGATCCTACCTGCCCACCCAAGAGCACCACGGCCAGCAAACGAGAACCTCCTCTGTGTCCCGGGTCCGAGAGAGGCTCATTTGGAGTCCACGAGACAGAGATCCTTCTCTGTTGCAGCCCCCGTCCTGTGGAACTCTCTGCCGCCAGACCAAAGAGCCTCCCTCGACCTGCCCCAGTTCTTGGCGGCACTTAAGACATGGCTATTCAGGAAAGCATAACACGGAACCAGCGACTCGGAATTCACCGAGTCTGATATTTTAGTATTTTAACCATTTAATATTTTAATATTTTTAATATTTTAATCGCTAGTTGTGTAAGTCGCCCGGAGCACAAACATGGAGGGCAACTCATAAATAATAAAGTTCAGTTCAGTTAATATACTGCACAGGATTTTTCAGCAAGTTATTTGGCTGAACCTGGATGTACTAGGAGTGCACAGGGCATTCTAATCACTCTTATCATCCCCCTGGTTTTCTGCTAAATTTGTTACGTTAAATTTGTGACAGTTAACTAGAAATCACTCATTTTCATGGTCTTTGTGACTCACACATAATGTTGCACCAACATAGCAATATTTGGAAGAAAAGTGTCTCTAGGCAGAAGCACTACCCCCAACTCCATGCACATAATTCTGTTGATTGTTACCAGAACCTCTGTTCCATTCTTTCCAGTGCAGTTGCAGCATTGGTTAAAGGTCTCTATAGCAGACCTCCTTAAACTTTTTCCTCTTCTGGCCCCACTTTGCTGGATCATTTTTTGCGTGACCCCAGTTAGATAAGTACCTAAAAAGGTAAACGAATAAAAAGTTTACTGATAAGAAGTCATAGAGAAATGATTTTAAAACAGTTCTTTGGTAGACATATAACATTACACTTTTAGAAAGATGAAAGCCAATCTACATACTAATGAGATAGATGTACTTGTTTATATTTACATGAAGAATTAAATCTTGACTGACTATTTGATACTGCAGAATGCAGGGCAAAATGTTTTCATGCAGTGCTGGAATGCTTGGTTTGGAGTCTGAGTGGCAGAAATGGGACACTCTGCAACCTTGGTCCTCGAAAGTTGGAGGCACAGACCCCCAAAACACCCCACTGTGCACCGCTAATTCAAGAGAAAAAATGCAAACCAACAGAGTTTGGAGTCTGAGTGGCAGACTCTGTTGGTTTGCATTTTTCTCTTGAATTAGCGGTGCACAGTGGGGTGTTTTGGGGGTCTGTGCCTCCAACTTTCGAGGTCCAAGGTTGCAGAGTGTCCCATTTGCCTGAAATGGACCCATACCCACTTCTGTTATTCCCATCAGGGTTTCATAGAATCCTAGATTTGGAAGAGACCCCAAATGCGATATCATCTTGCCCCATTTCTGCCATGCGGGAATGCCAATCAAAGCCCTCCCAACAGATAGCCATCCAGCTTCTGAATAATAGAATCTTGAGAGTTGGAAGATACTCCATTCTACAACAGAGACCCTTGAATTAAGAGAGATTTTCCTGCTTATTGGCAGAAAGGGGTTGGACTGGATGGCCCACGAGGTCTCTTCCAGCTCTATGATTCTATGATTTTCTTCATTGAATCCAACTTGAAATAAGCCGCATGGCTTTGTGGGCCCATGTTCATATAGCACTACAACATGGACACTGAATCAGCTGACTAAGCATTCCATTTAATCACCAAAATTAACATTTTGCTTGCCTTTGAGCGGTAAGTGCATAAGTGCATATTTGGTATTCTACCCATATGTGTGAACCACTGAAGCTATAAAAAGACAACAGGTTGCTTACTGTGATGTTCACAGAATCCTGCTCTTGTGGTGTCAATCCCTGTTCCTCATTTTTGCTACACAGTCTCTGGAATTGAGGGCTTTATTGGCCTTGGCGACAGTCATTCATGTCATGGTGAAATCTAGACTGGACTATTGCAATGCGCTATACACTGGCCTTATACACTGGCCTTTCTAGGTCTGTGACTCGGAAGATCCGCATTGTCCAGAATACGGATCTGTTGTTTTGTATCTTGCCTGTGTGAGCCGCCCCGAGCCTCCCGGGAGTGGCGGCATAGAAACCCAATAAATAAATAAATAAATAAGAATGCAGCAGCTAGGCTGCTTACACTAACACCCTTGAAATGCCGTATAGCGCCAGGTCTTCAACAGTTGCATTGACTGCCAACAGAATATCGGAGTCTCTGTAAGACACTGGTCCTGACTTTTAAGGCTCTGTATGGCCAGGGTCCGATATATCTCAGAGACCGTCTTTCTCCTTAAGGCCATCAGTGGTCACTTAGACCTTCCCTACACAACCTGCTTTACATTCTAGGCCCCAGAGAAGCATATCTTACTAGTACGAGGCATAGGGCCTTTTCTATCTCTGCCCCAGCACTGTAGAACTCATTGCCTCCGTATATGAGAGCTATGCGTGACCTGCATCACCCAGGCTCTCAAGACCTGGTTTTTCATTAGAGCATTTTATATGTAATTTTAACTTCTATTTTCAGTATGTTTTATCCTGTTTTACTGTTTCTGTGTAAGTCGCCTGGAGCATCTTGATACAGGGCGATTAATAAGAAATAAAGTGATGATGATGATGATAGAATAGCCAGAATTGTATGGATGGTAAGAAACACAGCCTCTGTCTAAAGACACTTTTCAACTCTAGTTAGTTTAGAAAAGGCATGGGCAGACTTCATCGCTCCAGGTGTTTTGGATTTCAGCTCCCACAATTCCTAACAGCCGAAAGTTGCCCATGCTTGGTTTAGACAGTTGCTTTAAAGGCACAGAACAACATAGAGAATGGGAGAAAGGTCAGATATAAATAAAGATGATGATGATCATAACAACAACAACATGTGAGTTCACAGATGACCACCGTTACAAGAAAGCAATTGTTTTGCTTAAGAAAGCCCAGGCAATCCATAGTTTGTATATATAGTAGCCTATGAGGTATCACTTCTTTTTGTAAACAGCCATGATGTCTCTTTCCCATTATTTGAATGTTTTATTCAGTGATAAATCCCCTTGTTTCTATTTCAGTTGCAAACTCTAACACAGGCAGTGGCTCTCGCCGAGACTCCCTTACAAGCAATAGTGACTTGTATAAGAGGACATCTAGCAATTTGACCCCTATTGGACACAGTTTTTACAATGGCCTTGGGTTTTCGTCTTCTCCGGGGCCTGTTGGCATGCCTTTGCCTAGTCAGGGACCTGGCCATTCTCAGACTCCACCACCATCCTTGTCTTCTCATGGATCATCTTCGAGCTTAAACCTTGGTAAGGAGCTATTTCCTGTAATTGTATTGTAGCAGCTAACGTTCATCAGTCATCGTGTTAGATGTCTATGCAGATGGGATGCGGGTGATTTTGGTGTGGAGGAAGTCTCAACAGTTTCATTGTCATGCATCAATCTTTACCTGGTCAAGTTTGGACTCACTGGGACCTAAAATTAAAGGCATGCTCTGTGGTTATGTGGGGAGCAAATAAACATTTTTTGTTGCCACCATTGCAACAGCTCCACTGGCTGATAGTTTGCTTCTGAGCACAATTCAGGGTGTTGGTCATGACCTCCAAAACCCTATATGGCTCATGTCCAAGATATTTGTCTGATCCTATCTCCCCATATGATCCTGCCTGAGATCTGAGATCCTCAGGAGAGGCTCTTTTCTCAGTCCCACCACCATCACTAGTGTGGTTAGTGAGGACATGAGAGAGGGTGTCTTGGTTGTAGCTATGAACCACACATTTGGGTTATAGTGCCCTAAGGGATGTCTGTGAATTTTTAGCAATTTGGATTTTGGCAAAATCCTGCCCCCTCTCCCCCGGCAGAAAGGTGCCCACTCGCCAGTACGCTTCTGATTTTTTTCCCTCCACTGCTACAGTTAGAAGCTCACTGAATCTGTTTTGCTTTGATTTTCTGCTTTGTGCTTCATTTCTCTCTTCTTATGCACCTACCTCGGATTGTCTTGATGTCACCTTTGCTTGATCCTTCCACCATGAGATGTAGGAGATGCTCTCAGTGCAGCAGCAACATGCCAGATTCAGATGGCCATTCAAAGTGCCTCCTTTGCCTCACAGACGAACATGTTGTTGGCTCCTATTCCCACTGCCAGGCCTTCTTCATAGCTCAAGCAAGGAAGAAGACAGAGGCTCATCTCCTTTCTCTCCTTTAACAGTCAGCTTTGGCACCCTCTGACCAGTCATCGGCATCTAAATCTATAACTTCTTCAAAACCAAGGTCAAATCCAGTTCCTCAAAATTGAGACTATCATCTGTCACTCCACCATTGACATCTTTGGTGCACATAGCCCTCAAACGGTCATTGGAGAAGACTAACAGGGCTCAGATGGAAAGGACTATCCCACAACAGTCACCTTACACTATTCCTCTGATTCCTTGAAAGGGATATGAGGCAGAGCTCGGCAAGAAAAAGGAGACCAAAACACGACCTCCTCCATCACCCTCAGCAGCAACTGGCTCCTTGCCCATCCCCATAGCTCGTCCAGCCAGCCCTTCTACTCTTAGAGGGGGAGATCCCAGAATTCTCACATCAGTTGATTGAGACTGTTATGAAGACCCCGAATCTAGTGTCATCAACCTTTCTCAGGCTGACGGGATGACCACTCACACCAACAGTCGAAACCCTCACAAAGGTCGTCAAAGTGCGCACCAACCAGAATGCTGCAGACCCAGGTCATCAAAAACGGCCATCTCCTCTATTATTATTATTATTTATTGAGGCTTCTTCGCCGCTGACTCCCGGGGGCTCGCGGCGGCTCACAAAGCCAATGGCACCGCGCCAAAGGGTTAAAACAGACAAAAGACCTCCGGCTCCATCACACCATACCATACAATGATTTTAGTGTCCATGGGGAATCCTGGAAACAAATCCCAGCAGGTACCAAGAGCCCACTATAAATAGCAAGGCAGGGTCTGTATTCTGGAGAAGTTTTCACCCCATAGAAGCCAAAAATCGAGAAGATACCACTTTGCTTTGAAATCTTTAAGTGATAGAGTAGTGGAATATTTCCACATAAGGTTGATAGGAAAAAGACAAATAACGATCAAGTACTTTGGTGCTATTAGCAAGTTACACTTGGCCTCTGAAGAAGGCAATGGCAAACATCTCCTGAAAAGCTCCTGCAAAGAAAACTCTGTGATAGCTTTGCTACCATAGACAGGTCAGAAATGATACAATATTCTTACAGCAATAAAATAAGTGTATTCTGTTTATTTATTTATTTATTTTATTTTTCATGCTTCTATGCCGCCACTCCCGGGAGGGCTCGGGGCGGCTCACAGGAGCCATACAAGGCACGATAAAACAACAACAGTGGTTAAAACCAACTACAAAAAGATGTGAGTTGTGAAACAAAATTAGCTTTGAATAACATTGAATTACTACATCTTTAAGAATATATAGTTAGGATTTTATGTGAAAACATCCACCTCACAGTAGCATTCTCAAAATTACTTTTCAGGAGTTCTTCCCACGCTGCCACATCAGCAGTGCTTTGATAGAATGAATGTATCAGTGCATCTGTACATCATCTGTTACATCTGTGTTTCTCAACCTTCCAAATGCCGTGTCCCCTTAATGCAGTTCATGTTGTGGTCACAACCTCTGAGGATGCCTGCCATAGATGCAGGCTAAACGTCAGGAGAGAATACTTCTAGAACATGACCATACAGCCCAAAAAGCTTTCAACAACCCAATGGAAGGGTTTGGTGATGGGCATTGACCTTGAGTTTTGGAGTTGTAGTTCACTTACATCCAGAGAGCGCTGTGGACTCAAACAATGATAGATCTGGACCTAACTTGGCACAAATACTCAATATTCCCAAATGTTAATACTGATGGAGTTTGGCGAAAATAGACCTTGACATTTGGGAGTTGTCGTTGCTGGGATTTATAGTTCACTTACAATCAAAGAGCATTCTTAACCCCACCAACGATAGAATTGGGCCAAACGTCCCACACAGAAACCCCATGCCTTGAAGGGACTCACTAGCGCGAGCCCCTCCCCAACCGCACACACACACTCTCACCTGCACATGCACACCATGCTGCCATGCACCAAGCACGCCTGATCTCCCCTCCCCACTTGGAGTCTCAAAAACAGCCCACTGAATGTTTATACTTTGAGAGGATAAGCTTATTTTCAACATTGTAGGCCAAGCCACTCCTCAATCCTGAATCCATAAATTCTAGTAATTCACAGCTGTGCTAACTTCTATCTAATCAGTGGAGTGTCACTCAAATTGGTTCATTATGTTGCTTTATTCATGACCTTACGGACATTCATAGTGCAGGTCAAATAAGGGACATTGCATCTATGTGCAGATAACTCAATCCCTGTTGTGTCCATCTCAGCTTGGCTTTTTTCATTTCCCCCAGCCCCTTCGTCTTTAACAGCTCAGTGAGGGGGAGCGCTATCTCGGCGAACCCTTGTATGAACTGTCGGTAAAAGTTAGCGAAACCCAGGAACCCTTGGTGTTGCCAGCGGGTTCGGGGGGCTTCCCAGGCCAGTACGTCTTGGATCTTGTTAGGGTCCATGGCTAAGCCCCTGGTGGAAATGCGGTATCCCAGGTAGTCTAGTTCTGTCCGGTGGAACTCGCACTTGGAGAGTTTGACAAATAGTTGGTTCTCCCGTAGTCTACGGAGCACTTCCCTCGTTAGTTTGACGTGTTCGGATTCCGATTCTGTATAGATCAAGATGTCATCAAGGTAGACTAGAACTCCTTTATATAGCAAGTCTCTAAAGATCTCGTTTATGAATTGATGGAAAATTTTCAGAGCTCCTTTAAGCCCGAAGGGCGTGACCCGGAATTGATACTGCCGCAGGTGGCAGTTGAATGCCGTCTTCCAACAGTCCTCGGCCCGCACTCGTATTCTATAAAAAGCTTCCCGAATGTCCAGTTTGGTGAAGAGGCGGGCTTTCCCCAATTGCGCCAAAATCTCAGACATCAACGGCAGCGGGTATTGATTCGTCGTGCTTATGGCATTTAGGCCTCTATAGTCCACGCACAAGCGGAGCGTCCCATCCGCTTTGGGACGGAACAGGACGGGCGCTGCTAATGGGCTGGTCGAGGGCTCTATGAATCCCCTCTCCAAGTTTTTGTCTATGAATTCTCTGAGGGTTTTCCTTTCAGGCTCCGACATGGCGTATAGCTTCGGACTTGGCAGCTTCGCACCAGGCTCTATCTTGATCGCGCAGTCTGACTTCGGGTAGGGGAGAAGCTGATCGCTTTTCCTTTCGCTGAACACTTCTATCAGGTCTTGGTATTCCCGTGGGATGTCGTATAGTGGATCCGCGGCCACGCCCGCTCCCTCCATGACCGGGGTTCCGCTTCCTTCTGGCTCATCTATCCTTGCTTGTGCTTCTCCATCCTGGAATTTCACCACCCCTGTTTCCCAATCGATCTGGGGGTTTTGTTTCCGGAGCCAGGGGATCCCTAAGATTAATGGCTGGTGTGCCATAAGCGAGAGAACGAATTGTAGGTTCTCTTCATGGGTTCCGATTTGAATCCCTAGGTCTCCGGTCTTCTGGGTTGCTGGCTTTCCATTGGCTGGGGACCCATCTAACTGTGAGAAGAGGATTTGCGTCGCTAGGGCCTGTGCCTTTACTCCCAGTTGCCTAGCCAGTTGGGGGGACATCAGGCACCGGGTGCACCCACTATCTGGCATCGCCTCGGCCCCCACTTCTTGGCCACCCTCGGGGTTCCATAGTCTTACGGTAAATTTAAGGGTGTCGCAGCTTAGAGGTTTGGACTCACCGCCCTGAGGGGGTTGGATCTGCCGCCGGGCGTCTACAGCAGATCGTTGTCGTTTCCCGACATCCACTCCGGGCCGCTGTCCTCAGGATCCCGTTGGTTGCAGGGTGCGCGTGCTGTCTCCGCCGCCGCCGCTTTGCCTCTGGAAGCCTTGGGGCCATCCGTCGCCTTGGGCTCTGGAGTCTTTCCACCTCGTGGGGGCTCCGCCTTTCAGTAGCACTCTGCTGCTCGGTGTCCCTCACGGCCGCAGGAGTAGCATGCCCCTCGTCTTCCCTTGGGCCGGTCTCTGCTGCTTGACCGAGGTTTTGGTGAAGGCTGCCTTACGAATCCCGTCCGTCCGGAGGGGGTAGGCCCCCTGCTTCTCCCCTCATCTTGGTATCATCGGGGCATCTGCACTTTATCGCACTCCACCCGGCCTGCTAGGACTATCCAGTTTTCTAGGTTATCGGGGTTCCCCCGGTTCATTGCCCATTCCAGGAGGTCGGATCGCAGGCCTGCCTTGAAATACTCCAGTTTGGTGACCTCCGACCAGTATCGGATCTTCCCCACCACCGTTTTGAAGTTCAGGGCGTACTCTGAAACCCTTTTCTGGCCTTGGTAGATCCGCTTGAGCTGGGTCTTGGGCTTCTCTCCGGCTAGGGGGTCTCGAAACTGCTTCTGCAGCGCGTCCAGGAACGCGTCTAGCCGGCCCAACTCGGGGGCCTCTGTCTCGAACATGTGCACTAGCTGTGGCCTCCTTTAAGTTGGCTCCTATAGCTCGAACCCTGGCGCCTTCAGAGGGGAAGGAGTCCCCGTAGTCTTGCATGAAATTTTGGACGTTCGTGAGAAAATAAGAGATGTGCCTCGGGTCTCCATCAAACTTTACTTTCAGGTCTCTCCGCCCGGTTCCCGCTTCCTGGCTCCTCTCGCTGGCTCCCAGGTTGAAGGTGGACGCCCCTCTTCCCGGGAAGAAGTCGTCTTCGCCGCTCGCAAAGGTCACCCTCCCAGATGGTCTTCCCCCCGACTGCTCGGATGCGCAGGTCGGGGCTCTCTCCTTCGCCCGGCCTTCCTCTGGGAATCCCCACTCCGGGGCTTCTGCTCGGCGCTGCATCACTCCCAGTTGGAATTGAAGGCTTTGTACCATCTGGGTCAGGGTGCTTACTTGTTCTTCCAGCGGTCCCGGCTGGCTTGGGGTGCTGGTCCCTGGGAGGCTCCTCTCCCCTGTCAGCGCCGACTTCTTGCGCATGTCACATCTTTCAGCAAGGGCATCTGGAAGTCCAACGATGATGGGTTGCCGGGCCATCTTCCGGGGCTCGGCGGTGGTTTCTGTCCCGCCAGCGGCGAGGCCCTCTTCATCTTCCCCCGTCACCTCCGAAGGGATTTCGATCGGGGGTTCTCCCTCTTGCTCAGACATCCTGATCGTAGGGGTTGCGGTTGGATGGGATTCACAACCGAAGTAGAATGTGGCAGTTCGGTCTTTATGTCAGCTCCGGTAGAAAACCAAACAAGCCACGCTCACTCCAAAGCTCTTTGAAGGAAAAGTAGTTTATTTGATCCTTAATCCAGGGCGGTCAAAGACCGAACTGGCCTTTTCCCGCCTGTCCACACCTTCAAACCCTCCTGGCCCAACCCCCCGCTGTTCCACTTCTCCTCCTTTGTCCTTTCTTCTGGCGCTCAGCATTTCAAAGGCCGGGAACCGTTCAAAGGCTGACCAGATGTTCCTCTTATCAGATGGCGGGCGATGCCTCGGCCGTTAGGTAAACAAACGGGTCAGGCGACGCTGACAGCAGGGACTTGAAGTACGTTAACTCACTTCCTTAGAGCACTGTGGCCCACACCAATGACGCATCAGGACCAAACTTGACATACAGAGGCCCAATGGCCCACTTTACAGCCTGGAGCACTTTAAGGCAGGATGGGCCTCAAATGATGGGATTTGCAGTACCTTCACCCAATTCACTTCCTGCAGAACACTGTAGCCTCTACAAATCACAGCCCAGGCCCATACTTGCCACACAGAGTACTCATTACCCACTCCACACCCTGCTATAGTTCTACAGCCTCTATTTACACTGCCATATGACTCTTTCGCCAGGTGCTCTTTCACTGTTGCTCTTTATATGGGAATAATATTTTGCTCTGAGGGGGTTAGCTGTCCCTGATTGTTTACTGTCAGGAATTCCCCTGTGCTTTCACTGTTGCTCTTTATATGGGAAGAATCTTTTCCTCCAAGGGGGTTAGCTGTCCCTGATTGCTTATTGTCAGGAATTCCCCTCTGCTTTCACTGTTGCTCTTTATATGGGAAGAAACTTTTCCTCCAAGGGGGTTAGCTGTCCCTGATTGTTTATTGACAGGAATTCCTTTCTGCTTTCACTATTGCTTTCTATATGGGGAGAATCTTTGGTTCCGAGGGGGTTAGCTGTCCCTGATTGTTTACTGTCAGGAATTCCACTGTGCTTTTATTGTTGCTCTTTATTTCCTGTCAGATGGTGGTGCGGAATACATAAAGTTTACTATTATTGTTATTATTACTATGGTGAGTATTATTACAACAGTATTTAAAAGAAAACATTCAAAGGCTTATTATACTTGCATTTTGTTGATTTCAGTGTAAAATATATTGTACGGTCTAGGGCCTGCGTACCTCTTGGACCGCCTTGCCCCATACGATCCCCCGAGATCACTCCGCTCAGCAGAGCAAAACCTGCTGGAGATTCCACCGATCCGCCTCTGCCGCCTATCATCAACTAGGCAGCGCTCCTTCTCAGTAGCAGCTCCAACGGCCTGGAATGCCCTGCCGGAGGAGGCTAGAGCCATACGGGAGCTCGCCCCCTTCCGCAGGGCCTGTAAGACCTTCCTTTTCAAGCAGGCCTTCGGTTGACATATAACGCCTCTTGCTTTCAATCGATTTATGACTCTGTGTTACCGTTTTTTGTCACTTAGTGTAATTTTAACAATGTTTTAATGATGTTTTTTAGTATCATTTTTGTTATTTTTATGGTTATAGCATTGTTTTATTTTGTTCGTGAGTCGGCATGAGTGTTGCCTGCCGATCACTATGTATGTCTTGTAACCCGCCACGAGCCCTCGGGAAGAGGCGGAATACAAATGCAAATAATAAATAAATAAATAAAATAAATATGGCTCTCAGAGAAATACATTTCCAATTATTTTGCTTCCTGACCCCTGCTCTGTGCTAACACATTGGATTCCTGATTTCTCCGCCTCCTCAGCTCTGAGCTTTTATAAAATACTGACTGGCTTCTGGCCTTTTAAAGAAACCAAACACCAGCCCTTCCACAAACTGATATTACCTAACATCCAAAAACGAACAATACCCTTTTCAAATAACCTGGGCAGCGCCGGGTCCCCAAGCTAGTAAATAAATAAATAAAGTGCTGGTTTTGACCTTTAAAGCTCTATACGGTTCTGGCCCAGCTTACTTGTCCAAACGCATCTGCAGCTACGTCCCACCTCGTAATTTAAGATCATCCGAGGAGGCCCTTCTCTTGCTCCCGCCAACTTCTCAAACGCGGTTGGTGGGGACGAGAGATAGGGCCTTCTTGGTGATGGCTCCCCGTCTGTGGAATGCGCTTCCAAGTGACATACGATCAACCCCATCCCTCCTGGCATTCAGGAAAAAAAGTGAAATCGTGCCTGTTGGACCAGGCTTTTGCACATTAGCACAATGCAGCACTTTGGATTGGAATTGTAATGGCAAGTTGATGGATATGGCTCAATGCTTATGTTGTGGACGGAACACTGTTTTTAACTTAAGTGTATGTGTATTATGTGTTAATGCTAACTGTATTTTAATGCTGAATGTCTATGGTTTTATATTGTATTTATATTGTGTATTGGCATCAATTGTTGCCTTTTTTTAGGCCGCTCTGAGTCCCCCCTCAGGGGTTGAGCAGAGCGGGGTAGAAATGATGTAAATAAATAAATAATAAATTACAGGTGCTGTTCTCCTCATTGGAGAAGAGACTTCTTGTCCTAGACGTCAGGTGTGCTTTACTGTTCTATCGAGACAGGACTGCTGCGTCTTGTAAAACGCCTAGACTTTTTGTTTCCTATGCTGCGGATAAGCTGGGTCTCCCAGTCTCTTCCCAGTGTCTCTCGAATTCGTTGCCTCTTTGATCGAACTTTGCTACGAGTTTGCTAGTCAACCACCCCCTCCAAGGGTCAAGGGCCGCTCGATGAGAGCGATGGCGGTCTCAACCGCTTTTCTAAAGGGAATTCTATTGGTCCCAATTTGCAGGGCCACCATTTGGGCGAACCTGCTTACTTTTGTATCGCACTATCGGGTCGACACTAGGTATAGAAGGGACACAGCCTTCGGGTGCTCAGTGTTGTCTTCCTGCCCTCTGTAACCTTTGCTGCCTGATCATGTGTGTATTGCAAACTGTTGGTTTTTCTTCGTATAATGCCAGTCTGTGATATCGATACCGTATGTTCTCGATATCGAGTCACTGGTCTTTTTTTTTTTGCTGATATGCACTGGATTGGTTGGTTCTTACATTTTTCCTCTCTGTAAGAGGAACTCTCTTTTGTTCAGCAACATAATGTATGTACCGTGCCTCTGTGTTTATTAGCAGGCACTGTAGTTTTACCTCATTAAGCGCTCTTTCCTCCCCTTATGGGGATGCACCTCTTCTAGACACGACCTGCTCATTGAGTGTTGGGGTCTGCATACCCCGACGTTTACTTGGACACTTTTCCTATTAATGTACGTATGTTTGTGGCACTTATGGGATTGGTTTTTCCCATATCATATTCTTGGGCTCTGTCCGGTTATTTATTATTGAATTGCTTGTTGCAATAATACCTCCCTTTAATACCTCGTGATGTGATTTGTAATGTTTTAATGTTTTATTGTTTTATTGTATTTTTATTGTATGGCTGCATGGCTACCACATGCCGCCTGTTTTATATGTTGTGACCCGCCCCGAGCCTGCAGGGAGGGGCGGAATACAAGACCAAATAATAAATAAATAAATAAAATAAAACTTTATTGTTTGGTCCTTACACAGTGGTCGGTTTGCATTTCCCGCCTCCTGGACCTCAGCTTGCTAAATCTCCACAAGTGTGTATTCACAGACACCACAAAGAAAAATGGTAGGTTACATAGCTGTGACCATCTTTCTTCGAGTGGTGCTCTGTGAATTCACACCAATCCGCCCGGACTTCCTCTCTTACAAACCTTCCCCTTTGCGGCGTAGGAATGGAGAGCGCGCGTGGGCGGAGCGGCTTATACGCCCTCCTGGAGGCTCGGCAGAGCTACTGCCAAAACTTGGAAAGTTTTAAACTAGGGATGTTTCCGTTGAGGCCTGCGCAGGTGCAGACACAAGTGTGAATTCACAGAGCACCACTAGAAGAAAGTGGCCACAGGTATGTAACCTACCATTAAATCATATGGTTCATTCTATATTTTATATAGACTTAATTAAAACAATTTTCTGGTCTCCTTCATGGGGGACTTCAAATCTCTCCCATGCTTTAGGCTTTGCCTGCCAGTTATGGGTGGGCGAACTTGATTGCTTCCACTGTATCAGCTATTTTTGCAAATCATGACTGAATAAATTGTCAAAATTTGCTTGAGATAGTGCTTGCAGTACTGGAGGGATTCATTTAATTTTTGCTTCTCGTAGACTTAGCAGCATCAGGATTTGGTTCACCAGTTAAAATTCATGAGTTAAACCAGTTTGTCTTTTTACCTGAAAAATTTCAGCCGAGGGGGAGAGGTTTGAACCCCCCTCCCCCTTGGCTACAGGTCTGCCTGTAATGTTTGTTCTGCTGTCTGTGTCCCTGTTCGTAAGATTTCACCTCATTTTTTCTATCTCTGTGACTATTGGATTTTGAAAATGTTCAGTTATTGTGCAAACAAGGATTTGTGATAAATTTTCAGCAGAAACACCGTTTCCCCATAATAACTAGAAAGGAAGTCTTTATTGATTAGCCCACTGGCCGCATCAAAACGTTTGACAATAATAACTAATAGGAGTGGTTTCCCTTTCCTAGGGGTAGGTTTCCTCTCACTTCCTGTTATCTCACCCCGTTTGTAGCTAGGAGTCAGATGTAAGTCAGATGCTTGTAACTCTGCGACGGCCTGTATGTTGTTTGGAATGTTCAAGCTCAGAGATTAGTGGCTAATTCAAACTAAAGTGAATGACAACAAGCCAGGGTGAAACATATTCCCCATAATCATATTTAAAACAAATCATAGTTCTCTAGTCCTGAATGTTACGGGAAACTGCGTCTACTGTCTGTAAAGCATATGACTAGTAATATTTGCCAAGATATGGTTTTCTTGAATGAATGCCTGGGCAGGCAATAATGGTGCTTTCCTCTTAGTAGAATGACCGTATAATTTTGAATGCTTAGTTATTTTTTAAATTGCTTATAATGTATTATATTTTGATTGCTGCTGATTTTGTATTGTATTTTAACACGTTGGAAGCCACTTTGGATCCCTTTGCGAGAGAAAAGCAGCATATAAATAAATGAAATATTACTATCATTATTATTATCGACCAGGCATGGGCAAACTTTGGGCCTCCCTCCAGGTGTTTTGGACTCCCACAATTTCCCTTTCCCCCCTCAGCCGCTTAAGCCTGAGGCTGTTAAGATTTGTGGGAGTGGAAGTCCAAAACACCTGGAGGGAGGCCCAAAGTTTGCCCATGCCTGTCCTAGACTTATCCATGAACCTTATAAAAATGCGAAAACGTGCCCTAGGTTTATACATGAAGTTTTATTTATTTATTTGTTCGATTTCTTGGCTGCCACTCCCAAGTGGCTCAGGGCGGCTCACAATTCAAACAAAACACAGCGGATAATACATTAAAACATTAGAGCATTAACAACAGTACTTAACTTGAGGTTATCAGATATGGTTAGGCCAACTTAGGTTGCGAAGGCCTGCCGGAACAGCCAGGTCTGAACATCAGGTTCTACAAACATGATTTGGAAAATAATAGAATGCAATTGTTGGATTTTGAATTATGTGCAATGGCTACTGGAATGGTCTGGAGTATGATTGCAGATAGGAATCGTGGCTACGTGACGCTCTGTTGAAAATTATCAATACCTCCCTTGAGCAAGGAGTGTTTCCAGAGGGATTAAAAGAGGCTGTGGTTTCTCCATTGCTGAAGAAACCAGGTTTAGACCCTTCCAACTACCGCCCAGTGTCGAATTTACCGTACCTGGGTAAGGTGGTTGAAAGGGCAGCAATGGAGCAGTTGCAGGCTTTCCTAGATGACTCAGCTTGGCTTCACCCCTTCCAGTCCGGCTTCTGTTCGGAGCATGGGATGGAGACGGTCATCACAGACCAGCTGCGCTGCCATCTGGACCAAAGCGGATTGGCGCTGCTTGTGTTATTGGACCTCACAGCATTGTTTGATACAGTCGATTACGATCTTTTGACCCACTGCCTTGCCGGGGTGAGGGGGACGGCTTTGAGTTGGCTGTCCTCCTTTCTCCGAAACCGGACTCAGCGAGTGAGGAGGGGCGAGGTGGTCTCCGGGGGTTTCCCCCTAATTTGTGGGGTTCCCCAGGGGGCCATCCTTTCCCCTCTATTATTTAACATCTATATGCGACCACTTGCCCAGCTGGTGCGCAGCTTTGGGCTTGAGTGTCATCAGTACGCTGATGACACTCAGCTCATTCTGAGGATGGATGGCCGGCCTGACTCTGTACCTGATAATTTCCATCTATGCCTCGAAGCCGTTACTGGATGGCTGCGAGCCAGTAGGTTGAAGGTGAATCCAGCGAAAACGGAGATCCTCTGGCCGGGTCGCCCGGGCGGTGGGGTACTCCAGCTTCCAACCCTGGACGGCGTGGCTCTATGCCTGTCGTGAGCAGTAAAAAGCCTTGGAGTCCATTTGGACACCCGACTCTCTATGAAGGCTCACATCTCCATGGTTAGTCGGGTTGCGTTTTTCCATCTTCGCCAGGCTCGGAAGCTGGCCCCCTACTTGTTCTGCCGCGACCCGGCCTCGGTGATCCAAGTGACGGTCATCTCAAGATTAGACTACTGTAACACTCTTTACATTGGCCTACCTCTGTTGGTGACCCGGAAACTCAAGCTGGTGCAGAACGCTGCAGCTCAGGTACTCACAGGCACGCCTGTGGGCCATCACATCACACCCATTCTGCAGGAACTGCACTGGCTACCTGTTGAATTCCGGATCACCTTCAAAGTGTTAGTCTTGACTTTCAAGGCCTTGTATGGTCTGGGGCCAGTGTACCTGAGGGACCGCCTCGCCCCATACTGTCCCACGAGATCACTGAGATCCAAAGACCAGGATCTTCTCTCTATACCGAGTACCAGGTTTTATCGCATTACTTCAACGAGGAGAAGGGCATTCCCCATTATTGCCCCCACATTATGGAACTCCTTGCCATCGGAAATCAGGTCACTCCGCAACCTCTTAGCTTTCCGGAAAGCTTGTAAGGCCTGGCTGTTCTGGCAGGCTTTCGAAACCTAAGCTGGCCTAACCATATATGTCAACCTTAAGTCAATCATTGCAGTATAATGTTTTATTGTCTAATGTTTTAGTGCTTAATGTGTTATCTGCCGTTGTTTGAATTGTGAGCCGGCCCGAGCCACCTGGGAGTGGCGGCCAAGAAATCAAACAAATAAATAAATAAATAAATTTTTATGATAGTAATTGTAATGTTTTTAAATGTTTTAATGTATTTTAACTTTGATTTTAATTTTTAATTTAAATGTTTGTTTTAATTGTATATTTTAAGGCAATGCATTGTTGCCTATGTTGTAAGCTGCCTTGAGTCCCCTTCAGGGTTGAGAGAGGCAGGATATAAGTATAGTAAGTAAGTAAATAAATAAATAAAAATATGGTAAATTGAAAGAGAAAACGTTTTTAAAACCAGTGTGTGTTCTGTCTCGGCAATAGCTTGGGCAGAATCATTTCTTTGTGTTCATGGCTCTTAAAACCTCTTATCCAATTTCTGACAATACATGTTATTTTCCAATTTTTCAAAACCTTACCCCAGGAGGTCTCACCAATGGAAGTGGGCGGTATATCTCTGCTGCTCCTGGAGCAGAAGCCAAGTACCGGAGCGCGAGCAGTGCTTCCAGCCTCTTCAGCCCCAGCAACACATTGTTTCCTTCCTCGCGCTTACGTTACGGCATGTCTGATGTCATGCCCTCTGGTCGCAGCAGGCTGCTTGAGGACTTTCGGAATAACCGGTATCCAAACCTACAGCTGAGAGAAATTGCTGGGCATATCATGGAGTTCTCCCAGGACCAACATGGATCTAGGTGAGATAATAAAACTAAGATAAAGCTACTGATCTTCGGTATGTCACTTAAAAATCAAGAATTGTAAAGTGCAATAATATAAATTTCTTAAGATTTGTAAGAATTCCTAAGAATTGTAAAGTGCAATAATATAAATTTCTTAATTAACCAATATTTTACTGTGAATGTAATTTCGAAACCAACTTTCATATTTGAATTCTTAGACTTTGTAATATGCATGACAGAAACAGTGACTACGAGGGTGGGTCAATAAGTCTGTGACTTTTTGAATAAAACACGGGTTTTTGGATAAAAAATCATTTTATTTTTCAAATACATTTTATTTTTCTATACACTTTGTCCAATGTTTCTCCAATTTTTATATCCCTTCCAAAAAATAAGATTTGTCGAGGTCATCAAAATAGGTATTTGTTTGTGAGATGATTTCATTGTTGGAGTCAAATCTCTTTCCGCCGAGCCATTTCTTCAGGTTTGGAAACAAGAAATAGTCACTTGGGGCTAAATCCGGAGAATAGGGTGGATGAGGGAGCAATTCGTATCCCAATTCATGGATTGTTGCCATGGCAACTGCACATGTGTGCATGGTCGATTGTCAGCCAATGCGGCACCCATCTTGCGGAAAGCTTTCTCATACCCAAGTGATCATTTAAAATTGAAACCACTTAGCCATGTGAGATGCCTATGGCTTCCACAATCTCTCGCACTTTCAATCTCTGATCAGCCAACACCGTATCGTCAATTTTTTCAATTGTTTTGGGTGTAGAGACCTCAACTGGGCGTCCAGAATGTTCTGCATCTTCTGTAGTTGTACAGCCACAACGAAATTCAGTAAACCAGTCTTTTACCATTGAAATTGATGGTGCAGAGTCCCCATAGTATTTATCAAGCTTAGCCTTGGTTTGAGTGATGGTTTTCCCCGCAAAAATAATGCTTAATGACCACACAAAATTCACTTTTTCCATTTTCTCCTCAAATCACACGGTAGTCTGCTATCAATGGCTGTCAAACACAAACTAAATGATGCAGCTTGTTCAAATTTTGCCAGGAGTCAACTGACATGTGCCTTTCAGTTAAGAGGCGGGAAATTCAAAAAGTCACGGACTTATTGACCCGCCCTCGTATGTTCTGACTCAAGAGGCCTACATAAAAAGTATAACGAGTTCTATGGGTGTATCTGCATGGCAGAAATTGCAGTTTGACATAACTTCAACGACCATGGCTCAGTTCCATGGGATACTGAGATCTGTGACTTGGTGAGGCACCAGCACTCTTTGGCTAAAGGTCTTGTACAATTATAACTACCCTGATTCCATAGCCTGAAACAACATTGCCCAGTTCTGGGAATCACAATTCAAAAAGACTGTTGACAAGCTGGAATGTGTCCAGAGAAATGTGAACATCGTTATCAAAGGTCTGGAAGCCAAGTCTTGTGAGGAATGGGAGTTGCGTAGTATGTTTTGCTTGAAGAAAAGGTTGAGAGGAGACAAGATAGTCACATTTAGCTATTTGAAAGGACTTTACTTTGAGAAGAGGGCAACTGCCAGAAATCCTAGCCAGTTTACCAGCTGTTAGGATTTCTGGGATTTGAAGTCCAAAACACCTGGAGGGCTGGCAATTGCCCAGGTCTGCCCTAGAGCAATGGTTCCCAATCTTTGGTCCTCCAGTTGTTTTGGACTTCAGCTCCCACATAATTCCTAACAGCTGGTAAAATGGCTGGGATTTCTGGGAGTTGAAGTTTAAAACACCTGGAAGGCCAAAGGTTGGGAACCACTGCTCTAGAGAAGAGGACAGGGAGCAATGCATTCAAATTGCAGGAAAAGAGATTCCACCTAAAAATTGTGTAGAATTGATAGCTGTTTGACAGTGGAATGTGCTTCCTCAAAATGTGCAGGAGTATCCTTCTCTGAACTTTTTAAACAGAGGCTGAATGGCCATCTGTTGGGAGTCCTTTGATTGTGTTTTCTTGTGTGGCATCATGGAATTGGACTGGATGGCCCTTGTGGTCTCTTCTAACTGTAAGATTCTTATTACCACTAGAGATCTTTAGTTTTTGATCTATTGTTTTAGATCTGTGTTTCTTGAAATCATTTCTGATTTAAGGCGACCCTCTCATTGCATTTTTTGGCAAGATTTGTTCAGCTAGATTTGCCTTTGCCTTCCCCTGAGGCTGAGAGTGCAGCTTACCCAAGACCATCTTGTGTATTTCCGTGGGCAAGTGAGGATTCAACGCCTGTATTCTTGCCAGAGAAGCACCAAGTCTCATGTGGTGTTGTCTTCCTTATCAGAAGATTAACAAGTAGTACCATTTGGCCATAACTCTGCTGTTTATACTCAGGAACAGAAAAACCTTCCTTGTCGTCGTCATAGGCCACATAAGACTTATTTGCCTTAATCTTCTGCCAAAACAGCCTTTCAAAGGGTTACCCTCCAGATGTGCTGTACAGTTGTAATGGGCATGCTGACTGGGGTTCATGGGTCATGGATCCAACACTGAGAAGTATCTGGTTGGGAAGCAAGAAGATACCTCAAACTTTTTTTAAAGATGTATGGTAGATACACAGGGGGATTCTAGAAGCAGTTGACTTTATTTGTTCTGCTCTTCCATTCTTTTACAATGGAAATTCTTGCAGGTTTATCCAGCTTAAACTAGAACGTGCCACCCCAGCTGAACGGCAGCTTGTCTTTAATGAAATCCTGCAGGCAGCTTATCAGCTGATGGTTGATGTATTCGGAAATTATGTCATCCAGAAGTTTTTTGAGGTGAGTTTTATTTGTGTTGTTCACTGTTTCTAAATCTCATTTTCGTTTCTTGATTTTTAAGAAGACTTGCATCTTAAATTGGTAGTATAATATCTGCTTTGTCTTATTTCTGCTTTCTAGTTTGGTAGCCTGGAACAAAAACTGGCCTTGGCAGAACGTATTCGGGGCCATGTCCTATCCTTGGCTTTGCAAATGTATGGCTGTAGAGTTATACAGAAGGCCCTTGAGTTTATCCCTCCAGACCAGCAGGTAATTGTAAGTTTCCACTTTAAATTTACTTCTTGATGTCAGATGCTCTTGTCTGTGTTGCTTCAAATTAAATTACATGGTGTTTTGTCTTTGTGAATTTCCTTTAGTCTGTATGGTGTGTGTTCTGTTGTGAACATGCAAATAGTGATACACCTTAGGGAGAAACTGAACCAGAGATACTTGTCTAAGAGAGTGAGTTTCCTGATTTGTACTATCAGCAGCCAGGACACAAAAGCTTTTTCTTCGTGGACTCTGAATCCACACATGTGGAGTATCTGCACCTGCGCAGGCTCCAACGGAAAAAACTTTCAAAGTTCAAATCTAAGTTTTGGCAGTAACCCCGCCAAGTCCCCTCTGCAGAACATAAAAGGCACCCCGCGCGCACACCCCGCAGTTCTTCTTTTTCCTCCACAAAGCTAGCTTCGGAAACTTCCTCGCTATATCAATGACGCGTTTTAAGCACTGCTTGCAGTGCCTGAGAATAATTCCTGACTTGGACAAGCCCTCGGATGTGCCTTCTTTGTCTCTGCGAGCCCACATGACTGCTTCCTGCCGTCATTGCCAATCGTTGACAGCTCATGCCAGGAAGAATAGGGCTGCTCGCCTTAAATATCTGCTTTATGAGCAGACTTTGGCTCCTTCGGCTCTGTCAGGTTATTCATCTCCGGTTCCTCCTTGCCCAGCCGCAGATGCCTACACAGCCATCCCCAGTGGAGACTCCCACTGACAATGTTCGCCAGGGGCCCCAAGAGTCAACGATACAGTTGGTAGAGACCGTGGTGCAGGTCATCCAACAACAACCTCCTGCTCAGTCCTTGGTCAGACAAGAGCGCTTTCCAGTCACTTTGACGCTGGAAAAGGGCAGGCAAACAGCCCGGTTGGCTCGAGCCCTTCAAGCTTCAGCTTCTAAACAGGTCCCGCAACCATTTTCACCTAGGCTTCTACCCCCTCCCCCTCCTGAGCCTCGGGAAGGGTGGTTTAGTAAATCGAAACAATAAATAAATAAATAAATATTCTGTCCTCCTCTTCTCCTCTCCAGTCTGAGGACGAAGACCAGAACAAGGACATCCCAGAGTCGATACACTCCAGCTCGGTCCTTTTTCTCTGACTCGACCGTTCACCGAACCATGATGCCTATGAGGTCAACCCTCCTTCGCCGACCGATAACGTCAGGACATTTGCTGACCAGATGGTGAGGATGGCGGACACCCTGGGCCTTGAGATCAAGCAGACTTCAAACACGGTCACTGATCAAGTTTTTAAGAGGGTCCAATCAGAGGCCCTGCCTGCTCCACTCCTGCCATTCCTGCCATATCTCCTCGACATGATTCAGGCATCCTAGAAGACACCATCTTCGATGCTGCCAACCTCTAAAAAAATGAGGCCTGGTATCGTACAGACGATGAGGGCTTTGAGTGGTTGAAGCACAATCCTGACCCAAACTCTGTTGTCGTCAAGGCATCCCAAACTTCAGGCAGGCAGTCTTCAACTTCCTCGGACCAGGAGGGCAAGAGATTCGACGCCATGGGTAGGAAGCTCTACTCTGGTGCTCTCCTCCTGGCGCGAATGGCAAACTATGCCTCCTGTATGAGCGCTTACCAACAAATCCTCTGAGAAAAGGCCCAGCCTTACTTCCCAAAGCTTTCAGACGAAGATCGGACTGTCCTAACCACTTTGTCCCAAGATGCAAATTCTTTGGCTCACCACCAGATCCAGATGGCAAAAAATACTGGCAACACTGCTGGTAAGATGATTGCCCATGTGATCGCCATTCATCGACACGCATTGCTCCGGTCTTCGAGCCTCTCCACGTCCTCGAAGCAAGTGATCAAGAACTTCCCCTTCGATGCTTTGGATCTTTTTTAATGCCGATACAGATGACAAACTTAAAGTCAAATCAAGACTTCAAGCTCTTGGCAGCCAAGTGTGGCATTGAAAATCAACCCCAGGCCCAAAGAAGCCACTGGTGTCAGCATACTCGATGTCGGTATGGTAACTAGCACCAAATGCTTCGACTGCTTCCAAGCCCACAGCCACATCAACAGCGCCACTCTCAGCAGCCTCAGCGCTCCCGATCCCATCATACCTCATTAAACAACCACGCTTGACGCTGTGTTTGACGTTTCCCTAGACTATACCGTCTCATCCTTCGGTACAGATGCCACTGTCACAGTTCCCCCTTCCTTGAGACGTCTCCAAGCTCCAGCCGCTGCCCCACTGTTCAGAGACTGCCTGGCGCACTTCATCGAGGTTGTCGAAGATGGCTATGCGTTAGAGTTTGAAGAACTTCCACCAATGGGGTTCATCATCGATCCCGAGCCTTCCATCCCGATTTTAAAGGAAGTCGGCAGGTTGCTCTCCAAAGGGGCAATTCAACCTTCCCTGTCGCATTTGGACGGGCAAGCATTCTTCTCCAGATATTTTACTGTACCAAAGCTCGATGGCTCCCTCCGTCCAATCCTAGATCTCCAAGCCCTAAACTATATCAGATCCCGAAAATTCAGAATGGTGATGGTATAGTCTATCCTTCCCCTCCTTCATTCAGGAGACTACTTCATGTCCGTCGACCTTCCATTTGTCGGTCCGCCTGAACCACAGGCGGTTCCTGTCCTTTCGCATCAACCATCAAACCTACCACTTCACCATCCTCCCTTTCGGTCTCATGACCATACTAAGGACTTTCAGAAAATGTATGCCGGTAGTTGTTGCATACTTCCGGAGACAGAACATTTCAGTTTTCCCGTACCTAGACGAATGGTTAATTGTCTCCCAGTCCCCAACTCTTTTACGGTCGCATGTCAAAAAGTCTGTTGCTAGACAGACTCAGTCTTCAGCTAAACGCTGAGAAGTCTCACTTGACGCCAACGACCTTGATAAAGTTCATAGGCACCATGTTCGATTCGCTGAACCAGACTGTTTCCCTTCCCGAGGCCAGGTTCCTTGCCCTTCAACAATGTTGCAAGTCAGCTCCAAGGTACTCAGCTAAGCAGCTACAAGTCCTCCTCGGCCACATGGCATCAACAGTCATGGTGACGGCGTTTGCCAAGGTCCGATTCTGACCATTACAGCGATGGTTCCTCGACCACTTCAACCCCTCTCAAGAGCACAACTCCAAGGTCCTCTCGGTACCGACATTGGTACGAAAGTCCCTGGCATGGTGGATGTCTCGATGCAATGTCTGCGCCGGGCTCCCCTTCCATCCCCAACAGCCCTCAATCACCCTAACAACCTATGCCTCAATATTTGCCTAGGGATGCCACACAGGAGAACTCTCCCTCCAAGATCTCTGGTCACCGCAGGAGAGGCTCCATCACATAATCTACTTAGAACTTTTGGGCATATTCAAAGCTCTCCGAGCCTTTGCCTCCTTGGTCATCAACACAGAAAATGTAATGGCCATGTGTCAGATGCCAAAGGCTTCACAGCAGGGTTGGCTGCGACCTTGGTCATCGTGGCAGTAGGTAGTCCAGGTGCTGTTCTGTAAATATGTCTGAGCAGGGCTGGGAACCGTCCTTGGGCCACACCACACTAACTTGTAGAAGCCTTGTAACACGTTGCATCATCCTTGTGTCAGGGGGTGGTAACGAAAGGCTTTGATGGACAGGGAATGGGAGTGTGGTTGCTATATAAGTTGTGTTTGTTTCACTGTGTAGTCATCTTTGGCATTAGAAGTCGTGTTGTCCTTTCCAATAAACGGATGACCATTACCAGAAACATCCTGTGTGTGCGTCATGAACTCATTGTGAAAGTTGAGCCTCTGACAGATGCCAAAGATGATTAGAGCCTATCTCGGGAAACCGACGAGGGTTTGAAGTTGGGAACCTCGCAGTCTGCGTGATCTGCGATGCCTCGATCCGCAGCGGAGTGGGTGAGCTATGAGGATTTTTGGAACGAGAGTTTTGAAGATGGTGAGGTGGGAGTCATGTATACTGTTTGGGACAAACAGACAGGCAGATGGAGCATTCCCTTCCCTTGGGGAGAGGAAGAGGTTCCAGAGATGACTTCACAGAGCCTCTGCGGACCGTGTGGGAAGGGGAGGATGGGAAATGTCCCGCCCCTGGCTTCCGAGAGAGAAGAGGCTGCTTGCCAGGGGTCAAGCAGTCCAGAAGCTGAGGCGTGGAAGATTTATGAGTGGTTTAAGGCGTGCGTCCTGGGCAGAGAGCGTCCGGCTGCTATGCAGACTTCATCCGAGGATTACAGCGATGCCCCATTTCTCCCTGACGGTGAGGAAAGGGAGGCCGCTGCGCCTGAAGTGGATGTGGGTGTGGAAGCGCTCGGGAGCCGGGAGCCAGAGCCGCCGGGTTCAAAAGCGCAGGAGAAAGAGATCTGCCAAAGGAAAAAAGAGTCAGCCCGAGGCTCCTCGTGTGTGCGTGCCTTGGACAGAGGAGGAGTGGAATGCGTGGCAGCCAGACCCGAGGTTGGAAAGGTGCATTGAGCAGGCTCGCCGCTTGCAGGCTGTGCTCCCGAAGGAAGATTTAGATCGGCCCTTTTCGGAGGAAGAAGCAGAGGAGAGCTGTTTTCCCAGCCCTATTGCCAGTGGCGATTTAGCAGGAGAAGAGAGCTGCTGGAATGCTGTAGCCATGGGAACCGGGAGGCCAGAGGAGTATGTTGATGCTGAAAACTGCCTGCCTTCGGATATCCCAGCCTTCAGCGAGGTGGAAAAGCCAGTGTGGAGCTGTGTGGAGGAGATGGGTGAATTCCAGGATGAGAATCCGCTTCTTCCTGCCAGCAGTGTGAAAAGCGTGCAGCCCAAAAGTTTGCAGAAGGCTTCTCAGTTTGCAAAGATGGAAGGGGGGCCACAAGATCCCCTTCTTCAAAGTGTTTCGATTTCGCTTGCCTGGTCGGCCATTCTACTGTTCCTGTGCTCCGAAGATGGGGGGAAAGTGGAGGCTGCAGAGAGAGGCCAGGTTACTTGAATGTTGCCTGAAGCAGAGGAGAAGGGAGAGCAACGGTCCCTTTGCAGTGAGTGTGTCACAGAAGTGCCTGATGTGCTTCCCTTGTCGAATGTGAGGGTGGGAGAAGTGCCGTGCAGCGGAGATGCGGTGCCTGTCGCAGATGGAAAGGAAAAGGCTGTGCCTGTAGGAGATGGGGAGCCTGTTGCAGAGAAAAGCCAGTCTGCCGACGTGTGTATGCAGCCCAGTGATGAGGAAGGCAGTCAGCTGTTGCGTTCTCTTGGTTCTGCTGTTCCGTGGGTTATCATCCTTCGGACATGGCTGTCCGGAGGTGAGACTGGGGACGACGTGACCCAGAAGGCGCCGGCTGTGCAGACGGAAGCAACAGGAGGAGATGGCCCAACTTCGGAGAGCAGTCTGGAGCCGGTGGAGGTACCCAGTACAGTGGAGGCCACCAAAGAGTCTCAGCTGCCTGAAGTTTGTCCTGTTGTCGGTGAGAAAGCTGCTGAAAGTTCCTTGTTGCTTGAAGCTTTTCCTGTTGATGGAGAGAGAGGGTTGGCCATGGAGCTGCACAGCAGAGATGGGGGTGAGATTCTCCAGTGCGAGCCAGCTGTTGAGTTGGAGGAGAGCCCAAGGGGGCCCAGCCGGGTAGAAGGTGTTGGGAGTTTGCTAGCTGATCCAGTCCTGCAGCTCCAGATGAACTTGAGTGAGCCTTTGCTGAGGTTTGCTGAGGGTTGTGGGCTGATTGGGTTGGGAAAAAGCTCTTCCAAAAGGGTTCTAGTGACTGAACTCTGGGCGAAACCCCCTGTGGGGTTAGAAGATGAACTCTGGAGCACACTGAACTCTGGGCCTGAATCGTGGGCCAGAATTCCAGTGGCAAGCATGTTAATTCTGACTCTGGGGGGAAATTGTAGCAAGGGGTTGAAACTCCACATGGTTGTACTATGCTTCCTAAGGAGTGGGTTGCTAAGTAAGGAAAGTGTCCCCAGAGGGTTTGGAGATGGGATGGCCTCGGCATGGGGGGTTGGTGTAACTTGAAGGAAAATCCCGTGCTTAGATGGGACAGATAATTGAATGTACCAGAACTAGGAACGGACTGTATGACACTCTGCGCTTTGGAAATGCCTAATATAAATTCATTTACATAAAGTAGAGTTTATGTGCCTTGTTGAAGGTTTATACTTGCTATTAGTTTAAATAAGTTAATGATGTTTAGTAATGTTGATGCCATATTGAAAATTCAGTGCATGCCTTTGATTTTACATGTGTTATGTAGTTTGTAGGTTTAGGAATGCAGAATGATTATTTCCATGTATGTAAAATGTTCTGAACATGTTTAGACAGTCCTTATTTGGGTAATTGTAGTTATGAGTTAGGGATTTGCATATTGTGATGTTTAGAAAGTAGATGAGATATTTCATTTCTCAAATGTATGACATTAACTTTGTGTATATTGTTATCTCAAGCACATTGTGTTTTAAACCTGCCTTTAATTTCCTTTAGGTGTATAAGCTATTATTGCAGTTATTAGAAATGTATAAGATGCCCTTAACATATTGATTTGTGAAATGCTTGTACTGTTAGACTGTTGTGCTGGGGAATTTCCACATGCTTTAATTGATGCCCTAAAAAGGGGTGTTAATGGGTTTGCTTTTCAAAGAGGGGGTTGTTAGGCTTTTGTCCTCTGACCAAGGAGGTGTTAGAGGGTTTTGTTTCAAATGCTAATTGAGGGGGTTAGCAACTTTCCTTAGTGTTAAGTTGTTAAGTTAGGGATGTACCTCACACAATGAGGTTGGATGATGGGTTAAGTTTGTGTTTAGCCTCCTGACCACATCTGGCAGGGAAAGTTTGGGTTTAGGTTATAGCTGGTTTAAGTTAAGTTGTGTGCATATTGATAAAGTGCAGAGGGTTGTATTCCTGCACAATAGAAAATAGCTTAGCTAAGGTGTGGTGGGGATGCCTTGTTGTTTGTTGATGAAAGTGGCATGAAAGTCGGCCTGCTGGCAGGCGAGGATGAAAGGCCTATATTGGGTATGCCTTATAGAGGGTGCTTCAGAGTTGAGAGGTTAGTGGAGTGATTGAATTGTTTTAAAGGCGCAGATGTTTTCCATTCCTGCGTTTTTGGGGTTTTTGCCATGCCCGAACACATTCGGGTGGAGGCTGGGTGTTTTAGTGACAGTGCAGTTGCGTGAATGATGGGTGTTGTGATAGAGATTGGAGCGTTTCAGAATGCTTGAAGATGGCTGTAGGTGAGATTTGGCCTTGAGCAGGCAAGGCGTTTGTGCTGCATGAAAGAACCAGAGGGGGTGATTGTGTACGAGTGCGGTTTCGTTTCCCTAGAGAATGAGGAATGTTTGGTCAGCTGCACGTGTGGGAGTGCAGGGTTGGAATGAGAGTTTTTAGTGCGAGAGAGAGAGAAGGGCTTGATTCCCAGTGTGTGTTGGGACTGGGGGAAGGCGGAGGTGGGCTCACCTCGCTTGGTAGAACATGAGACTAGTTATTGCTTTGTTTTGCTATAGATTAATATAGAGTAGACTTTAGGTAAGTGTCCCTTGGAGGGCTCTTGTAGTGTAGAGGGAGTGGGGGTCCCCGCAGGAGAAGGAGGGAGGACCATTCTGTCAGATGCCAAAGGCTTCACAGCAGGGTTGGCTGCGACCTTGGTCATCGTGACAGTAGATAGTCCAGGTGCTGTTCTGTAAATATGTCTGAGCAGGGCTGGGAACCGTCCTTGGGCCACACCACACTAACTTGTAGAAGCCTTGTAACACGTTGCATCATCCTTGTGTCAGGGGGGTGGTAACGAAAGGGTTTGATGGACAGGGAATGGGAGTGTGGTTGCTATATAAGTTGTATTTGTTTCACTGTGTAGTCATCTTTGGCATTAGAAGTCGTGTTGTCCTTTCCAATAAACGGATGACCATTACCAGAAACGTCCTGTGTGTGCGTCATGAACTCATTGTGAAAGTTGAGCCTCTGACAGCCATGTCCTATGTCAACAAGCAAGGCGGGACGGGATCCAGAAAATTCCTCGCACTGTCCCTCTCCCTTTGGGCTTGGTGTCTCGACCACTCGGTATCGATCACAGCAATGCATCTTCTGGACACTCTCAACACCGAGGCTGATCTTCTCAGCCGAACCCACTCATCCTCTCAAGAGTGGATGCTTCACCCGACAGAACTGTCGACCCTGTTGGGGCCATCCCGAGGTAACTTCTTCGCGTCTCCGATGAATGCCCAGCTTCCTCAGTATGGTGCCCGCCTTCCCCCAGACCCAACCTTTGGGTGCCTGGGGAATGCCCTGCTCCTCGATTGGCCAAAGGGATTCCTCTACATGTTTCCACCCTTCCCTCTGATGCTCAGGGTCATTGAGAAGATCCAGTTTTCAAGAGCCAATTGTATTCTCATCAGCTGCCTTCTCTGCATCCCTGACTCCCCTTCACAGTTCTCAAGCTTGTTAAAATTCCCACCTGGCATCTTATCAGGGAGTGTTTTTTCTCTGACCAGAGAATTCTCATGAGAAAATGAAGCATCTACAGGTTCACTGGGAAACACATTGACCTCCATTTTGCACATCACTTGAACTGACATCAATGTCCCCATCAAAACCAGTATCGTGACCCTGTAAACCAGGCTGGAGCACCACATTGACGAGCCTCACCTGTTGTTCTACTCCGATCGCGCTGTCCTCTGTACCGACATTTGTCAAAAATTGTCTCCTGTTTTCATTTGAACAAGGACATTATTCTCCCGTCGTTCTTTCAGAACCCAACTTTCCTGGTAGAGAAGAAGCTTCATCTCCTCAATGTTCGTTATGCGGCTCTGTTTTATTGAGATAGGACTTCTTGATCCCATAAGACTCCAAGATTTTTTTGTCACTTACACTCCTCACAAACTGGGTCTCCCCATTTCTTCCCAACGCCTTTCCAACTGGATTGCCTCGACGATTGAACTATGTTATTAACTTGCTCATCGCCTGCCTCCTCCGTCGGTCTGAGCTCGATCAACAAGGGCTATGGTGGCCTCCATTGCTTTCCTCAGGGGAATACCCTTGGACTCCATCTGTAAGACAGCAATTTGGTCAAATCTGCTGACCTTTGTTTCCCAGACTGGACACAAGATCTAGAAAGGACACAGCCTTTGGCAGGCCTGTTCTTGCTACCTGCCCACTTTGACTCCATTTATTTCCTGTACCTTACCAAATGATGTACTGCCTGCCACACATTGTGTTCTTTTTATTACAAGTTTATTGAAATTTTTGTACTACAACTCCTAAGGGAGTGTAGTCGCGCTGACCTTCCATTCTTGTTTCATGTGTTTGGACGGCCATCCCTACTAGGCTGTGACCTCATTCTCTGGGGATTCTTTCCTAAAAGAGAAAAATGTTTTCACTGATTACTTGCTGGTGTCTGGACTTCGGCCACCCCATACTCTGATCTTTCCTAGTTCTTCCTTGTTGTTTTTGTAACCTTTAAGTTCAACCCAATGTCCTACCTCACGATGTTGTGACAAGTGTTATACCAAGAACCCTATGTCCTTTGGTTCCATCATTGTCCTTTCTCCAACAATTAATCTGCTCATTGCCTTTTTGCTACTAATAAAGGTTACTGTTGGGTATGCACTTATACTACCCAGCCCTGCGGGTCATGTTGAAGGCCATCTTTGGGCTATGGTGCTTTATGTTCTTTATTACTGTTTTTGCTCAATAAATCCTGTTTGGTCCTCAAAAAGGTGTCGGTTTGTCATTCCCGCCTCCAGAACCTCAGCTTGCTAGTCTCCACATGTGTGGATTCACAGAATCCGCGAAGAAAAATGGTTGGTTACTTACCTGTGCCCATGTTTCTTCAAGTTTTACTCTGTAAATTCACACAAACCCACCCAGCTTCCCCTACTGACAAACTTCCTCGTTTCTCGCTGCCTTTGCGGCGTAGGAACTGCGGAGCATGCACACGGGGGGGCTTTTATGCCATGCATTTAGATTTGAACTTTGTAAGTTTTTTTGTTGGAGCCTGCGCAGGCGCAGATACTCCACTTGTGTGAATTCACAGAGTACCACTCGAAGAAACAGGGTCATAGGTAAGTAACTGACCGATCTCTAGCCAAGGTTTTCCACTTATTGTTTTTCTTAAGAAATGGATATTCTAATAATTTGCTAAGAAGTTTCCGCTGTCTTGTGTTCGAAAGATATAAAGGAAATAAAACAAAACTTCTCCTTACTATCTTTGAGAACAGTTGATTCATAAAGATAGAAATATCCCTTGAGTTTTCAGGGGACCAGGTTAGTACTAGTAGAACCATTTAGTTTTCCTATAGAAGGTTCACTCCAATTGGTGGCATCTTTAGTTTAAAGCGCAAGGGAGCAAATGATGGAACAGGCATCTGCCTGAGACATCCGAGTATCATTGCTATACACAATGGACAGTACTGGCCCATATTAACAAATATTGTGAACTGGTATCAAGCAGCTATCTGAGTTCTTGAAGTCCTATGATACTTGCCAGCTGTGATTCTGGTGGTGCTTTCTCTCTCCTTCCCCCCACCCCCATAGAATGAGATGGTCCGAGAACTGGATGGCCATGTGCTGAAGTGTGTAAAAGACCAGAATGGGAACCATGTTGTTCAGAAGTGCATTGAATGTGTCCAGCCCCAATCATTGCAGTTTATCATTGATGCATTTAAAGGGCAGGTAAGTTTACTTGTGTATGCCAGGCAAGAAGAGGCCTTGTCTAAAATACCATGAAGGGGTTAGTTTTCCAAGTTAGTTTCCCTTTCCCTTTGAAACCCACAATAATTGACAACTGTTGTATTGTAATGTTTTGGCTAAATTATTCAGAAATATATGGCAGTACTATAACGTCCTGTCATTGGTGCATGTTATAGAACTCCTTTTGAGCTTGCAGAAATTTTCCTCCAAATTTTGTACAAGATGAAAGGAGAGATTATGCAGAAGTTCTGTTTATAGACTTACTCTTGGCCTCCAACTAAAACTGCATTACATTCGATTGCACATTACACTTGAATAAATGCAGTAATGTAATCTACTATTTTAAGAGGTTTTAATGTGTCACACAGTGTTTCAGTTGTCAGGTTTTTGTTTAAAAGAATGACTGTTTTGAATCAGGAATTTCCCCCATCCTCCCTTTTGTCTCTCAAACTCAGGTGTTTGCCTTGTCGACTCATCCCTACGGCTGCCGTGTCATTCAGAGGATCCTGGAGCATTGTCTTCCTGAGCAGACTCTACCTATCCTGGAAGAGCTTCACCAACACACAGAACAACTTGTTCAGGTAGCACTTTGGAGAAAAAGATGTTGACTAATAATAATAACAACAACAACAACAACAGCAACAATAATAGTTGTGGACCACAATACTCCTGACCTCACGATTGTGTTAAAAAACAAAGTATGGATCATGGATGTTGCAATCCCAGGCAACAGCAGGACTGAAGAGAAACAACTGGAAAAGCTGACATTATATGAGGATTTAAAGATCGAACTGCAAATATTCTGGCACAAGCCAGTCAAGGTGGTCCCAGTGGTGATCGGCACACTGGGTGCAGTCCCTAAAGACCTTGGCCTGCATTTAAACACAATTGGCGCTGACAAAATTACCATCTGCCATCTGCAAATGGGATCTGTGCACATTATTCGCTGATACATCACACAATCCTAGACACTTGGGAAGTATCCGACGTGTGATCCAATACAACAGCCACCAGAGATATCTTGTTTGCTGTGGACTCATCTTGTTGTGTTTCTAATATTATTATTATTATTATTATTTCTCGCATTTATATCCCATCACTTCTCAACCCCCGAAGGGAGACTCAGGATGGCATTACAATTAAGCCCAATTAGAGGCCATTTACAAAATTACAATAATAAAATCACATATTAAAACATCACATCATAAAAACAATACATAGTTTAAAACCATACAAAAATTGAACAATAAAAACCAGTCTCAACAGTCATATCACCATTGCAATTTGTCCCTTAAAGTGCTGCTATATCTATTGCCCAAAAGCCTGGTCCCAAAACCATGCCTTTTATTTCTTATTTCTTATGGAAAGCCAGGAGGGAGGGAACCGATGTTAATTCAGTTGGAAGAGCATTCCATTGTCGGGGAGCCACTGGCAAGAAGGCCGTATACCTCGTTCCCGCCGCGTGCATTTGAGCTGTTGGCGGAAGCAAGAGCTCCCCGGATGATCTTAGATTTTGAGGTGGGACGTAGGGGTGGATGTGTTCGGACAAGTAAGCTGGGCCAGAACAGTTTAATATTAATAATAATAATAATAAATGTATAACCCACTCTCCCCGATGGGACTCAAGGCGGCTTACAAAAAATAACAGAAATGGCAAACATTAAATGCTCAAAAACAAATAGGCAACCAAGGCAAAATTATAAAATAGAATAAACTCAATAGAACTTGTAAAAAACCAAAACCTATACTAAATAAACATAATAGATACAAAGAGTCATATCAATTAATACATAATACATTAAAAGCATAATATAACACATCAGCAAGTGGAGATAACTATCTGTTGTCTGGGTGGGAGTGCATGTCATTGAGAATTTATTCCCTTGCGCCCGCCCCCGCCTTTATTATTTTATTTTGAAGAGAGAGAAAGCGGCCAAGAGAGGCAACCTGGCTGCAGGGCGGCAGATGGTATTGTGGGGTGCTGCTGCCGCCTCAGGAGGCGGCTGCGGCCTGTGGCATGTTTCCAAGCGGCGCCGGGCTGAGGCAGAGAGAAGCCTAAGCGCGCTGGGGGTGGGGCGCGGCAGGCAGGCGGGATGCGCCCCCACCCCCAGTGCAAAGGGGCGTTTTCCAGAGCGGCTGCTTTGGCGCCGGAATTTCCCAATAATGCCACACAAAAAATGGTGACCACAACAAAACGCCTCTGCTGCCCCGCCCATTATTTGATTTGAACCAACAGCATCCAATGTAATTTTCCATCATTACATATTCTTTGAAAGTTGTAAAAACCATCCTAAAGGGTCTGGAACCAGCAACCCTGCTAACACATTTTTTTAGAAAAGTAAACACTATCCAAATACTCTAGTCAGGGGACATAAACATACTAAAAAGTAATTTCTATCTGACCAAAAATACTACATATACACCTTTATATGTTTCTGCTGTCCTGGAGACTAGGACTCTGAGCAATGGGTTCAAATTAGAGGAAAGGAGATTCCACCTGAATATTAGAAAGAACTTCCTCAGCATAAGAAGAGCTGTTCAACAGAAGAACTTTCTGCCCCGGCGTGTGGTGGAGGCTCCTTCTTTGGAGGCTTTTAAACAGAGGCTGGGTGGCCATCTGCTTTGATTGTGCTTTTTCTACATGTCAGGGAGTTGGACTGGATGGACTTTGAGATTCTATGTTGGACTCATGTATAAATCAAGGGAAGATTTGGGGGGCAAAATTGTGGACTTTGATAAGTCAATAATTTTTGTGGAGAAGGAAATGCACCGATGCTGTTTCAAAGGGGCAGCCCATTCCTGGCCTCTGCCACCATTTCCTTGTCCAGACATTAGCGAGTAGCAGTGCTATCTATGGCTGAGGGAGTAGAGGGGGTCGATACTGTTTTCCCATTTTCATGGAACAAATTAAGCTCTACCTTGTGGCCACCCAGCTCAGAGAAAGGGGTGGTTCCTATGTTTTGATACCGGTCACTATACCCACAATGACCTGTAGTAGAGCCATCAATCCAGTTTTTGGGTTGCTTTTTCCACTAAAATTTCTAGACTTATACATGCATACAATATGGAATTGGGAAGAAAACAAACAAAATGAGACAGCAAGCTACTTCCATTTTGAGCAGATAGTTCAAGTTTCCACTTAGTTATAAGGCTTTAATCATTGGCTTTGTTTTAGTTGGTCAAAGTGCTATAAGAATCAAAGGCAAGGAGCATACACGTTAACCAGCCAGGTTGCAATATGTAAGAAATAATAACATGGAGCATGATGTAATAAAATAGAAGAGCAGGGACCAAAGGACAATCTTCTATCAAATGGGCTCCAGCTGAAGATGCTAACTTTACAGACCTTCTTCATTGATATTTTTCCCCTATCTGTCATTCTGGAGGTTTTTTTGTGGGGTTTTAGTTACATTTGCTGTGCATGTAATTCTACTTTTTTGTGGAAAATCAGGGTACAAAAGCTGTAATTAAATAAAAATGAATTGTTTGGGTGTTGATGTAATTCTGTTATATGCCCAACAGGATCAGTACGGGAACTATGTCATCCAACATGTACTTGAGCATGGGCGGCCTGAAGACAAAAGCAAGATTGTGGCAGAAATTAGAGGCAATGTGCTTGTACTAAGTCAGCATAAATTTGCCAGGTGCTGTGTTTTCCTTGTTATTGATTTTCCTAATCAGTGTTAGATTACAGGAGGATAGAGTGAATATTTACCAGGTTTGTTTTTAAATATATATTATGATTCAAACTGCAGTGGGGGAATTTAGCACAATTTTTAGCTTGTTAAAGTTATGTAAATAGCTGCTAAATAGTATTCTAGAACATTTTGTTGCAATTTGCATCTCACCACATCTCTATGTATGGTCTTACTTGGCAATTCATATTAGCTTGGGTCAGTTATGATACTGATCGTTTGGAGCTAAAATTCTGGAAATGAATGTCTGTTGAGCCCCAGACTCTTCTCCACTTGCGTGCAATTATTGCTTACCAGCTTGTTTAGGTTTGAAACACATTGTGGTTTACCAGGCTGAATTCATGGAAAGAGTCCATGCAGAGTAATCATATTCTGCTTTACATTGCCATAGACAAGATACAATTAGATTTCTTTTCAGATTTCTGATTTCTGTCCTATCATTCATTGCAACCAAGATTTCTAGTTTTAAAATGAACTCTTGTTTATCAATCAAGCCTGCTAAACCAGGCACGGGCAAACTTAGGACCTCCCTCCAGGTGTTTTGGACTTCAACTCACACAATTCCTAACAGCCTCAGGCCCCTTCTTTTTCCCCCTCAGCCACTTAAACGGAAAAGGAAATAAAAAAGGAAAGGGCCGGAGGCTGTTAGGAATTGAGGGAGTTGAAGTCCAAGAAACCTAGAGGGCCCTAGTTTGCCCATGCCTGCGATAAATCAACCAGGATATTTGGCTTGTGTAAGAATTCAGTTTAAGTCATTACTCTTAAACTGTGTATAAACTGTGGGTCCCAAACTCAAATGGGGTCTCATTCTAAGGCTCAATGTTGAGGTTCCGAATTTTTTTCTGAACATCACAGAATGGTTGCGGTAGTAGATATTTACATGAATCTGTTGTGCAGTGTTCATAGTGGACTCTGCAGAATATGCTTCAGGTGTCCTCCATAAAAAGGGAAATCAGCCCGTTTAGCAAGCCTTGGAAATGCTGTTTTGTTATCAAAAAGTGATTGGTTTTTATACCTATTTGATATGACTAGATATCCTGGATCATGTGAAGATTTCTTCGGCCAAAAGAAATCCCAAGTGGAAAAATTTAAGAAGTCCTGGTATATCTGGAAGGCTAGAGTTCAGTGCAAACGAAACTAAGCCTTTCTTTTGTCAACTTTGAAGAAGAAAAAGACACATTCTCAAGGGGATCAAAGAAAAGAGCAGTGGCTATATAGCAGGCCTGGGCAAACTTCGGCCTTCCGGCTGTTAGGAATTGTGGGAGTTGATGTCCAAGACACCTGGAGGGGCAAAGTTTGCCCAGGCCTGCTCTACAGTGTTCCCTCATTTATCGCGGAGGTTACATTCCAGGACCTCCTGTGATAAGCAAAAATCTGCAAAGTAGGGAAGCTCTATTTATTTCAATATTTATACATTATTTTAGCAGGTATACACTATTTTAAGTCTTTAAACACTTAAAATAAAGTGAAGGAAAGGCCCTTTAAGGCTGGAGTAAGGGAGGGAGAACTATGGAGGGAAAGCACCTTGGAGAGCGACGGTGGCAAAAACCCACAAAACTGAAAAAACCATGATATTTATTTTAAATTAATATTTTTTAAAATCCGTGAAACAGTGAGTTTGTTAAATGTGAACCGCGAAGTAGCGAGGGAACACTGTATAGAGTATCAGGTAAAGTATAGGCTAAATCACTCCTGTCCACCTTTTGCAGTTTGAGCTCATGTTCTCACACATCATGGGATATGTTCGTGTCCTTCAAGTGCTACCATGTATACAGTTTCTCCAATATGGAAATTGTTGGAAAATAAGTGAAATCATTTCGCAGCATAGCTGTTTTGTTATGGATCAGGATGCTACGTTGGAATGTTTTAAATAACGTGAACCCCTTTATCTGTTTTTTTCAGCAATGTTGTGGAGAAATGTGTTACTCACGCTTCCCGCACTGAGCGTGCCATGCTAATTGATGAGGTCTGTACTATGAACGATGGCCCTCACAGTGCCTTATACACCATGATGAAAGACCAGTATGCCAACTATGTGGTGCAAAAAATGATTGATGTGGCAGAGCCAGCTCAAAGAAAGATTGTCATGCATAAGGTAAGCCATATGGCTCTGGAGTTACCATTTATTTATTTATTTATTCATTTATTCATTTATTGGATTTCTCAGTCATCACTCCCAGGTGGCTCAGGGCGGCTCACAGATCCATTGGTCATTTACTGAGAGGAAGAAAAAAAGGGGGGGCTCATTTGGGCAGTTTGCCAGGGATCCTAGCCGAAGGCCGCTCACCTATTAGAATCATAGAATCTTGGAGTTGGAAGAGACCTCGTGGGCCATCCAGTCCAACCCCCTGCCAAGAAGTAGTAAAATCACATTCAAAGCACCCCTGACAGATGGCCATCCAGCCTCTGCTTAAAAGCCTCCAAAAAAGGAGCCTCCACCACACTCCGGGGCAGAGAGAGAGTTCCATTGCTGCTCCCACCGTCAGGAAGTTCTTCCTAGTATTCAGGTGGAGTCTCCTTTCCTGTAGTTTGAAGCTATTGCTCCGCGTCCTAGTCTCCAGGCCAGCAGAAAACAAGCTTGCTCCCTCCTCCCTATAACCTCCCCTCACATATTTATTGGCCATCATGTCTCCTCTCTGCCCTCTCTTCTAAAGCTCTTTAAGCTGCTCCTCATAGGGCCTGTTCCTCAGACCCTTGATCATTTTAGTCGCCCTCTTCTGAACACATTCCAGCTTGTCAACATCTCCCTTCAATTGCGGTGGCCAGAATTGGACACAGTATTCCAGATGTGGTCTGACCAAGACAAAATAGGGGGTTAGCATGTCTTTCCTGGATCTAGACACTATACTCCTATTTATGCAGGCCAAAATCTCATTGACTTTTTTTGCCGCCGCATGACATTGTTGGCTCATGTTTAACTTGTTGTCCACGAGGACTCCAAGATCTTTTTCACTAGTACTGCTCTCAAGCCACGTGTCCCCCATTCTGTATCTTTGCATTTCATTTTTTCTGCCTAAGTGGAATTATTTGCATTTGTCACTATTGAACTTCATTTTGTTATTTTTGGCCCATCTCTTTTTAATTCTGCTCCTGTCTTCTGGGGTATTGGCTATCCCTCCCAATTTGGTGTCATCTGCAAACTTGATGATCATGCCTTCTAACCCTTCATTTAAGTCATTAATAAAGATATTGAACAGGACTAGGCCCAGGACAAAATCATGTGGCACTCCACTCATCACTTTTTTCCAGGATGAAGAGGAAGCATTGGTGAGCACCCTCTGGGTTTGTTCACTTTAACCAATTACAGATCCACCTAACCATAATTTTGCCTAGCCCACATTGGACTAGTTTGTTTGCCAGAAGGTCATGGGGGACCTTGTCGAAGGCCTTACTGAAATCCAGATACGCTACATCCATGGCATTCCCCGCATCTTGTAACTCTTATAGAAAAGAGCTTGTAACTCTTATAGAAAAAAGACATGAGTCTGGCATGATTTGTTTTTGATAAATCCGTTTTGACTATTAGCGATGACAGCATTTGTTTCTAAGTGTTTGCAGATCACTTCCTTAACCATATTTTTCAGAATCTTGCCTGGTATCAACGTGAGGCTGACCGGACAGTAATTGTTTGGGTCATCCTTTTTTTCCCTTTCTTGAAGATAGGAACCACATTTGCCCTCTTCCAATCTGCTGGGTCTTCTTCCATTCTCCAAGAATTCTCAAAGATGATTGCCAATGGCTCCGAGATGACTTCCGCTAGTTCCTTCAATACTCTTGGGTGTAGTTGATCTGGCCCTGGGGACTTGAATTTGTTTAGAGCGGCCAGATATTCCTGGACAACTTGTTTCCCAATTTGGGGTTGGATTTCCCCTAATCCCTTGTCCAATCCGTCTTGCTGCGGTTGAGGATGTCTTTCTTTTTGTGAGAAGACTTCTTGCATTTGTCACTGTTGGAACTTCATTTTGAAGTTCAACTACTTCAAAACCAGCCTCGGGAAGGGCAGTTTATCAAATCGAAATTAATAATAATAATAAAATAATAATGCCTTCTCTGCAAAAAGATGACTTCTGCAAAGAAGGCATTAAGTAGTTCTGCCTTTTCCCTATCCCCTGTCAGCATTACCCCATCGTGTCCTCACAGAGGCCATATCACCTCCTTGTTTTTCCTTTTTCTACTGACATAGGCAAAGAAGCCTTTTATTATTTTTAATGTCCCTGGCAAGCCTGAGCTCGTTTTGTGTTTTAGCCTTGCAAACCTTTTCCCTACAGGAGTTGGTTATACGTTTGAATTCTTCTTTGGTGATTTCTCCCCTTTTCCATTTCTCGTGCATGTCTCTTTTGAGTCTTAGCCCAGTTAGAAATTCTTTGGGCTTCTTTGCACTTGTCTTATTTTTTTCTCTTTGTTGGCACTGTTTTGCAATTGCGCCTTGAGTATTTCACTCTTGAAAAACTCCCATCCATCCTGAACTCCCTTGACCGAGTTTGTTTTCCAGCAAATGTCAGGATAGTTGAAATCGCCCATGACTACTATATCTCTTCTTTGTGACTGTTTGGTCAACTGTTGACAGAAAGATTCGTCGAGTTTTTCGTCCTGGCTCGGAGGTTTGTAATAGACACCCATAACGAGATCTTTTTGAGTCCTGGTTTCCTTGATTCTTATCCAGATGCATTCAAGCTGGTTTCCTGAACTGCAGTCTTGCATTGTTGTTTCTGCGACATAACTGTTTTTCACATATAAAGCAACTCCGCCTCCTCTCCCCTTTGTTCTGTTTCTGTGAAAGAGGTTATAGCCCTCAATGTCTACATTCCAGCGATAGAAGTCATCCCACCAGGTTTCAATGATGCCTATGACATCATAAGTGTGGTGTTGTGCTACAAGTTGGAGTTCATCTTGTTTATTTCCCATGCTCTGTGCATTATTGTAAAGACATGTGAGCCCCTGAGATCTTCCCCTGAGCTATTTATTTGGGGTTATTGTGCTTTTGGTCCTTGGTCCTTGTTGTGTTTGTGCAACCCTCTGTTTAGCCTTTTGGCGGTTCCATGACGTTATGGGTAAAGTACTGTTTGCAGGGCTGTTGTCCCCCTCCCCTGTGGGCCTAGTTTAAAGTGCGCCTAATGAAGTTTGTGAGTCTGTGAGCAAAAAGGTCTTTTCCTACTTGTGTGAGATACACCCCATCCCTTGCCAGTAGGTCATCCTCCTGGAAAAGCTGGCCATGGTCAAGGAAGCCAAAGCGTTCCTCTTGACACCATTTTCTAAGCCGGTTATTGACCTGTACTATTTTTCTTGTCCCTGTAGGGCCATGTTTTACAACTGGGAGGAAGGATGAAAAGACCACCTGTACATTACACTGTTTTAACTTTGTTCCGAGATCTCAAAAATCATGTATGATCTTTGGAAAAGTATCATTGGTTCCTACATGAATCAACAGGCAGGGAGGGTGATGGGGCTTGAGGAACCTGGTGAGCCTCTGAGTGACATGGTGCATTTTTGTCCCCGGGAGGCAGCATATTTCTTGAGCCATCCCATTCAGTCTGGAAATGACTTCTTCTGTTCCTCTAAGGAGGGAGTCGCCTACTACCAAGACCTGTTTCCTTTGAGGGTTGACAGGATCCCTTTTGTGCAAGATAGTGTGTAGGTCCCCAGAAAAGTGATCCTGTTGAAGTGGATTGTGTAGGTGAAGTGTTGTCCTCCTCCTTGACATCCTCAGTACATTTGTCAAGGACAATCCATTGAGATTCGTCCCAAAGCCTATCATTCTCCTGAGTGTGTTCCCTGTCGTGGTCACTGTGAATCGTACGTATGGTATTTCCTGCGCCTGCGCAGACAGTTCGAAATCTTTAAAAAGCTAATATCACTTTAAATGGTAGCCCCGCCCACACTCCCCTCGAGCATATATAGCCAGTGGGAGGGGCTGCCAGCTCAGATCCTTTTATCTGCCATCGTTGCGACAGCTAGGAATCTTATCTCATATTTCTTTGACTAGCGTACAAGGAATACAAATATTTTTAATGTTACTTTATTAATTATTAATATTCTTCACATTGGTGGTGTTTCTTACCATCACTTATTAATTGTTAATTATATTAATCCTTTGTCTTGGTGGAGATTAATTACCACAATTTCTTAATTTAGGATATTCTTCATATTGGTGATGATTTCTTGCCACCACTTATTAATTATTAAATTTAAATATTCTTCATATTGGTAAAGATTTATTTCCACCACTTATTAATTATTAAATTTAAATATTCTTCATCTTGGTGAAGATTTATTTCCACCACTTATTAATCATTGATATTCTTTATATTGGCAGTGATGTTTTGTTCATTTATAACCTTGCTTAACGGAATACTTTTATTCCTTAGTCAGAATAACATTAAGAGCAAGGTTTGGGGACTCAAACTGGTTTAATTAGTGAGTTCTTTAAATGATAATATTAATACATACATAACTTTTTTTAAAAAACCTCTTCAACAGCTGTTTGTACCTACCGTTGGCCTCCAAGATGGAAGCTCTGCGGATGTTGGATAAGGCTAAGGACAAGACCGCCAAGATGGCTGTCAACGTCCTCAGAAGATTGGGTCTTGCAAAGTGGGAAACGTCCCACTTCACTCTCTACCGTTTTACAGCCTTCCTCCTCCATGGAAGAGCTGAGCTCCCCCTGCTGGCCACTGTGGAGCAGTACATTGTCAAGTAATGAGTTCCCTTACGTTGTGGCACATAACGGCTCTCTTTCAGGAAGATCAATACAGGCTACCTATTGATTAAGCATGGAGGACCCTCTACATACGGACGCCTCCCTATACGGCCCATGTCAATGTGGACAATGCCGGCACAGCGCTAGACACCTGGCACATGCACCGCGAGGTGCACAGATAGTGCCCATCTGGGTGTCGCCCCATGAGGGATAGGGAGCGCCTTCCGTACGGGCGCCTCCCATAAAGGCCATGCCGATGCGGGCGAAGGTGACCCAATGCTAGACACCTGACACATGCACCATGAGGTGCAGGAATCGTGCCCATCTTGGTGTCGCCCCATGAGGGGCAGGCAGCGCCGTCTGTACGGGTGCCTCCAGATAAGGGCCATGCCGTTGCGAGCAAAGGCGGCCCAGCGCTACACACCTGGCACATGCACTGTGAGGTGCAGAAATCATGCCCATCTTGGTGTCTCCCCATGAGGGCAGGGAGCGCCTTCCATACGGGCACCTCCCGATACGGACAATGCGGGCAGCGACCTTGCAATGGCCTAGGGCCCATGCGGAGCCACTCAGGAGAGTAGGAGAGCACCCGCACTCTGCCTCCGCTGATGCTGCTCGGCGTCAAGGGGGCAAGCCTGTTGCTTACCCTCCTCCATATGTGGAGCAGCCTCCTCTCCATCCAACCCATGCCATCCAATCCAGTGCACTCGAGATCCCATCAGGGCCGGACGATGCACGCCCCCCATACCGGAGGCCCTCCTTTTGGCTTACTCCCCCTGTCGGCCGCGGGATTACAGCTTTCAGTGCTCAGGCTCCCTTTCCCATCAAAACCGGGAGAGAATATGCGCCACACAAGTCCCTTCAGGAAAAATCGGAGAAGCCACTTCCACAATAGGGAGGGACCAGAGTTGAGCCTCTTTTACGCCTTTATTGCGATCCCTGGGCAAAGGCCTCAAGGGGAACCACTGCCACCGCAAGCCTCTGTGCGGATTGCGAGCCCACCCCAGGGAGGCTTTGCGCAGCCCATCTCCGCACAGGTGCGGCCCTCGATGTCGGGGCTATCCGTGGAGGCGCCGATTGCGCAATCGCCGATGCCGGCAAGAGAGGGCGATCAGCTGGCTCTCTCCGGCTTCACCTCAGCCCATGCCGACGCAGAGCGCTTCCCCTTGAGTGGAGCGCTTCCTTCCTTAAGTGGCTCGCTGGAGGAGAAGCTTAAAGGGGAGCTAGTGGGCCTTCCGGTATCGACGCCCTCTAGAGGCCGCTTGAACTCGAGGGCATGCATGCATGCATGCACTTCCGATATCGACTGGGAAAGTAAAGGGCCCGGTATCTACCGGCCCTTGCGCATGCGATAGGCGCAACAGAATCCTCCGTCGAGCCAAAAGCGCAAATATGGAAGGTGCCCCTCGGTCGGAGCCTGAAAATGTCACCATTATCCACTTGAAGATGGCGCTGGGTACTTTCGAGTGGCCCAGATGGAGGAGGAGTCGACGAGAGTCTAACCACCGAGCATCTCCGGAAGGGCAGCATCAGGGACCAGAGAGGTCGCCCTGACGCTTGCCAACTTGGCAGTCTTGAACATGTAAATATAAGTAGATCAATAGGCACCACTCTGGTGTTAAAGTAACGGCGCACCATACAGTCATGCCAGCCATATGGCTTTAAGGTGTCTATGGACAACACGGGCTCTAGCAGTCCTGAACATGTAAATGTGGGTAGTTCAATGAGCACCGCTCTGGCGTGAAGGTGACGTCGCTCCATGCAGTCATGCCGGCCATATGGCCTTGTGTCTATGGATAACACCGGCTCTCGCAGAAATAAAATAAAAAATAAATAAATATAAAAATAAAATAAATAAGTAAAAGGAGATGACCATCAAAGTCCCAGTCACAAGGGAAGCCTTTACTTGGGCCTTTTATATGTCAATGATGATGGGCTTACTTGTTTTTGAAAGTAATGAAAGGTGGCATTGGAAGGTGTCAGATGCATAAGATCTCTCTGACCAGTCGGTCATGAGTTCGAGGCCAGCCTGGGTTGAGGCTTGTGCTCGACCTTTAAGTGTAGCCTACTGTCGACCTTTGCAGCCCGAAAGACAGTTGCATCTCTCAAGTAGGAGATAAAGGTACCACATTACGTGGGGAGGCAAAATTTGACTGATTTATGACGCCAATAAAGAACTCCAGGAATCGCTGACGAATGCGGAAGGAACAACAAGGGACGCTGAAACGCTGAGAGATGGCCTAGAGGTTGCCTCTGTTCGTCTATATATGTCGTTTGTTGAACTACAGGGATTGGCTGCAAGTATGTGTATGGTAATCCGTTCTGAGTCCCCTTCGGGGTGACAAGAGCGGAAAATAAATAAAATAAATAAATAATATATGTGGCCGTATATAGCAGATAGAGGCCATAGACTGAGGTGCTTGAATTTAGCCTCCCACTTATTTATTTATTTATTTATTTATTTATTTGTTCCATCTTGTATTCCGCCCCTCCCTGCAGGCTCGGGGCGGATAACATCATAAAATTCGGCAGGCATGTACATCCATGTCGCCATACAATAAAATGCAACATAAAACATACAATAAAACAAAATACAATAGGTCCCGAGATTAAAATTATGTGCATGCCATGGCATTCCCTGAACCAGGGTGCTGATTAGGAAGATGAGTACATTCGGCTTACTCGCCTAGCCGAAGGCCAGTCTGAACAGGGCGGTCTTACAAGCCCTGCGGAACGGGATGAGCTCCGTGGCAGCTCGGACGTCGTCCGGGAGAGAGTTCCAGAGTACCGGGCCGCCACAGAGAAAGCCCTTTGCCTGGTAGCAGACAGGTGACAGGCGCGGACTGATGGAATCAGGAGCGGGTCGACTCCTCAGAACGTAGTGATCTCGGGGAATGTATGGGGCAAGGCGGTCCCTCAGGTACGCAGGCCCTAGGCCGTGTAGAGCCTTAAAGGTTAACACCAACACCTTGAAGGCAATTCGGTACTCAATAGGCAGCCAGTGCAGCTGCCGGAGGATGGGCGTGATGTGCTCCCTTACCGGCGTTCCCGTCAGCAAGCGAGCAGCGGCATTCTGCACTAGCTTGAGTTTCGAAATGTCGCCAAGGGAAGGCCAACGTGAGGGCGTTACAGTAGTCTAATCTCGAGATGACCGTTGCTTGGATCACCGTGGCCAGGTCGTCCCTGGAAAGGTAGGGTGCCAGTCGCCTAGCCTGTCGTAGGTGGAAAAATGACGCCCTGCTGGCCGCGGAGACCTGGGTCTCCATGGTCAGCAGGGGTCCAGGTGGACACCTAGGCTCTTAACAACAGGCGACGGGCTAAGCCGTTCGCCGTCCAGGGTAGGCAACCGGCACTCATCCCGCCCAGGTCGACCAGGCCACAAGATCTCCGTCTTCGACGGGTTCACCTTCAGCCGGCTAGCCCGCAGCCAACCAGTCACGGCCTCTAGGCACTGATGGAAACAATCGGGTACGGTGTCCGGCCTGCCGTCCATTCTCAGCAGAAGCTGGGTGTCATCAGCGTACTGATAACACTCCAGACCAAAGTCGCGGGCCAGCTGGGCCGGGGCGCATGTACACGTTAAATAATAAGGGGAGAGGATGGCCCCTGGGGGACCCTACAGTCAAGTGGGAATCTCCCAGAAACCTCCCGCCCCCTCCACACGTTGTCCCCGGTCCCGGAGGAAGGAGGCCACCCATTTAAGGGCGGTCCCCGACCCCGGAGCCGGCTAAACGGTGGGTTAACAGTGCGTGATCTACAGTGTCGAAAGCTGCCGTCAGATCTAACAAGACGAGCAGTGCCGATCCACCCTGGTCCAGCTGGCGGCGAAGTTGGTCTGTAATGGCGACAAGCACGGTCTCCGTCCCGTGCCCAATACGGAAGCCGGACTGGAAGGGATCAAGTCCAGCTGTGTCTTCCAAGAACTGCTGCAGCTGATCCGCTGCTGCCCTCTCAATCACCTTGCCTAAGAAAGGCAGGTTGGAAACTGGCCGGTAATTAGAGGGAGCCGAAGGATCTAAATTCGGCTTCTTCAGCAGCTGTCTCACCATTGCCTCTTTCAGTCCCCCCGGGAAGACTCCTTGCTCAAGGGAGCTATTTATGATCGTGCCCAGGGGGCCTCGTAGCCCCTCCCGACACGCTCTAACAAGCCAGGAGGGGCACGGACTCTTAGAACTCTTTTTTTGCTAATTTATCATATATTCTTTTATCAGGAGCAAAAACACTGCATATTAGGAACTGACAGACGTCCCCTAGCAAGTGAATACAATATATTCCTCGGTAACCCTAACGCCCTCTACTATAGGTCTATATGTTACATAGACTGGTCACAACTGTCTCAGCAACTTCAGCTGATTAGACAGCCCTGAAAATGGGGATTATTCACCTGGATTCATGCTGTTATTCACCTGAATTATGCTGTTCGTTCAGGGAACACACCTGGACATCCGCAGGGCACGAAAGAGGATGGCCAGAATAAGTCTATGTTACTAATGGCCAGAATATCTGTGGAGTCTGGGCTCTTCCAACACCCTGTGGAAGATGCCCATCTTGTCCTTTTAAGGTGTGGGAAGGTCAATCCTTAGAAGAGGATTTTCCAAAACATGAGAAAAAGTTTGTTTAAGTTTCTAGTCCTCAGAGACTTAACAAATTGAGGAAGCCCTTCTACTTCGAGTAGATAAATACAGAAATCAATATGGACCATTATGGACCACTGATCCTAATCTCGAAACCAGAGAATTATCCTCAAATGTATGCTTGTGACACACACTCTCTATATATATGTTACAGTTGTATATCTTCTATTATGAGTTTTTAAAAAATTGTGAGAGAGAGTGAAGAAGAAGAATAAAGGGCACATGTTTAATGCATTATTCTTAATGATATTAACAGCACCTACCTTTCCTGAGATGTCAAATGACAATGTTCTCAGGCTGTTTATTAACCATGACACATCAGACTCTACTAGGCAAATCTCTCTCCTAGCCAGGCAATGCTGTCTCATGATGCTTAATAATCTTTATTACTGTTATTTCCCAAATCAGTTATTTGTAATTTATTATTTTAATTTTAACACCACCTTTCCAACAGGCTCAGGGTGGTTTATAACATGTAGACATAGCAGTCGATGAAATGGTGCTAAAGCAATAACAATAGAACTGTAGCAGCAACAGAAGTGACAACAAAATACTATCAGCACCCAAGAGATAATGACTGTTATCTGCCTTATGTCATGTTTTTCGTTAGTGTCTTACGAATTTCTGTAAACATACTGATTGTTTCTGTAAAGGCCATACAGAGTGTTCTGTATTTTAAAGTTATAGCACAGCCAAAATGCCTGACTTCATGTACGGAAGTCGTAAGGGTGAAGGCTATAGACAATGTGGTCGCTTTGTTCACTTTTGCTATAAAGTTATTGCGCTATCTCTATTTAACAACATTACACATGTTTAAACAGGAATTAAATTCTTAGCCTAGAAGAAGCTAGAAGCTTCAAGTTAGGAAACCGTTAAGAGTTGCTAGTAGGCCTGCAACACACTAACCGACAGCCTAACTCACAAGCGATCACTCTCCCTTAGGGGAGACAGAAGTTTCCTCTTGCATTCCCTCTGGGAAGAGTTCCGTAGCTCTTTAACTAACTTCCATTCGGAAGGTGTTTACTACGAATGCTGGAACATCACTGACAGCGGAATAGAATGTTATTATGTTATCCTGTTATTAGTGTCATCAAGAAGGATGAAGGGCTTTGCCCACCGCAGATGTCAGCGGGTAAAGTTGATAAGTCCAGCCCTGCAATGGCACTCCCTCCGTCATCGGTCCCTCTGCAAGATGGTTAATGTGTACTTGGAGGCCTGGTGGTAACCTTTGCCATAAGTTTCTACCACCAAGGACACAAAGACTTCTAAGTTGATATATTTACTTTGGCTTGACAACAGTCCCGTTGGTAACTACATGACCTCGATTGGAACCAACTTTATACTTGATAACATACTTGCTCATCCTCATATCAGCAATGGAATTAGCTGAGAATAATATTATGATGGGTTCCGTATCACTGTCTATAACTTGATTTGTTGTATCACCCTAGAGGCTCAGTTCATTAGTTATTCAGATGACTTGGAATCCCTAGGTAGTCTCTAGGATTGCACAGTTATTTCTGGACCACAAGGCCTCCAAGTACACATTAACCATCTTGCTGAGGTGAACAAGCATGATCCTGGAAGTGCCCGACTCTTCTTACGACGGCTTCCACGCCTCTAGAACAGAGTCTCTAGCTTTTAGGTAGACAGGACTGTGGGGATATGGAAATTCCAGGATTCTTCGTGTAGTACGGAAAGGATGCAAGTAGAAGCCCTCTGTTGGTCGGTGGCTTCGTCTATTTTCTTCACCTTAGTTAAGCATGTCACGGTTTATACCTTAAGTAGCCTTCCAGAGTTTCTGAAACTAAGGCCTTTCTTTATTGTCCCAAGGGTTTGTCTAGCTTACCATTTGCCTGGTTGCACTTTACCTGAACAGGTTAAGGGTCACTCCTGTCTGATCTGTCTGGTAACCCACACTGCTTTTCTGAGGGGCTTTCTTTGGAAGACCAAGACTTCTGTTGGTCACCTGCTTGGTCTATCCTGCTCACTATCATTATGCATGACAGGTTTGATACCTGCTGTTATAAGGAGCGTTCTGTGGCGGAGCAGCCCTTTTGCTCTACGGTGGCATGACGCCCACCAGCCACGATATTAGCTCGCTAGTCTACCATAAGTACAATTCACAGTGACCACGACAGGGAATTATTAGTTGCTTACCTGTAACTGTAGTTCCCTGAGTGGTCAACTGTGAAGTCGTACACTCCCACCCATCCTCCCCGCTGATGTCATGCCTCAGTCCTTCAAGCTGCTTTTGCGGCAGAGTAAAAGGATCTGAGCTGGCAGCCCCTCCCACTGGCTATATATGCTCGAGGGGAATGTGGGCGGGGCTACCATTTAAAGTGATATTAGCTTTTAAAAGATTCCGAACTGTCTGCGCAGGCACAGGAAATACCATAAGTACGACTTCACAGTTAACCACTCAGGGAACTACAGTTACAGGTAAGCAACTAATAATTCCTGTTGCACCTGGTCTACGATTGGGGATGGAACATCTGCATGAGTGTGTAAGTGTGAATGTTGTGAAGTGTTGTACCAGTCAGGGCTATCCCCCGATCCACTGAGTGGAATCTAAGTCATTGAGGTCCTCCCTAAGATGTTGCATTTCCTGATCAGATAGTAGTTGTGTAAGAATTTGGAATCTATCATGTAACTGTAGCTGAGCAAAAGTATTCTGAGGAGGCTTCCTGATCCTGTATCTCTTTCTAAGGGTGACATTCCTCCAAGCCTGAAGGTTGTCCATATCTGAAGTGATCTCCCCATTAGGTCCCCCATAATGTTGGTGTGATGTGGGTTGCGTGCCTAGAACAGTGTGTTGTGCGGAATGCAAGAAGAGCTTGAATTCTTAAGGTCCTCGAGTTGTTGGATCCTCTGTTCCATGAGAGTCACCTGTTTACACTTGGTGCAAATGTAGTTGAGTAGTAGTTGTTGTGTGAAGAAGCTGAACATGCCACAGATTTAATATGATACTGGAAGGTTTTGTGTTTGTGCCATCTGCAGACTGCTAATAACGTCCCCCCTTGTGTGTTTGTTTTAGGCTGTTTTCTGTCTGTAGGGGTAAAGGCTTATATAGCTTCAACAGGAAGCAAACACTCATCACAGGAGTCAAGCACACACTCAGATTTTAATGCACTCTAAGACAAGGCTTACCTGAAGCAGAGGAAGCAAAAATAGCTTCTTGCTTCCTCAACTTCTGTGGGAACCCAACTGCCACTTGAGTTCAGACCCTGACTTATATAGCTTCAACAGGAAGAACACACTCACACTACAATCACTCACTAATTGCCGACCTGAAACTGTCAATCACTGGTGGCTAACTAATGTAGCTTCACCTTCAAAACAAAACAGACACTCAGAGCAGCTAGCCTTAAATTACAGGAGTCAAGCACACACTCAGATTTCTAATGCACTCTAAGACAAGGCTTACGTGAAGCAGAGGGAGCAAAGATGGCTTCTTGCATCCTCAACTTCCGTGGGAACCTAACTGCTGTGGCGTAGTAGGAAGGTCGGTTGTTACGACTCTTGTATCTTTTGTTTATTCTAAGGAGGCCTCTATATACGCTGTAAATGTTAAAAGTTGTATCCTGTACCAAGGTTAATACAAACTTGTACATTTGCATAAGTTATATAGATGTGCATGGTTTTATTTGTATAATATAATACATAACCAGTACAAACTCCCATGGAAGAGGAGCCCAGTAGCAATGTTGTGTTACTGAAATCCTGTGTCAGGAAGAATAACAAGTAATTCTATATAGAATACTTAACACAACATGGAGTAACTTAAGAGGAAGCACTAACCACATTAAGGCAGGTGCATGCAAAAGAAATGTTTTCCAAAACACGAGCACTCATGAGCTTCAATAGGAATGTCTACTTTAAGTGAAAATATCCATGATTAGCAGAAATAATGGGTTAGATCAAGATATGCCAATAATTACAATAGACAAGAAGCATGGTGCATACTAAGACTCATATAAGTCTGTACAGGCAGTACCCAAGTTACAAACATTCGACTTACACCTGACTCATAGTTAAGGACGGGGGTGAGACAGTAGGAAGTGAGTGGGATCTTCCCCAAGGAAGGGAAATGTAATGAGTAAAGAAGGGAGCAGAGAAGACAGTTCCATCTTGTCTCCTGCGACATCAGAGCCCTTCGCCCACCACCAACGGCAGCTCTGGGGCCACAGTGAAGAAGGGAGCAGAGAAGACAGTTCCATCTTGCCTCTTGCAACATCAGAGCTCCTCCCACAGCAACAATATTATATAATACTAATATTATGAATGCTGTATTAGTATTATCCTAATAAGATAGTATGTTTTTATGTAGATATGACATGTAAGCCGCTCTGAGTCACTTTCGGGATGAGAAGAGCGGCATATTTATTTATTTATTTATTCGATTTAGTAAACCGCTCTCTCCGGAGCCCAGAGCGGTTTACAACAATTAAAACCAATAAAACACAGGTAAAACACATAAGACAGAGTTCTAAAACCAATAAAACCCCCCTCCCAACAATAAAAACCTGGCAGATCGGCGACAATGCAGGCGGCAAGATGCGGCAGGCTAGCAGGTTACAGCAGCATCAGTCGAGACTGAATGCCTGTCTGAACAGCCAGGTCTTTACGGACTTGCGAAAAGCCATCAAGCCCGATAGGGCTCGCGTCTCCTCAGGCATATAAAATATCATAAATAAATAAATAAATACAGCCTGAACGAGTTATTATCATGGGAAAGGGGCTCTCCCATTAAGCTTCATCCCCAATCCTTGTTTCCAGAACAAGCCCAATTTTCTCAAAATCCAATTATCACAGGAACATAAAGTCAGGTGAAATCTTCTGAACAGAGGCATAGGCAGAAAAACAAACAGGAGTTGTAATCCTTCCCTATGCTATCCAAAGTGTATGTGTGTGTGTCGCTGGAGTTACACTGAAAATATGTACATGTTCTGACTTGCATACACTTTCAACTTAAGAACAAACCTACAGAACTGAACTTGTTCGTAACTCAGGGACTGCCTGTGTACGGATATTCAGCTGTCTACTTGATTCCACTCTCTGGCAACATGGATTGAAAGACTTCCAAGGATTGCCTTTTCAACCTGACCGGAGGAGTGTACCGTGTCACTCAGAACTTAGGAGCATTGTGTGCTGCGTCTGTGTGCCACCTGTTCCTAACCTTTTGCTCTTTCTCATCTTGTAGATCCGGCCACATATTGCTACTCTCCGCAAATACACCTATGGAAAACACATCTTAGCCAAGCTAGAGAAGTATTACATGAAAAACGGGGTTGATCTTGGGCCCATCTGTGGACCACCGAATGGTATCATTTGAAGCCATGACAGACAGTCATAAAGGAATAGCCCGTGACCACCTGGAATTTACAACCAGCAAGCAGTCATCTTCTGCTATACATTTTGAAAACATTTATGGTTGCTCAATGTCATAGGCCTGGGACTCCAAAAAGAAAAGGAAGTCAAAAAGACCATTTGTAAAGTTCTTTAATTTTATTCAGCATAACATGTACTAATTATTTTTAAATCCTTTATGGCCCTGCTGTTTTGGTGGTGTATAGAATTCTTGTACATAGGCAAGAGATATACATGGAAAGCCACATTTTTGTTGTAACTATTTCAAATACGGGAACTTTCAAGGTGACTCATTGGAGAGTTTTAAATACAAACCCATCTTAATTCCTCTCCCTTCAAAGAGGAGGAGAGCTTTTTGGAAACACTCATCGGGTTCTCTTTTAGCCAGAACTCTAAAGAGACGCTTAGAATTTTAGTTAAATTGCACAAATCTGCATTAAACACTGTTTATAAACTTTTAAAAAAATCAGTTTGCTAAAGCTTCAATTAAAAACCAGTTTTTAAGTTTCAGAAACTTTTACAATTCCTTTTTCCTTGTATACCGTGTGAATGAATTGAGCTTGGCAGTCTGAGAGAGAGAGAGAGAGAGAGAGACCCTGCTGCTGCACACCCACCAGGGGCTTTTAGAGCAGTTGGGAGGCAGAGGTGTGCATGCGGTTCCTGTCTGCTCCAGTTCTGTCCACAAGGACACGGCCTTTTTAATTCTTAATATTATTTAGCATGTAGAGAGAGAGAAATCCAATTTAACTTTGGTCTTGCTTCTATAAATATATAGTGTATACTTGGTGTAGACTTTGCATATATAAAAATTTGTAGTATTATTCTCTTGTTTTGATGTCTAATCTGTATCTATAATGTACCTTAGTAGTGGAACATACTTTTGATTGTACAATTGTACATTTGTAAACCTCTGTAATGTAAATGTGGAAAAGTTTGAATCAGCATAAACCCATTTTGGTAAGGAAATAAAATAGCCAACCCTGTGCATTTCAGTGTATATTCACCCCTTTTATGGTCGTAGTGTTGTATATTGTAAATTGTAATTTCAACCAGAAGTAATTTTTTCCTTTGGAAAGAACTGTTCTCTTTATACAGCCTGATTGATGTTTCAAAGAATGCTTGTTTTTTTAATTTGTCACCTCGTCGAGAGAGTAGCCATCCTTTCTAAGTGTTCTACACCAATTATTCAGTTTCAAGAATAGTGTTTTATTTGACTTTTTTTTTTAAAAAAAGTAATGTTTTACTTTCTTACTTTGTGACCGTAAAAAAAGTGGAGACGAGTCCAGCTCCTCCCCCCCCCAGTTAGTACGATTCCTTTGCGATCCGAGTCCCTCTTCCACCTTGTAAAGTGTGAATCACTTTGCCTTTTTGTACAGAAGAAAAACTGTATTTTGCATTTTGTCTACTTGTAAGTGAATGTAACATACTGTCAATTTTCCTTGTTTGAATATAGAATTGTAACACGACACGGTGTACATTTACAGAGCCTTGTGTATATTTCCAATGAACCTTTTTGCAAGCACACTTGTAACCATATGTGTATAATTAACAAACCTGTGTATGCTTATGCCTGGGCAACTATTTTTTGTAACTCTTGTGTAGATTGTCTCTAAACAATGTGTGATCTTTATTTTGAAAATACAGAACTTTGGAATCTGTGGTTGTGTTTTCATTTGAATCTTCTCAATATAGTGCACCAGGACAAAAATTTCCTACGGGCTGTCTGTCTTTCTCACTTCACAGTTCTCTCTTTCCATTATTGACATCTCACCTTTCTCCCAGAACTGGGTCTCAATGTATATACGTCTATGATACCAAAGTAAAGCAACCACCTATTAGAAGCCAATTTCTTAGGATCCAGTTAGTAAGCCAAATTCTATCTGAATATGTAACTCTTTGCCTCTCAGTAAGAAGAGCCTCCCTTGGAAGACAAAAAGACCTTTCTTACATCAACAAGCTAGAAGATGTTCAGAGAAGGGCAACCAAGCCAACTACAGATCTCTTAGTTTAAGCCTAAGAGCAGTGGCTTTTTGGAACTTCCAGATCTTTATCCGCTTTAAAAAGGAAAGTACCCCAACTCCGAGTATGGTTTCTCATACATACGGATTTACAATTATTTTGCGTTATGGACACTTCAGTAATTCGTTTCATCATCCTCACGATCCGTGGACTCTAATGGGGATAATCACGTATGTACATTATTATGAATGGATGGAGTGTGCAACGTGCACAAGAGTAGGATTTGGCTTATATTTTTGTTCTATGATGTGCATGGGGAATTCTTTTGAATGATGTGTTACTGACTATTGTTATGTATACATGATACACAGGATTATCATATGATAAATATTTGTCTGATCTACAGAATTAGCATTGCTATATTTTTTTGTGTTTGTAACCACTGCTGCGGTGTTTTGTTGTGGTTCGGCCATACTTCCTCTGTTCTTTACAGACCTCACAACCAAGTCTTATGAGGAATGACTTGGAGTCAAGAAGACAGAGAGGTTACATGATTGCCATCTTCAAATATCTGAAGAGATGCCATGAGGGAGGTAGGTCAGCCATGGGCCAACTTGGGTCCTTCCTCCAGGTGTTTTGGATTGCAACTCCCACAGTTCTTAATTGTGGGAGTTGAAGTCCAAAACACCTGGAGGGAAGGCCCAAGTTGGCCCATGCCTGAGATAGATCTAGGTTGTTTTCTGCTATTCCAAGAGAACATTAGATGCAAATTAAAGGAAAAGGGATTCCACCTAATCCCTGGAGCATGGGATATACTCTTTATCTTCAGAGGACTAAATAGGTTGGACAGGCATCTTTCAGTAATGCTGTAGATGTGTATTCCGCCTTGCAGAGCCCTTAGATTGCCCTTGTGGTCGCTAACGACTCTTAAAATTCTACGGTCCTCACTCAGTATCTCTTTGCCTTTGGAGTAGAGGAACGGCTGTGCTCTGCAGATTGTAAAATCTGGGCAAGGTTGTTAATAGAATAGAATCAGCAAGCAATGGTATTTGAGATCTGGTAAAGTAATAGAAGCAGTTATTTGGCCTACAGTAAGAGATGGGGAAGAGCATGCCTGTTAATTCCTTCCACCCACCCTTGATATTATTCCACAGATATATAAACCCCACTTTGCCTAGTTTCCAACAGACCTCAGAACCTCTGAGAATGTCTGCCATAGATGTGGATGAAACATCAGGAGAGAATGCTTCTGGAACATGGCCTGGCAGCCCGGAAAACTCACAGCAACCCAGTAAGCAGAACTTTATGTCCATGAAAGGCAATACTGGACCATTCAATTTCTCTGCAGCAGAGCCTTTCAGCCAATGGAAAGCAAATACTGGATCTTACAGAAGACGAGATTATCGAAGCATCCCACAGCAATCAAAACATGAGTGAGTTTTCAATCGCAAGCAAATTAATGAATACAAATAACCTGCCCCAAAACATTACAGCATTCATTGCTCTTGTTCACATACCTGCCTTTCATTCTTCCTACCCAACCCCCTATTTTGAATTCCCAGCAGTTGGCCTCCATTGGCAAATAAGCAGATACAGTCTCTACTGGATGCCTCCACAGATATTTTGCCACGAAATATATTTTCTTTCAAAAACCGTGACTAGCAGGACTATCCATGCATTACCAATAAAAAAACCCAATAAGACATTTGCATTAAATTTATGTTATGCTGATTTATAGGGATAGGAGAAAATTTGGAAATAATGACTGCAATTGGAATATAAATGTAATCTTACCCTGGTGGGAAAGACTGAGAAAAGGTGACGACCTCCATGCCTGCTGTTCACTTCGCTAGGAGCTGAAAGCTTATGGTATTACATCATAATAAAAACTGCCCAGCAGCCACCCCCATGCTCTGATAACACACAGCTCCATGCAACAATGAGCTGTGTCACCGAAAACTATTCGGTTGCCAATCATCTTGTATAAAAGACCACAACAAATCCCAGGAGAGACTCATTTGCCATTTTACCACACAGCTGTCAGAATGGAGCCAAAAACAGATACATCTTCATGAGCCTGGCTGGGATAAATTGTTGCTGGTGTCCTTCCCAAGCCAGGCACCACCCATGGCCACTCATGACAAATATGAAAATGGACTGGAGAAAGAGCCAGGACCCCTTCACGAGTCTGTCCAGGAACCACCAATGCTGGGCTATTCCTCTGTAGAAGGGCTCCCATCCCTCATTGTTTCTCCTCATTGCTACCATATGGGTATTGACAGCCAACCAGGCCTTCTCCATGAGCCTGTCTGGAATAATCAATTGCTGGAGGAGCCTGAAGCAGAAACAATCCCACCCACGGTTACTCCACCATGCAACCATCAGAAGTGGATGGAAAGACCACTAAGCCCTCTCCACGAGCCTTTGTGGGAACAACCTCCATTGGGCTCCTCCTTATTACTACAGACTCTGCCGGAGCCTATTGAATTTGGCAGAAGTCAGAAAGAGAAGAGAAAACACAGAGACCATCTCTATGAACTTGCCTTGAAACAACAACGAACAGGCTCCTCCCAACCAGAGACTCCCTCACCTGGTGACCCCGAGAAAAGGAAGGAAAAGCCATTAGGCCCTCTTCACGAGCCCATCTGGTATAAAGTGCCCTTTGTATCTTACTTTCTGCAACGGGTTGCATCACCGCTGGACCTGACATCTGCCCATTTTCCACAAGGAGCAGAGAGAGAAGTACCTGGTTCCTCCCAAGCAGAACAAACGCCTTCAGTGGCTGTGGCACCTCCCAGTAGCTGTCAGACGGGGAGAGAGAAATGGCTAGGGCCGCTACATGAGCCGCTTTGGGATCAACCACCATTAGGCTCTTCCCTTCTCCTGCAATGCCTCCCAGAGCCCATTGAACTGGAGAGTTATAGCAATGGCTTGAAGAAAGAGCCTGGACCTCCCCATGCACATGGCTCTTCCCAGCCAGAACAAACAGGACCAGTGGCCACTCCACCCAGAAGCCATCCCCTTGGCCCTCACTGTGAACCTGCCTGGAGCCACCTACCTTTGGGTTCCCCTTGCCTAGGCCGGGTGTCCTCAATGGGGGTCTTACCTGGCCAAGGCCAGGAAGTAGGAGGGAGAGCATTAGGCCCTCTTCATGAGCCGCTTTGGGAATAACTTGCTTTGCACCTTTTCTTCTTAGAGTGGATTCCCTACCCAGACATTCTAACCGGCAGCATTTCTAGGAGCAGTGGGAAGAAACTCGATAAACCTTCCCAATTAACTTGCCTGGGAACAGTTGCAGTGCATCTTCTCTTAAAACATAACTGGGCTTGGATCTGTGTGTTTTCTTCTTTGTGCCACCACCTTTGCTTTTTATTTTATGTTTCCTAGACTTTTTCTCCATTGCAGCAGGAACCTGTCATTACATGTCAAGTTTGGGTAAGTATTTACAACAGGTGGTTAAGGTTTAAATGCAAGAAACTAAAGCAATGGCTTTCTGTGTGGCGTTTAATGTTGGAAATTGTTCCATTTAAGAATTGAACAATGGCATTTGGATGTGTTTTTTTGTAAATTAAATATTGTGAACGCTTAATAACTTAATTCATTAATGAAATCACAAACACCCAGCAATGATGCCCAGCAGACCAAAACATAACATTGCAGATGGCACCTCAAGACAGTCTTCATTAGGGCAGTTAGGGGGGGTTGATATTCTCTACCGTTCAGCTGATCTCCCTCTCTGTGCACTTCAATAACAGGTAGGTTACCCATACATTTTGTTTGCTGTATCAAATCAGCAAGAGCAACCAAAGTGTTACTATAACCAATTCCTGGAGCTCAATTGTTGTCGCACACCGGCCGGAAACCAGGGCCCTTTAAATATTCAAACAAACATGGATGGAAATAACAGTCTATTTATTGAAGTAAACAATGTCCAAAAATAACAGTAAACAGGAAAATAGCCAAGGCAAAAAGCATTCGAGAAAATCCCAGGAAATGTTCCCAACGCCTCAGGCTAATTAAGTTGTAAGGTCTCTGAATATAAATCCACTAAGAAGCAGCAGAACTTAAAACTAGGATAGTCCCAAAAAAAGGAAAGCTCAAAGTTCTGTCATGAATGACCAAAGAATCATGAAATCGGGAGTTCATGGAACTGCTTGCAGTAGAATCGAAAGTTGACCAGGAACTGAATTTCAGCCTTTACAGGGCTAATAACAAGATCTCCACATTCTAACATTTCCCTCCCTTTTCCCTGGGAAAGTAACAGCTGCGGGTAGAATCAGAAAGCCAAGTGCCTCAATTCCCGCCCACTGGACTCTCAGAAAAACTAAATTCCCTTAACTGATTTTTCAGAGTTTCATCACCTTGGCCCTGCACTGAAAATCACACAGATCCCTGCACACCACCACAACCCCTGAAGCCACAGAAGCCACAGGCCCAGCAATTGCAGGGAACGTGCTTCAAGTACAAGTGGTCCCAGATGAAATGACTGGTTCCTCGAGGGATGGCCAAAGAGGTTTCTAGTTAGAAACTCTGAAGAGTCAACATAAAACATGTTAACCAGATAGGTTTTTAGAAGTTGCAATAGATCGCCCCCAAAAACCTTATTTGGGTTATACTGTGGTTAATGCTATAGTATTTTAGGAGAGTCTTCCCTCCTAGAATAGAAAACCCTTTGCCTTGCTTTTGGCAATTACACCAATTCATCATGATGGGCCATTTTGCTGACAAAATGGTAGGAAATGGATATTACGCAGCACTGCAAAACAGCTGATCAAGGGAGATGAAGATGTTCCAGAGACGACATCTCCGCACCCCTGGGCCATAGCTTGATACTAGCCTTGCCAGATGAACTGGTACCCACATGCCCAAGGTATCATTGCCAGGTGTGTTTTTATATGCCTTCCATTTATGACAACCCTATGAATTCCATAAGGTTTTCATACGCAATAAATATACCCCCACAAATAGTTACCACAGCCTTCAATGTACACAAACCAGTCCTACTATAATCCTACTACAAGCCCTCGATTCAGGTTTTGAAACTGCCAACGTACTTAATGTTGTGCCAGTTGATAAGTGAGACTGATTTGGACTAGGTGTTCATTTGTCTATGGATAGTACTGGCTCTGATCCTCCCCCAACCCCCCCCAAAACCAAGCATGGCCATTGCAAGCCATGTGCTTGTTCTTCCCAGCTGTGGCGTCATAACAAAGGACTCCATGACAACACAACTCCCCATGCAAAAATGACCCGTGTTACTCAAATCTAGTCCAAATCTATCTCACTTATCAACTGGCACAACATCCAGTCTGTTGGCAGTTTCAAAATTTACATAGAGGGCCACAATACACCCACCAGAGACACCACTGGTGGCAACCTTGCAGCACAGTGATTGTGGAGGGAGGCAGAGGCCAATACGACTTCTTTGTGAGCCTGGAGTTTTTATTCCCTACCAAAATAGACACCCAATGTCCCCCTGACATTTCTTAGAAGGGGATGAAGAGACACCCAGGTCATCTTCATGAACCTCCTTGGGATGAAGAACCAGGCTCCTTGCCTTTGGGAGGTGTCCCATCCGTGAACATTCCCCTGTGCGGCATTCCAAGAGTGATCCCAGGTGCTCTCCATGAGGCTAATTGGGAGCAGCCATTCTTGGACTCCTCTCCTCTTGAAGTCATAACAATCAACCCAGCATCTCTTTACCCAAAGGAAAGAGGGAAGCAGATGGACCATCAGTCCCCATGCTCCTCTCAAGCAGGAGAGGCATTGCCAGAAGCCTCTGAATCTGGAGGCCTCCAGAAGCAGAGAGTGAGAAACCTGGGCCCTCTTCACGAACCACCATGGGAGGAGGATCTCTCAAATGAACCTTCCATCTGGAAAGAGACTCCTTTAGTAATCCTTGCACCGGGCAGCAGGTCTGGAAATAAGAAAGCTGAGAGAAGCCCTCTCTATGAATCCCATTGCCAAAAACCAGAACAAGTTCCCACTGCACCTGGAAGCTGTCAGAAGAGGGCAAAGGGCCCTGATGCTCCCCATGGACCTGGTTGGGATCAACCACTATGCGGCTCCTCCTGGCCAGGCCAGGCTCCACCGTCAGTGGCCCTTCCAACTGCCAGAAGTCAAAAAGAGAAACACAATGGTCCCAGCTTGTACGGACAGCCATCAAGTTCCACTCAGTCCCAAAAGGTGCCATCAGAGGCTGTTGCACCCCAAAGCAGTCAGAAATGGAGGGGTGCGCAGCTGGGCCCACTTCACGAAACTCTCTGGGAGGAAACACCCATGGACTCTGCTCCCCTGCTGCAGGCACCACTAATGACCATTCCCCTGGGCGGTTATCTATCGGATTTCTCCCAGCCATGGCAACCATCATCAACAGCCAGCATACCCAAAAGCTGTCCGAACGAAAGGGACAAAAGCGATGTGGGTTCTCTCCAGGCACCTGCCTGGTACAGGCTGAATAGGCACCCAGTGCCTCTCCATGAGCCTGAATGGGAATGACGCCCTGGAGGAGACCCATCTGGCACTTGTCAAAAGACGAGGAGGGACTGCCTGGTTTTCTTCCTAAGGGTGGCTCCAAGCAACAGCTGTGAGTCTTCTCCCACCTGGAACCATTGATCATTCAATGTTCAACCATTTGTTGTTATTCCACCTCTGAATATGCTTGCTTTCTTTCCTCTGCCATCTTTGTCTCAAATGCCTTCGAGGTCAAGCCATTATTGGGGGCTCCTTTTATGAATGAAGCCTCTTAAAAAGACACAGTGCTTGGGAAGGTTGAAACAGTAACATCAAGTGAGACATTAAATAGTACTGTCCATGCAACTGTGGCAAGATGTAACATTTTACATTTGAAACTTTCCTTTTTGCTACTAGAGCAACAATACAGGTATATTCAGAACAAAACGTAGGTAGAATACCCAATGCCAAGATATATTCGTATTGAAGACTTTTGTGTGATGCCCCACCATGCATATTTAGACTGGGTGACGTCTCCTAACACTTCTCATCCCCAGTGGCAAGCCACTTCTCCCCTGCCACTTATGGATCAGAATGCTAAAGGCTCCTGTCTTAACATGCCACATCGAAAAATACACAGTAAGGCTTATACAGTATAAAATATATGTTTTATATCATAACCAGAACTAGAGAATAGATAAGCCTATCATAACTCAAGACATTCCATATACCCAGAACATATATGGGTGTTGTGGCGACCAGGATACAAGCGATAAATTCACATATAGCAGCTTCACAATAAAATCGCAGCTTCACAATAAAATCTCAGCTTCACAAAAATAGGGTTCGCAGCTCCACAATGCAATATAGGTAGTCCAGATAGTCCCAACACAATACAGTCTCTAGTCTGGCAATCAATCCAATCAGTTCAAGGACAAAAGGAGACTCAAATGCACTCCAAAATAAGGCATACAGAGTTAGGCCGACGGGCTGGCGATGCCTACGATGGGGGGACCGCTTGTGCTCCGTTTCACCCCCGGGCGGGGCTTTATCAAAGCCTTCATAGATGTACCGTAGTCCTTATCTATAGGGGAGTACAATATTTACAAATCCATAATGTTCAAGTACACAATTAGCCTCAGGAAAGCCTTTACAGCCTTATGGTTTCAGACAATGCCTTCAGCCTGGCTGGAGGGAAGATATAGAGGAACACCGTATTTCCAAAGATTATGTATATGTGGTTCAGGAGCAATTGAGGATCTAACACATTACTTACTACATTGCCCTCTGTATAAGGATCCCAGAAAGAAGGTTCTAGGAGGGCTTCTGGAGCATAGGGTGGCTTGGCAGCAGACAGCAGTGATTAAGGATTTGCTAGCAGACTACTCTAAAGATATAACAATAAAGGTTGCCACTTTTGCAGTGGCAGCTCAAAATATCCGTGCGAAACTAGTAAAAGCCTTAGTGAAGGATGGGAAATAGCACAGGATGATACAGTGCGTTGTAAACATGACTGGAATTTAAAGAGTCAGTTTTAATGAGTTTTAATATTTGTACTGAAGTTTATATTGTGATGTGTACTCACTAATATGTGCGCTTAATTTGTCATGGCCCATGGCTAGAACAATAAAACTTATTCATACCTCATGACATTATAGACTGACAAGACAAACAACTGTACATAGATAGCAACTTTCCCATCTAGGAGGCTGTGCTTGGTTCCAGCCACTGGGGGTGCTGTTGCTCCACTTTCCTGTTGAAGAGTTTTGTTCGTAAACTTCCTCCTTGATTTAATCGCCAGCATTTTTCTGGCATTTCCTTATGGGTGCCTTAAATGCCTCCTCGCTTAAGTGATACCTATTTATCTATTGCTGTTTTTGAAACTGTTAGGTAGGCAAGAGCTGGGCCAAAGGCCAGGAGCTCACCCTGACCTGGGCTTTGAACGGTCAATCTTTGATTTGCAAAATTTACTGCAGCTGGTGGTTAGCCTGCTGTACTCAAGCCCGCCCCATAACTATCCCAACATGAGATTCCTCAATGGTGGATTACTGGTTGATTTTGTTGACATTGTCAGTACCAAGGTCTGCAATATGTTTGCAGCATCTTTGGCCACATAGCAACATTCTACTAATGTTCAAGCACATAGATCTAAGTACTCCCATTCAGATCTTATTACTACCATTTCCTTGTTTTAGCTTTGCTACAAATATGACCCCCAAAGCCATTTTTTAAATGTTTATATGGCGAGAATACGGTGAGCCCTTTGTATCCACTGAAGCTTGGTTCCATGATCTGCCGTGGAGACAGAGTCCCCATTTGTGGACTGGGGGGTTGTAACCTTGGGCAAGTCCCAGCCTCTCAGCCTCAGGGGAAGGCAAACCTGTTATCGAGCAGGAAATTTGGATTTCTTCTTGTGGTGTCTGTGAATGCACACTTGTGGAGTGTCTGCACCTGCGCAGGACTCAATGGAAACTTCCCCAGTTCAAAATTTTTAAGTTTTGGCGGTAACTCCACCCAACTCCTGGAGGGCATATAAGCCGCTCTGCGTGTGCCCTTCCCCATTCCTTTGTTTTTCCACCGCAAGGCTAACATTGGAACTTTTCCTAGTGGTTCGTTCTTCTGTCTATGTCAACATCGCGCTTCAAGCACTGTGTTACTTGTGCTCGGAAGATCCCGGACTGCAACGGACACTCTCAGTGTCTCAGGTGCCTCGGCGAGGCCCACGTTGTGGCCTTGTATCGGCATCGTCAGGCACTGACGGCGGTCAAGAAAGAGTAGAGCTCAGCGTCTCCGAGCTATACTCTATGAGGAGTCCCTTGCTCCAGCTACGATGGTGACGGCTGTCCCATCGACATCAGTGAGAAAGACCGCAATGGATGCTCCGGTCCCATCCACCTCCACCGCTTCAGACCCAAGGTCGCACTCTCTCCCGGCCAGGAAGAGGCCTCCTTCAAAGTCTTGGTCCATGGTGTCAACGGTGTCGAAAGCCTCCAGACCAAGGCAGCCCTGCACGGTGATGACGAAGACTGTTCAGACGGCACCGGCTCATCGTTCCTCATCGTTCAGAGGCAGCAACAGCAGCCGCACTGCCCCCGCCAGCAGCAGCGCTCCCGCTCGCGTCATGTTTCCAGTAACAGAAAGTCACGGCATCGGGTTTGACGGGTCGCCGGATGATACCGTCTCATCGTTCGGTATCGATGCCATCAACTTGTTGTGAGCCACCCCAAGCCTTCCGGGAGTGGCGGCGCAGAAATCTAATGAATCCTTCTCCATTGTAGCCCCAATCTTGTGGAACTCCCTACCGCCAGACCAGAGCCACTCCTGATCTACATACATTTTTAGGGGCATGGCTTTTCAGAAGAGCCTATGATTGAGTAACAAGCGATGACTATGTAACCTGTTTATTTTATTTGTGTAAGTCGCCCAGAGCACCTTTCGTGGAGGGCGACTCATAAGAAATAAAGTTAGTTAGTTAGTTAGTTAGTAGAGGTCGAGGATCGGTTGTAGGGAACTGTCGGGCTTCAGAACGGTGAAGTACCGAGAGAAAAAAGCCTGCTCGTCATAACATGCCGGAGAGGGAGAAATTGCCCTTTTTTGAAGCAGAGTGTTGACCTCCTTCAAGATCGGGGTGGACGGCTCGGTGTCGACGATGAAGCCCGTTGGGGGAGATCATCGAACTCTAAGGCATAGCCGTCCTCGACAACCTTGAGCACCCACACATCTGAGGTGATGAGTCGCCAGGCATGCCAAGTCCTGCCCTCCTTCCTCCTCCCAGACCTCCCCACCCACCATTTGGGTGCCTGGCGACTCATCACCTCAGATGTGTGGGTGCTCAAGGTTGTCGAGGACGGCTATGCCTTAGAGTTCGATGATCTCCCCCAACGGGCTTCATCGTCGACACCGAGCCGTCCACCCCGATCTTGAAGGAGGTCAACACTCTGCTTCAAAAAAGGGCAATTTCTCCCTCTCCGGCATGTTATGACGAGCAGGCTTTTTTCTCTCGGTACTTCACCGTTCTGAAGCCCGACAGTTCCCTACAACCGATCCTCGACCTCTACTAACTAACTAACTAACTAACTTTATTTCTTATGAGTCGCCCTCCACGAAAGGTGCTCTGGGCGACTTACACAAATAAAATAAACAGGTTACATAGTCATCGCTTGTTACTCAATCATAGGCTCTTCTGAAAAGCCATGCCCCTAAAAATGTATGTAGATCAGGAGTGGCTCTGGTCTGGCGGTAGGGAGTTCCACAAGATTGGGGCTACAATGGAGAAGGATCTCTGTCTTGTGGACTCCAAACGAACCTCTCTAGGGCCAGGGACATAGAGAAGATTCTCATGAGCTGACCGTGGCAGTCTCTGGTGGTGGAGTGGCGTTAAACGGTCTCTTAGATATGGGGGACCCTGATCTCGGAGGGCCGTGAATGCTAGGACCAGGGTCTTGTAGAGGACTCTGTGTTCAACCGGCAGCCAATGTAAGCGCTGTAGGGACGGCGTTATATGGCATCTCATTGATGTTTTTGTGAGGAGTCTAGCAGCTGCATTTTGCACAATTTGGATCTTGCGAATTGCTGCTCGAGGTAAGCCCACATACAAAGCATTGCAATAATCCAGCCTCGACATAAGCGTGGCATGGATTACCGTAGCCAGAGCCTCTGTTGGTAAGTAAGGCACCAACTGCCTCGCTTGGCGTAGATGAAAGAAGGCCCTTTTACTAGTGGAGGCAATCTGGGCTTCCATCGTCATATTGGAATCCAGGATAACACTGAGACTCTTCACAGTGGGGGAAGGAACTAACGGTTCCCCTTCAAAAGATGGTAATAGACCGACCAATTCTGATAGGCGGCCAGGCCACAAGATTTCAGTTTTTGCTGGATTTACTTTCAATTTACGGGCACGTAGCCATCTTGTCACCGCTCGAAGACACCGGGTGAAGTTATCTGGTACTGAAGTTGTTCCAGGTTCTAGTTTTAGGAGAAGCTGGGTGTCATCAGCATATTGGAAACATTCTCATCCAAATCTCCAGACTAGCTTGGTGAGAGGTCGAACATAGATGTTAAACAGCATTGGCGATAGAATAGCGCCTTGGGGTACTCCACAGTCGAGAGGGGATTTCTCAGATACTTGGCCCAGCCACTCCACTCATTGGCTATGCCCTCGCAAGAATGAGTTGAACCACGTTATTGCTGATCCTTGAATTCCAATAGCAGCTAATTGTTGGATCAGTAGATCATGGTCTACTGTATCAAAAGCTGCGGTGAGGTCGAGCAACACCAGCAGTACTGATCTTCCCTTGTCTAGCTGGCGGCGGATGTCATCAGAGATGGCCACCAGAACAGTCTCGGTCCCATGTCCGGGACAGAAGCCAGATTGAAATGGATCCAGGCCATCCGTGTCGTCTAAGAATTTCTAAAGTTGGATTGCTGCCGCACGTTCAATCATCTTACTAAGAAACGAGAGGTTAGAAACCGGGCGGTAGTTAGTCAACATTGCAGGGTCTAAGGTGGGTTTCTTTAAGAGGGGGCGGACTATAGCTTCTTTCAGGGCATCTGGAAAGATTCCCTGCTCCAGGGAATTATTTATTATGTGCATCAGAGGGACCCGGAGCTCCTCTGGGCAATCCTTGACCAACCAAGAAGGACAAGGATCCAAGGAACAGGTAGTTGGTCATGCTGTAGATAGAATCTTACAGACAGCTTCTGTGTCCAGTAATGTAAATTGGTCAAATTTGGAGCTCATTGATGTTCGTGTTACCTCCCTCTCATTAGCAGACTCGGTCATAGGAGACAGTTCTTGTCAGAGTGCAGTGATCTTCTCTGTGAAGAATTTGTGAAACTTCTCTGCTGTGACAGTTGAGATATCCGGGTTTCTGGTTTGAGGGGTTGCACTGGTTAAATTATGGATGATTTTCAAGATCTGCATTGGGCGCAATTTAGCAGCAGCTATTTGGGAGGTGTTGTATACTTTCTTGGCCTTTTTGGTGGCTAGTTCGTACGTCTTACGGAAAGTTTTGAAGGCTAGTCTCGATGATTGGCTGGGTTTACGATGCCAAATGCCTTCTAGCTGTTTTTGTTCGCGCTTCAACAGCCGCAGTTCTTCAGTGTACCATGGTGAGCGGATCCTACGAGGGCGATAGGGGTGTTTTGGAGCAATCTGATCTAGGGTTGTGGACTAGACAGCATTCCAACTTCCAACTTGTTCATTGAGGGTATTTCCAGAGACCTCAAGCGTCTCAACAAGTTCATAAAGCCCCAGAGATTCAGAATGGTGACGGTGTCGTCCATCCTCCCTCTCCTGCATGCTGGAGACTTCTTCGCATCGATAGATCTCCGAAATGCGTACTTCCATCTTTTCGTCAGGCAGAGCCATTGACGTTTCCTGTCGTTTCGAGTGGCTGGTCAGTCCTACTGCTTCAATGTTCTTCCATTCGGTCTCGTCACTGCACCAAGGACATTTACGAAGTGCATGGCGGTAGTGGTGGCCTACTTGCACAGGAGGAAGATCCGGGTCTTTCCGTCCCTGGATGACTGGCTCTTGGCTGCCCAGTCTCCCAAGACTCTGAGGACGCAGGTCAGTTTTACATTGATGCTTCTGGAATCTCTCGGCCTGCAGCTAAATGCTGAGAAATCCCAGCTTTGCCCGAGGACCTCCATAAAGTTTATCGGCGCAATGTTCGATTCCAGGACTCAGATTGCCTCACTTCCGGAGGTCAGGTTTTGGGCCCTCCGTCAGGAGATCCAGCGCTGCAGATTGGCGCGGACGGTCACGGCAAAGCAAATGCAAGTGACTCTGGGGCATATGGCCTCGACGGTGTTGGTGACCCCACTGGCCAGACTTCGATTCTGACCGCTTCAGAGGTGGTTCCTCGACCACTTCAACCTGGTCCGGGAACACAGCTCCAAGGTCCTCTTGATACCGATGTCGGTCCGGGACTCCCTTCAGTGGTGGATGTCTCAACATCATGTTTACGTCAGTGTTCCTTTCCACACACACACACCCCCCCACTGCCGTCAAAAACTCTAACGACCGATGAGTCACTTTCGGCCTGGGGATGCCATACAGGAAAGCTGTCCATTCACGACCTCTGGTCGCCCCTAGAGAGGTTGCATCACATCAACTACATCAAACTGCTGGCGATCTTCAAGTCCTTGAGGGCGTTTGCCCCCTTCATGACCGGGCATTCAGTGCTATTCCTGAAGGGCTATAATAACCTCCATCCCCCAGTCCATCCCTCGACACCAGGATGGAGCCCATCCCTCAACACCGGGATGGAGCCTCGATATCGTGCTTGACATATCCACCTTTTGAGCCACTTGCTACGATTGACATGCGTCTTCTCTCTTGGAAGGTCACTTTCTTGGTGGCGATTACATCCGCTCGTCGCCCCTCGGAGCTGGCGGCGCTGCGGGTTGATGAGCCACATTTGCTGTTTTTAGCAGATAGGGCTGTCCTTCAGTTGGACATTTCCTTTTTACCGAAGGTGGTGTCATCCTTCCATGTCAATGAGGACATTGTTTTGCCGGCCTTCTTCCAGGCACTGGTCTCCGCATCAGAGAAGAGGCTTCATACCCTAGATGTCAGGCATGCCTTACTGTTCTATCGAGACAGGACTGCTGCGTCTTGTAAACCGCCTAGACTTTTTGTTTCCTACACTGTGGATAAGCTGGGTCTCCCAGTCTCTTCCCAGCGTCTCTCGATCCGGGTTGCCTCTTTGATTGAACTTTGCTACCAGCTGGCTTGACAGCCACCCCCTCCTACGGTCAAGAGCTTGAAGGGAATCCCATTAGACTCCATTTGCAGGGCCGCCATTTGGGCGAACCCACTCACTTTTGTTTCCCACTGTCGGGTAGACACTAGGTATAGAAGGGACACAGCCTTCGGGCACTCAGTGTTTGTCCTCCTGTCTTCTGTAACCTTTGCTACCTGATTATTTATTTATTTATTATTCGGCTTCTATGCTGCCACTCCCGGCGGGCTCGGGGCGGCTCACAATACAAAGCAACGACATAAAAACAGCAACACAGATTAAAACATAGCCTAAAACATCATTAAAATATCACAGTGTACAACAGCGATTAAAAGCGACCTGGAGTGGGAAACAGCTTTACAACAGGGGGGTGCATACCAATGAGACCTACACATGGAAAGCTAGCTGGAAAAGGTAGGTCTTGCACGCCCGCCTGAAGGGGAGCAGGTCGTGGATGGCGCGCGTATCCGCGGGAAGGGCATTCCAGAGTGTCGGTGCAATCACCGAGAATGCCCTTCGGCGGGTGGCTGTCAGTTTGGCCGCTTTTGCAGAGGGGACAGTCAGAAGATTGGTATCCTCAGAGCGAAGTGATCTCATAGGGCAATATGGGGAGAGACGGTCCCTCAGGTACACTGGCCCCAGGCCGTGCAAGGCCTTAAAGGTAAGAACCAACACTTTGAAGGTGATTATGTGTGTACTGCATAGCATTGTTTCTCTCATGATACCAGTTGTGTGATCGATGCTGTGTGTGCTCAATATCGATTGGATGTTTCTTGCTGATATGCACTGTTTTGTTTGACTCTTGCCTGTTTTTCCTCTCTGTGAGAGGGACCCCATTTGCTTAGTAACGTGATTGAGTGCCATGCCCCTGTGTTTGTAGGGGGCACTGTCATTCTACCTCATCAAGTGTGCTTTCCTTCCCTAGGGGGATGCACTGTTTTACTATTTACATGCACTACCTGCTCTGTGGGTGATGGTGTCTGCGCAGGTTTACATGGACACTTGTCCTATTATTTAATGTTATTTAATGTTTGTTGACACTTTTGAGGCTAGTTTTTTCTCCTCTTGCCATGTTCTTGGGCTCAGCCCGATTATTTATTATCACATTGGTTGTTGCAATAAATTTCTATTTTTGGTCCTTACACAATGTTGGTTTGTTTGTCCCGCCTCCTGCTAAATCTCCACAAGTGTGTATTCACAGGCACCACGAAGAAAAATGGTAGGTTACATACCTGTGACCATCTTTCTTCGAGTGGGGCTCTGTGAATTCACACTAACCTGCCTGACCTTCCACTCTAAACAAACCTCCCCCTTCTCTTGTTGCCTTTGCGGTGTAGGAATGGGGAAGGTCGTGCGCGGAGCGGCTTATATGCCCTCCGGGAAGCTGGGCGAGGTTACCACCAAAACTTGAACATTTTGAACTGGGGAAGTTTCCGTTGAGGCCTGCGCAGGCACAGACACTCTACAAGTGTGAATTCACAGAGCACCACTCGAAGAAAGATGGTCACAGGTATGTAACCTACCAATAGCTTAGCCCAAATGGGGCTAAGGCCCTAGGAATCCAAAAGAGAGGATCCGTTAACCTTGGTGAGCTATAAGTGCAAAATCAACCCTTTCCTTAAAATGAATCTCACCAAAGTCCGGAAGAAGATGCCACCGAGTTTTTAATCTGTCTCAGCTGAGAAGGATGAAAGCTGCAATCCTTGATGTCCGCAAGGCTGGCATAAGGTTACATTGGAAAACATGCCTTTTTATAGTTATACAGAGCTGACGAAATTTGAATTTCCTGCCTGCCGCCCCTTTGCCGGCTTTGTGCTGATTGGTCAGCACAATCAGCTGTAGGAGGAGGAATAGCCGGCTCCGCTGTGTCTTGGCCAATGGAAGGGACGCTCCGCCTCTGAGGTTGTCCAATCAGGAGAGAGGAGGCGGGCAAAGCGGGAAACAATGAAGATGGATGTTTGGCTTGATTGAATTAAATATGTAAAATAAGTGTCCAGGCACTTCACAAGAACTCTCACGTTCTCAAGTTGAGCAATCTATTGTTTTTGGTTTGCAATAAACATTTTTCCTGGCCAGGAGGCCAAGATCCATAATCCGCAGCTTCCTGGGGAATTGAGTCACGGATTGGCAGCGCGTAGAGAGTTTCAGTTTATGGAAAGGAAAACAAAAAGAAATCCTGTAGCCCAGGCATGTAGCCAGGGGGGGGGGGCTAAGGGGGCTTCAGCCTCCCCCTCCCGAAATTCTCAGGGTGGTCCGCGAAAAGGCCTTACTGGTACATTATTTAAACTGTTATGTTTATTCATATCATGATCTGATCACCATGCTCATTATATCCCACATTAATGGGGTTATTGGGATAACAATACAAAAGGTTTGCTAGGGTAGACCGTCTTCCACCCAGTCTCAGCCCCCCCCCAAAACAAACTCAGCCCCCCGAAACAAAATCCTGGCTAAGGCCCTGCTGTAGCCCCATTCAACATTCGACGGCTGAAAGACAGCCCTTTTTGTTGGGTAGATATGGTTTGCCCAATGGGCAGAGGTGGTGTGGTGGGCCGAAATGCTCCGAGGGCCACCCCGCTTTGTCCTGGAAAATCCAGACTTGAGAGGGGACAGAATCCTTTCAAAATGCTGGGCTTTCCTTTTGTTCATGCAAAAATGCTCTTGATGGCTCATTAATATTTATTTATTTATATTTATTATTCGTATTTATATAACGCTCCATTCCCTTAGGCTCGGGAAGGTTTACATAGATAAAACAGGCAATAATAATAAAACAACTTTAACACTATACATTAAAACACTATAAGCTACTAACAACTGTCCCAATTTATCACAACACAGTCAAGTAGGACCATTGATGTTAAACGCCTGCCGGAACAGCGTTTTACAGGCTCTTCTAAATGCAGATATTTCTGTAAGAGCCCAGGTGCTATCCGGCAGGGCGTTCCGCAGTGTTGGAGCTACAATAGAGAACGCTCTTTGCCTTGTAGAGGACAGGTGGTAAGTTTTGACCGAAGGAACCTCTAAAAGATTTTGATCTCCAGACCGTAGTGATCTCTGGGGAGTATATGGGGAAAGATGGTCCCTCAAGTACACAGGCCCCAGGCCATGTCTGGCCTTAAAGGTTAATACCAACACTTTGAACATAATACAGTACTCTACTGGAAGCCAGTGCAGTTGCTGCAAGATAGGTGTTATATGGCATCTCGCCGGAGCACCGGCAAGCAGACAAGCTGCAGCATTCTGCACAAGCTTGAGTTTCCGGATCACGGACAAAGGAAGGCCTATGTAGAGGGCGTTACAGTAGTCTAGTCTCGAGATGACTGTCGTCTGGATCACCGTGGCCAGATCGCCACTAGACAGGTAGGCTGCCAGCTGTCTAGCCTGTCGCAGATGGAAAAATGCAGATCTGTTGACCATGGTGACCTGGGCCTCCATAGTCAGCAGCGGGTCTAACTGGACCCCCAAACTCTTTACCAAGGGCGACGGGCAAGTGCAGCCGGCACCCCCCTCCCACTGGGCGGCCCAACCAGGGATCTCCACCTTCGATGGGTTCACCTTCAACCGGCTACCTCACAGCTAACCGGTCACGGCCTCTAGGCACTGATGGAAATAATTGGGTACGGAGTCCGGTCTGCCCTCCATTCTCAGCACAAGCTGGGTGTCATCAGGTTTCAGGAATGCCGCTGGTAAACCTCTAGAGCTGGAGGTCACATACACAGATTGTGGCATCTTAATATTTTAAATATTTTCAATATTTTAGACACATAAGGGAAACAGGGAGGTTTCAAGGGAGAAATATATACTCTAATCAACCCTCCCTACCTCCCCTAGGAAATATAGAGTTTATTAAATTCATATGGGAGATTCATGGGGTCCTTGGAGGAAAAAAAGGATTTCTGGAAGTTCACACATGTATATATATATGGGGAAGTTCATTAATGTCCTCATTCATCCATGAGGAAAAAGGGCTTGAATCCATTGGGTAAAAATAATCCATAAAAAGATTAAAAAAGATAAAAAGGTTCAAGGGAATGGAGAGAAGTTTGCACACTGAGTCTTTTGGGAAGCCTGACAACATTTAGGTGAATACTCAATGATCCAGCACAGTGGAGGAATCCCGTACTTGAGAGAGAAAAAAGAAAACTGTGTATCCCAGCTGCCGTGGCTTCATGCAGCCCCTAGGAATTATCTTCTAGGAAACCCACGGAATGCAGACTACCTCGGATGGCGGCAGAAATGGTGAAAAAAGCAGAAACCTGCATTTTTGACAATCAGCTGTTTTCTTTGGAAATATAATACTTAAAAGACAAAAGATTATTCCCGGGGTGGAAGGACCCAAATGAGAAATCCGAGATAGCAGAAAGTCTTAGAGTTAGTATGGGAAAATATGGCACTAAAATGGAGGCGATCAGCCATCTTGTGGATACAGGGGCCTTATTTATTTATTTATTATTCATTCTTGTATGCCACCCCTCCCCAAGGGCTTGGAGCGGCTCACAAATCATGTAAAAGCATAAAACAGCATAAACATCAAGATAAAATTAAACTAAAATTGAACCGAATTAAGCAGAGTTATAGAAATCAACAATCGAAAGCCAGCTTGAAGAGGTGGGTCTTACAGGTCCTGCGAAAAGAAGACAGGTCTTGCAGGGCACGCACTTCGGTCGGCAAGGTGTTCTAAATGATTGGTGCTGCCACAGAGAAGGCCCTATGTCGAGTAGATGCCAAGTGGATGGTTTTGAAACTGGGCACTTCAAGGAGGTTCAGATCTTCAGAACGGAGTGATCTGTGGGGTTGGTAGGGGGTAAGATGGTCCCTCAGACACATCGGCCCCAGACCATACAAGGCCTTGAAGGTTAACGTAGGGTTGCCACTTTTTGATATAGAAATAAGGGACATTTACCTAAAAATGCGGTATTTTTCACAAAAATAAGGGACACTTTGTAAATAAATAAATAAATATTCATAAATAAATATTCATTCATAAATAAGTAAATAAATATTCATTCATAAATAAATAAATAAATAAATATTCATTCACTTCAACTCCCACCATTCCTAAAAGCCTCAGGCACCTTCCTTTTCCCCCTCGGCCGCTTAAGCTCTATGGAAAAGGGATGAGGGGGAAAAGGAAAGTACCTGGGGCTGTTAGAAATGGTGGGAGTTGAAATCCATAACACCTGGAAGGACCTGAGTTGGCCCATGCGTGGCCTAGAGCGCGAGGCTGTGGCCCCAAGGCTCACCGGTCGTAGAGGTGCAGCGGGGGACGTGGCTTGGGGAGGAGGGCGAAGTGGAGCTCGGCATTGGCAACCTGGGTCTGGGGTCCGAGGGGCGCAACCGGGAAGGTCGGCATGCGGGCGGCCAAGCACTCCCAGAGGGCTCCTGGGGCGATGCCATCCAGCCTCTCCAGCGCCACCTCCTCCAGCGTGGGCGTGTTCGGAAGGAGGGACGCCGGCAGGGACTCCGCTCCGCCAATAAGCAGAGCGTGCAGTGCACCAGAAGTGACATCCCCATCCTGCACTCTCTCTCTCTCTCAGCTCTCTCTCTCTCAGGAGGAGCGAAAAATAAGGGACAGCAGCTGGAAATACGGAACACCCAAAAAAGGGCCAAAATACGGGACGTCCCTTATAATAAGGGACATATGGGAACCCTAGGTTAACGCCATCACCTTGAAAGTGATCCGGTCCTCGACCGGAAGCCAGTGGAGCTGCTGAAGGATGGGAGTTATGTGACATCTCGCCGGCACTCCAGCGAGAAGTTGAGCAGCGGCATTCTGGACGAGCTTTAGTTTCCGGATCACGGACAAGGGCAGGCCAATGTAAAGGGTGCTACAGTAGTCTAGCCTTGAGATGACTGTGGCTTGGATCACTGTGGCTAGGTCGTCTCTAGAAAGATAGGGGGCCAGCCGCCTAGCCTGCCGCAGGTGGAAAAAAGCGGTTTTGCTGACAGTAGAGACTTGAGCCTCCATCGTCAGCAAAGGGTCTAAGACAACCCCCAGGCTCTTTACTGAGGATGACGGGCGAAGTGTCTCGCCATCCAGGGTAGGCAGTTGGACCACCCCACTATCCAGTCGCCCCAGCCACAGTATCTCCGTTTTTGCTGGATTCATCCTCAATCTTCTGGCACGCAGCCATCCAGTGACGGCCTCAAGACATTGATGGAAACTAGGGGGTACGGAGTCCGGTCGGCCTTCCATCTTCAGAACAAGCTGGGTGTCATCAGCGTACTGATACCATTCCAGCCCGAAACTTCGAACCAGACTAGCAAGTGGCTGCATGTAGATGTTAAATAACAGAGGGGAGAGTATAGCCCCTTGAGGGACCCCACATATTAGAGGGGCCCTCTCTAAGACTATACCTCCCCTTTCCACTCGCTGTCCCCTGTTGTGCAGAAAGGACAACAACCATTTTAAGGTTGTTCCCCTAACTCCAACAACGGCAAAGCCTTAGGGGTTTCCCTATCTGTGGTTTTGAGGAACGTACCCCTGGCCTCCCTGGAATGCAACAGAGGCATTCCAGACAGGCTGGCGGGGCTCCGCGGCCTCGGAGAAGTTTTGTTTTATGGTTTGGTTTAATAAAGGCAGTAAAAGATACAATGTAAGACTATGGAGAGTTAAAATGTTGCAAATTAAGTACTTTTATTGGGGGGATTAGTTACAATGTTAGGTTTGGGGAAGAGTTCAGTCAGATACATGAAGTTAGATTGACCCGCTGCTGTAGGCACATTTCCCAAGGTTTCCGGCCCAAGTGGGGCAACCAGGAACTCTCTGCTGCACGTCAAATCAGCTTGAATGCAGGTTCTCTGGGGTTCATTCTCAAACCTTTCTTGGAACAAATCCTGCCAAGAAAACCCCATCATCGCTTTGCCGTGGGGTCACCGGAACCTGGAGATGACTTGAAAGCACAAAACAATAAATACACACACACACATTTATTTATTTACTGTATTTATATACTGCTTTTCTCACCCGGGGGCGGGGGAACGACTCAAAGTGGTTCACAACAAATAATGGCAAAATCCAATGCCCCACATGCATATAAACCAAATAATAGATCTAAACAAAACATTTAAGTGCGGTCAAGGATGAAACATGGTGATGGATGATAACTGGGCCTGCAGACGTTACTTAGTGTGCTGCCTTGACTGATAAGCTTAACATGGGGTATAGGGCAGGTCTGGGCCCGCCCTGCCTCACTCCCTCCATCCAGGTGTTTTGGACTCCAACTCCCACCATTCCTCTGGCACTTTCCCACCCGCTTAAGTGGAAAAGAAAAGCGAAAAGGAAGGGGCCTAAGGCTGTGAGGAATGGTGGGAGCTGGGAGTCCGAAACCCCGGGAGGAAGGGCGAGTCTAGGTTGGCCCAGACCTCAGGCTCGGATTACCCATAAAGCCAAACTAGGCCTAGGGGTGCAAGCTGGGGGGGGGGTGCAGATCACGGACAAAATAAAAATAAAAATGTTGAAACAAATAAAAACGCAATGCGCATGGAGATGAGGAAGGAAGTTTTAAGTGTGAACGGATTGCTCTCTGTCTGCAGAGCAGAATTACGCAGTTTACTTGAATGTCGTAGCCTGCAGGAGGGAGGGGGAGGGTAGCTGTTATGGGGCAGGCGTCAGGCGATGACTCTCCGGAAATACAGACGACTAGACGAGCCATCAACTCCCCTTGCCTCGCAGATCGTTTTGTACCTTGAAGTGTCATTGTCATTGTTTGTGTTGGTGAATTATTGACATTTTCTGCTAGCTTATTTGAACTGTTAACCTTCTCGTCAGCAAGTTCAGCAGTTTAATCCACTGCGCAACTGTGGCCCCATATCATACTATCTATCTATCTATCTATAAACACACACACACACACACATACCCGGCACACATACTGTTGTATTGCCTCTCTACAAATCTATGGTAAGGCCACATTTGGAGTACTGTGTACAATTCTGGTCTCCGCACCTTAAGAAGGATATAACGGAACTGGAAAAGGTACAAAGAAGGGCGACAAAAATGATTCAAGGGATGGAGCAGCTCCCTTATGAAATCAGGTTGCAACGCCTTGGTCTTTTCAGCCTTGAAAGGCGGCGTTTAAGAGGTGACTTGATCGAAGTGTATAAAATCATGCATGGGATAGAAAAGGTGAACAAAGAAAAAATATTTTCTCTGTCACCCAACACTAGGACTAGGGGGCACTCCCTAAAGCTCCAAGGTAGGAAAGTTAGGACTAATAAAGGGAAATATTTCTTCACCCAGAGGGTCATTGGGTTATGAACTCACTTCCAGAGGAGGTTGTGACAGCGGTCAGCCTGGACAGCTTCAAGGCAGGATTATTTATTTATTTATTATTTATTATTTATTATTTATTACTTCGGTCTTGTATTCCGCTCCTCCCTACAGGCTCGGGGCGGATAACAGCAACAACAATAGGCATCATGTCACAGACATGGGGCCCTACAATAAAAAGAATAAAACACATTAAAACATACAATTTGACACATTTCGAGGGTGATAGCCGAGGTCTTGGGGTGTAGTCCTTCTCGGCCATTTAACTGAAAGCCAGCCCAAAGAGGGCTGTCTTGCAAGCCCTTCTAAATGGTGCCAGCTCTGAGATGGCTCGAGCACTGTCCGGCAGAGAATTCCACAGTACTGGAGCTACTGCGGAAAAAGCACGCTGTCTAGTCCCAGATAGGTGGCAGGAGCGGACAGATGGCACCGTCAGAAGATTCTGTTCGTCTGACCGCAGTGATCTCGGGGGTACATACGGGTAAGGCGGTCCCTCAGGTACGCAGGCCCTAGGCCATGTAAGGCCTTAAAGGTCAATACCAACACCTTGAAGGCGATTCGGTACTCAATAGGGAGCCAGTGCAGCTGCCGAAAGATGGGCGTGATATGCTCCCTTACCGACGAGCCCGTCAGCAAGCGAGCAGCGGCATTCTGCACTAGCTTGAGTTTCCGAATCGTCGACAGGGGAAGGCCAGCGTAGAGGGCGTTACAGTAGTCCAGTCTTGAGATGACCGTCGCTTGGATCGCAAGGTCGCTCCTGGATAGGTAGGGCGCCAGTCGTCTAGCCTGTCGTAGGTGAAAGAAGGACACCCTGCTGACCGCGGAGACCTGGGACTCCATGGTCAGCAGGGAGTCCAACTGAACACCCAAGCTCTTAACTAAAGATGACGGGCTAAGCTGCTCGCCATCCAGGGTAGGCAACCGGCATCCACCCAGCCCAGGGCGACCAGGCCACAGGATCTCCGTCTTCGACGGGTTCACCTTCAGCCGGCTGGCGCGCAGCCAACCAGTCACGGCTTCGAGGCATCGATGGAAACAATCGGGTACGGAGTCCGGTCTGCCGTCCATTCTCAGCAGAAGCTTAGATTAGACAGATTCATGGATACCAAGGGAATCAGTAGCTACTGAAATGGACATCCAAGTGCCACCTCTGTGTTGATGGAGGCAGGCAGGATTTTCCCCGGGTACTGGTTGTGGGGGGTCGGGAGCAGGTGAGGGTTCTGCCCTCCTTTCTGCTAGAGATCCCTGTGTACAACTAGTGGGCCACTGTGTGACACAGAATGCTGGACTAGATGGGCTGAGGCCCGATTCAGCATGGCTCTTCTTATGTTCTTATGTTCTTATGTACCCCTCCGCTGTAGAAATAACGTGGCTTGGCACCACTGGAGGGGCCATGGCTTCATGCTATGGCCTCCTGGCAGTTGTGGTTTGGTGAGGCACCAGCTCTCTTTGGCAAGGCCTGCTAAAACCACAACTCCCAGGATGCCACAGCACAGAGCTGTAGGGGTTAAAGAGCTGCCAGGCCGCATTCATTCTGCGGCGTAGCTGCAACCATTGCGAGTGTGTGTTTCTTCTCTCTCTCCCTGCCCGCGGGCCTTACCATGCAAAGGAAGAGCCGGGCGTCGTGAGGCGGGCGGGGCGCGGAGCTGAGAGGCGGTGGCGAGGGAGGGAATATGTCGGCCATTGGCGGCGGCTCATCCACGGGGTCCGTCTCAGTGCTGTCCCTGAATGGCTGCCGCGTGACGGTGCACGTGGGCCCGAGCATGGCGCAGCTGCAGGTGGGTCCGGCCCAGGCTTTGCGAGCCCCGCGGATACACCTGCACTGATTGGCGTGGGTTGTTGTTGATTTATTTGGATACTAGCTTGGGGACCCGGCCCTGCCCGGGTTATTTGAGAAAGGCATTGTGTGCCAAGGGTGGTCCTTATGAGATGTTTACGTGGCTTGCAGTGGTCTCAGGAAGTTAGTGAAGGTACTTCAAGTCCCATCATCCATGGTCCATCCTCCTTCAAACTGCACCAGGATGTAGAGTGGGTCATGAGGGCTCTGTGTGTCAGGTTTGGTCTTGATCAGCCATTGGATTAGGTTTGCAAGCAGTTTTGGGAAGTGAAGGTACTTCAAGTCCCATCATGCATGGTCTGCCCTCCTCCAAGCTGCACCAGGATGTAAAGTGGGTAATGGAGGCTCTGTGTGCCTAGTTTGTTCTTTTTTGGTAATTGGATGAGGGTCGCAGTGGTCTCAGAAAGTGAGTGAAGGTACTTCAAGTCCTATCATCCATGGTCTGTCCCACTCAAAACTGCAGCAGGATGTAGAGTGGGTCATGGGTACTCTGTGTGCCAAGTTTGGGCCTGGTCTGTGATTTGTAGGGACTTCAATGTTCTGTGGGAAATGAATCGGGTGAAGGTACTGCTAATCCCATCATTTGTGGCCCATCCTGCCCTACACTGCACCAGGTTGTAAAGTGGGCCAGTGGGCATCTGTGTGCCAAGTGTGGTCCTGATCCTTCTATGGTGTGGGCCACAGTGCTCTAAGCAAATGAGTTAAAGTACTGCAAGTCCCGTCATCCATGGTCCATCCTCCCTCAAACTGCACCAGGATGTAGAGTGGGTCTTGAGGGTTCTGTGTGCCAAGTTTGGTCTTGTTCTCTCATTGTTTGGGGTCGCAAAGGGGTCGCAAAGTGTTTTGGCCTTAAACTCCCACCATGCCTGACTGCCTCAGGCCTTTTCCTTACCCCCTCTGCCACTTTAGAGCGTCGGAATGTTCATGTTGGCGACTGCCTCAGGCCTTTGCCTTAACCTCCTCTGCCAGTTTAGAGTGTTGGAATGTTCGTGTTGGCTGGCCAATAGAGGCGTTATGCAAATGCTCCCCCACTGGCAACCAATCATGTTGTCAGAATGTAGAGGCCTGTAGCCAATCAGAATGTTGGCACATACATACAAACACACACACACACATAACACACATACAAACAAACATTCCGCTTTATTATAGATAGAGATATAGAGATTACTGATCAACTGAGATGTATTGGGCTACCTGATTGAATTTGAGGTAAGTTGTATGATATATTTTTAGTGTGGGTTTGAGTGATGTTGGGGGGGGGGGGTGCGGTAGAGGTTGGCTTAAAGGGGGCGTAATTCCAAAGTGTGGCCTAGGGTGCAAAAAGGTGTCAATCCGGGCCTGCCAGGCCTAATATATTTCAGTGGGCCAGTTCAATGTGGATTTGATACAGGTGCGTGGAAGGGGCCAAAGTCCAACAAGGACAATAGAAAGGGAATATTTCGAAAGAAGGTGAGTGGGGAGAAGTGACCAATCTTTGGGTGGGCTCGCTTTGTGGCTGGTGAGCGAGTCCAGGATTGAGGGGCGTTCCCTCTCTCTTCTCGCCCCGCCCCCTTTGCCTTGGCGCCTGTGGGGCGGGGCATTCCCGCCAGGCGCCACCAGAGGGCGTTGCAGCCCCTCCCTCCCTCCTTCACAGCCATCAAGCGAATGGAAGCGGCTCGGAGGCGCCGGGATTAGGCTGCCCTGCCTCTTTCCTCTCCCTTCCATCCTTCCTTCCCTTTTTCCCTTGATCCCGGGGCGGGAGGCGGCGGGAGGGACTGCGCCTGACCCTGCGGCCCCCTCCGTCCCTCCTTTCCTCCGTCCCTTCGTGGGTGGAGTGACCGGCCGCGGAACAAAGGAAGCGCCCCTCCCTCCCCGCCTCCGGACCAAGATGCCTCGTCTGCTGCGGGAAGGGCCCTCTCCGCCGCCGCCCATGCTGCTGCCGCCGCTGCTGCTCCTGCTGCTGCTCCTGGCCGGGCTGCCCGGGCACACCGCACGGGTGAGTCGGAGAATCCCTCCTCCTGCCGCCCCCTTCATTCCCTCCACTCCACGCCACCAGGCCCAGGACCTCGCCCCGCCTTCCTTCTCTCCTCTCTTTCCTTCTTTCTTTCTCTCTTCTCTTTCCTCCCTCCCTCCCTTCTTTCCTTGCCTCCCATCTTTTCTTCCTCCCTTTCCGCAGGGCCCAGAAATCCGCCCCCCCCCCCCGTCGAGAAGGGCCTTCCCTCCCGGCCTGAGTGGGCGGGTTCCTCCGTGGCCACAGAGCCCACGGAGCGGGGGGAGTGTGTGTGTGTGTGTGTGTGTGGGGGGGGGGGCGATCAGGAGGAGGTGGGCGTGCCCTCCTGCCCTGGGTGGGGAGAAGGAGGAGAAGAGGTGAAGGTGGTGATGGAGATGATGCCCGGAGGCTGCGCAGGCTAATCTCACCGGTGGGAGGGACTGGCAGGCAAGCATGCTGGCCGCTGATTTCCGAAGGGGCTCCTCTGTGACATTCTCGCCGCTCCCTCCCCTTCGCATTGACAGCCCTTCCAAGCGCCAATCATATTATGTTTCTGAACATATCTCATCAGTAAAAAGTTTAGACCAGTCCTGGGCCAACTTGCCCCCCCCCCGTCCCTCCGGTGATTTGGACTCGAACTCCCACCATTCTTAACAGCCTCGGGCCCCTTCCTTTCCCCCGTCAGCCTCAAGCGGAAGAGGAGACGTAAAAGGAAGGAAGAGGCCTGAGGCTGTGAGGGATGGTGGGAGTTGCAGTCCAAAACAACAGGAGGGAGGGCCCAGGCCTGCCCTATAACCTGTATTAGGCTTATCGGTCAAGGCAGCACACCAAGAAATGTGTGCAGGGCAGGCCCATCTATCATTTATTTTATTTATTTATTTCACTCGGCTTCTATGCCGCCACTCCCAGCGGGCTCGGGGCGGCTCACAACAGTAAAAACATCACAAGATAAAACAGCGGCACAGGATAAAACACACTAAAAACATCATAAAACCTTATTAGCAGTTAAAATAATAACAGTTAAAAACAACAGGATAAGATTAGCTATCCGCAGGGGGTGCAGCCCACTGTCCTACACGTGGAAGGCAAGCTGGAAGAGGAGGGTCTTGCACGCCCGCCTGAAGGGGAGTAGATCGCGGATGGCCCGCACATCTGCAGGGAGGGCGTTCCAGAGTGTCGGTGCGATCACCGAAAACGCCCTGCGACGGGTGGCCGTTAGTTTGGCCACTTTTACCGAGGGAACAGTCAGGAGATTGGTATCCTCGGAGCGAAGTGGTCTCATAGGGCAGTATGGGGAGAGACGGTCCCTCAGGTACGCTGGCCCCAGGCCGTGCAAGGCCTTAAAGGTGAGAACCAACACTTTGAAGGTGATCCGGTGCGCAATTGGCAGCCAGTGCAGGTCCTGCAAGGTGGGTGCTATGTGGCAGCCTGCTGGCAAGCCAGACAGGAGCCGGGCGGCAGTGTTCCTTCTGCACAGAGGAAGGCCAACGTAGAGTGCGTCCATAACAGGGGTGCTCATTAGGTAGCACCGGGAGCGCACGGCGGGAGCGCACGGCGGCGGGGGCAGGTAGATCTTTTGGGCTTGGTTGCTTTAAGAGTAGCTCGCATGCTGAAAAAGTGTGAGCACCCCTGATCCATAACCATGTTTTCATCCAGTTAGGAATGCTGGGAGTTGCAGTCCAAAGAACCTGGAGGGAAGGCCCAAGTCTGGCCTTTCTCCCGCCTTACACACCTTGCACTGGGTTCACTGCACAACATGATTGGGTGCCTTGGTTCTTAAGCCTGTTTCTGCAGTTCTTTAGAGTGCTGGTTCAGGACATTGCATCAGATGCACCACATCAACTCTCGTTCCTCCGCTGTGGTCATCACGGTCTTCTACAGATGTGACTGGTCAATAGTCTGTTTCCTGTATCTCCAAAATTGGTGCCATTTTGGGAAGCGAGGGGTCAACTGCCCCTAGAGGCAGGGCTCACACTGGAGGCACCAACCTTTGTGTTGGGCAGCGCAATGTGTAACATTTCAGCGTGCTGCCGGTGTGGTGACAAAAGAGGATGCATGGAAAATGGATGTCCTGTTTCTAGCCAACCATCTAATGGCTGCAAACAGGTGGCACATCTTAGCACATCCACCCCAGGCTCAGAAGGTCCCAGGTGCAGGAATCCAGGGATCTCCAGTGTAAAGTCTTGGAGAAGGTGGGCACCTTCAAGCAGGTTTGGGCCCTCCTTACCTCCCTCCCCCCAGATGTTCTGGGCTTCAACCATTGTGGGAGTCGGGGTCCAAAACACCTGGAGTAAGGGAGGGCCCAAGTTGGGCCAGGCCTGCTCTATGTAGTACTCAAGAAGGACAGATTGTTGGTTTGGATTTGGTCGAAAATCAAGAATATGCAAATTGTGTACAGTGCGGCCTAATGTCACTCCCATTATTCCAGTAGCCAACTCTAATTATTATTAGAGTAGCTGCTTAGCCTATGCACCCTAGCCTATGGAGAAGAGGAGGACTCATTACACCTTGTATACACCCTCACCTAGTTGCTGAACATCTGCCTTCATTAATCTGCTATTTACCATCTTCACTCCAATAAGTTTAGTCAAAATTTAAGAGATTTTTAAGGATTTAATATGTTGTAATTCTGTGGATTGTATTAGGCCTTGTTTATTTAAATTTCTTTTGTGATTTTTATTGAGCTTGTTTATGATTTGCCATATGTTTTCCTTGGCATTGAATGTTTGCCACTGTGTTTTCTTTTGTTAAAAGCCGCCCTGAGACCCCCCAGGAAGATGTGCTGCTTATATATTTACATTTAGGGTATTTCCTTGAATCTAATGCTCATATTTTTTGACTGAATTACTTTCCCAAAATTAGGGTGCACATTAGATTTGTGTAATGCTGTGAATGCATTTTTGGGATTCAGGGTTTGGAAAATTGAGGTGTACACTAGATTTGAAGGTGCATTACACTTGAGTAAATACAGTATTTACTTTCCTTATACCCCTCCTTTCTCAAGGCAACTAATAATGTTATGATCCTTGCAGAGCTGCTGTTGTTTGATGCACATTTTGATTAAATCTTGCAGCATTTCAAAGTGGTAATTATGCTTACGCTAAACTTGTGGCCCTCCAGACATTTTGGACTTTGTCTTCCTGGAGGGCTGAAGTTTGCCCATGCCTGGTATAGACCACTGACCAAAGTGAATTTTTTGTCCCACAGAGGGATTTTGAGCCCACTACTTCAGCCCAGTCATCATTTCCTGACCTTAGATCTATGGATCATCAATAGGGTCAACAGTCCTGGGGTTTCAGGACAAAAACCTGAGACCATGAGGCAGATCCTGGTGATGATGTCAAGTGTCGCCATATATTATCAGCCACATTTTCTTGCAGGCTGCTATTCAGACATGTGCACATGGAATGTAGGTGCTGTTTGGAAATCAAAGTATAAATCTTAATGTGAAATGAGGGGATTATTGTTTCATTTAACCTAGTTAGTTTGTTTCTAGCCAGAACATGGATGTAGAGCAATGTGAAGAATGAGTCCTGGTACCACAACAACTGGAAAGTGTGCTGCAGAAATCAATCAGTTCAACCCTGTTAATCACTGCAAACTGTTGCTCTGGCAGCCGGGAGCAGCAGTTTACACATAGCCTTTCACTTTTGTCCAAACTTAACCCAACAAGCTGAAGAATGTGTATCTTCGTTTTTTGCCTATGACAACTAGAATTCCAGGACCAAACTCTGAGGTCTGGCCACGTCAATAATAACCCAAACAAGTGTATAGTGGTGACTGTTTCCTGTCCCTCCCCTCCTTGTGGAATAAGCTATGATTAACATTCAATGGCTCCTTTTATAGACTTTCCTGCCCTTTCTCCCAGCACGCACATCTCGATAGTCCTCCCAATTCATGGCATGTTTGAGTTAAAATAACTGTATTTTAAACTAACTCAGTTTAAAAGTGTGTGTCCTACTCAGCAACAGTTCCTTTTACGTTTAGTTTCCTTTTACATGTGAAGTTATCTTGGGACTCCTGTTTGTCCCTTGCAGGTGGGAGTTACCTTGGCTCTCAGTGCACATTGTGCATGGATCCAGGTGGGCTGCTCAATAATGGATGGGTCTGCTTCCTCTCAGCAGCGACATGTTTTTGTCATGAGTTATTGCCAGTCGCTGAGTTTAGTGCTCTTCTAATTTCCCGCAGTATTACTCTCTGTAAGCAGCTTCTGAGTCCCTATCTCCTTAAATGGTTGTACAGGCTTCCACTGGAACTGGAGAGGTAGTGGGAAATAGTAAAACAGGCATACCTGACCCGTAACCTTTTATGCCAAACTGTATTCTACACATTGTTTGTGCTTGAGTGTGTGTGTGTTGGATAAGGGGGAGAAGAGTCTGGTGCAAACAGTTTTGATGCCTGAAATGAAGAACCAGTTAGCAAACCATGCAGGAGCTATCTGAACGATTCTTCATTCAATGCTGGCAGTGCAACAGAATCATACCTGGGGATAGCAGACAAGTGTGAAATGCAGAAGGCCATACTTTCCAACATTTCACAAATGAAAATCAGGGCACATGTGGTCAAGCAGCATCAGATTGTGATCAAGATGGCAAAAGTTATTCAGAAGTTAGAATAGCAAGCAAGTGAAGGCAGATACTGAAAGCTCAGGCCTGCCATGCACCTCGTCCAGGTTGGTCTGTGGTCTGTGAGGGGATCAAAACCAGATAAACCGACCATCACCTGCTCAGGTTTAGACTCACTGCTTCCTCTAACCTCCGCAAGGGTGGAGGACCCATTAAGATGGTCCGCCCCAGGAGGCTTATGAATCTGGATGGATTCCTGACGGCTCTTGGGGAATTTCCCGCCACCTCGGTAGGTGATCCTGTTGATGCTCTGGTCACTTTCTGGAACGGGGAGATGACTAGGGCAATAGACATGATTGCTCCGGAATGGCCTCTCTCAAGTAGCCGAGCTAAACCAGCTCCTTGGTTCAACGAGGAGTTGGCAGCAATGAAGTGAAGGAAGAGGGTCCCAGAGAGCGTGTAGCGTTCGGATCTGAGCGAGCCAAATTGAACACGCCTTGTTGCCTTTCTAAGGGCATATGGCGCGGCAATAAAGGCTGCAAAGAAATCTTTTCTGGCAGCCAATATTGCGTCCACAAAGAACTGTCCGGAGGAGCTGTTTCGAGTTGTCAGAGGCCTATTGCATCCCACCGTTCAGGATGGGAGCCCTGACAACTTGGCAGCCCGCTGTGAAGCATTTGCTCGGTTTTTCGTGGACAAAGTCGCTTTGGTCCGTTCTGGTTTGGACACCATGTTAACAGCAGTCTCTGTGGATGTAGCTGGAGCACCTGCTTGTCCAGTTTTGATGGATCAATTTCAATTGGTGGAACCCGAGGATATGGACAAGATACTCGGAGGGATGAGAGTGACCACATGCATCCTAGACCCTTGCCCATCCTGGCTTCTAAAGGAGGCCAGAGGGGGATTGGCCGAGTGGGTGAAGATGGAGGTTAATGCCTCCCTTTGGGAAGGCAGCATTCCAGCAAGCTTAAAACAAGCTGTTATAAAACCGCTGTTGAAAAAAACATCACTGGACCCCACTCAATTTGACAACTATCGGCCCGTTTCAAATCTTCCCTTTTTGGGCAAAGTCCTGGAACGTGTGGTGGCCTCACAGCTCCAGCTATTCTTGGAAGACACGGATTATCTGGATCCGGCACAGTCTGGTTTTAGGCCGGGGCATGGTACCGAGACAGCCTTGGTCGCCTTAGTGGATGATCTATGCCGGGAGCTGGACCGGGGGAGTGTGTCCCTGTTGGTTCTACTGGAGCTCTCAGCGGCCTCCGATACCGTTAACCACGGTATCCTTCTGGGACGCCTTGCGGGAATGGGACTTGGAGGTACTGTTTTACAGTGGCTTCGGTCCTTCCTGGAGGGTCGTTCCCAGAAGGTGTTGTTGGGAGACACCTGTTCAACCCCTCATCCTTTGTCTTGTGGGGTTCCTCAGGTCTCTATATATTGTCTCCCATGCTGTTTAACATCTACATGAAGCCGCTGGGGGAGGTCATCTGGAGTTTCGGGGTGCGGTGTCACCTGTACGCAGATGACGTCCAGCTCTGTCACTCCTTTCCACCTGCTACTAAGGAGGCTGTCTTGGTCCTGAACCGGTGCTTGGCCGCTGTGTCGGACTGGATGAGGGTGAACAAATTGAAACTGAATCCAGACAAGACAGAGGCACTCCTGGTCAGTCGAAAGGCTGAACAGGGCATAGGGTTACAGCCTGTGTTGGACGGGGTTACACTCCCCCTGAAGACGCAGGTTCGCAGTTTGGGTGTGATCCTGGATTCATCGCTGAGCCTGGAACCCCAGGTTTCGGCGGTGACCAGGGGAGCATTCGCACAGTTAAAACTTGTGCGCCAACTGCATCCGTACCTTGGGAAGTCTGACTTGGCCACGGTGGTCCATGCTCTGGTTACATCCCGTATAGATTACTGCAACGCCCTCTACGTGGGACTGCCTTTGAAGACTGTTCGGAAGCTTCAACTGATCCAATGGACAGCAGCCAGATTGATAACAGGAGCGGCACTCAGGGAGCGCACAACACCTCTGTTGCACCAGCTCCACTGGCTACCAGTTTGCTACCGGGCACAATTCAAAGTGCTGGCTCTAGCCTTTAAAGCCCTTAACGGTTCTGGTCCAACTTACATGTCTGAACGCATCTCCCCCTATGAACCTTCAAGATGCTTAAGATCATCCGGAGAGGCCCTGCTCTCAGTCCCGCCTGCTTTGCAGGCGCGATTGGTGGGGACGAGAGACAGGGCCTTTTCAGTGGTGGCTCCTCGGCTTTGGAACGACCTTCCTTATGACATCAGATCAGCCCCCTCCCACTTGACATTTCGCAAGAAGGTCAAGACCTGGCTATTTGACTGGACATTTGCAGATGTAGCATGATTACCAAATTGAGACCTACGGAACGACGACGATGCAATTGGATACCCATTTAATAATGAGACGCTGATATTGTGTTTTTAATATTAAGTGCTAATTTGTATATGATGGAATTGTATTGATAATTGTTGATATGTTTTCTTGGGCAGTTCTTGCCATTTGTACACCGCCTCGAGTCGCCTTTGGGCTGAGAGAGGCGGTCTAGAAGCAAAGTAAGTAAATAAATAAATAAATAAACATTATAGATTGGGAGCAAAGCATTTGTAAGTTCATATTCCAAGATCCAATGGGGTTTGTAGTAGGGGTGTGTAGCTATCCGTTTTGCTTCAGCAAGTTCAGCTAATTCAACATTTGGAATAGTCAAAACGGATTAGAGAGGGCCACCCAAAGCCCTAACGTGAAATGGGTCATGAATGGCCTTAGATGTAGTACCTCCCTTTTGTGTTGTATCGTATTGTTCGTGTATTATGTATTTTATGTCAAACTGTAAACCGCTCCGAGCCTTCGGGGAGTGGCGGTATAGGAAGTTTGAAGAATAAATAAATAAATAAATATTTTGGCGAATAGGGGCTGAACAGAACCCAGCTCCATCGCCTAGCCTGAAACTCGACCAGTTCAAGGCCCTGAATTCAGAGGAGATTAATCAAATCCTGGCCGCGGCAAGGGCAACCACCTGCTCTACAGACCCGTGCCCGTCCCATCTGATTAAGTCCTGTGCGGGTAGACATCACTCATTGGAGCTGGGAGTTTTTCCCGATGCGCTGAAGGAGGCTAGAGTCCGCCCGCTGCTGAAGAAGGCGAATCTGGATCCAGCGGCGCCGGCGAACTACCTTCCGGTCTCAAACCTACCCTTCCTCGGGAAACTGATTGAACGGGCAGCAGCGATCCAATTACAGGAATTCCTGGAAACCTCAGGAAGCCTGGACCCCTGCCAATCGGGTTTCCGCGCCGGACACGGGACCGAGACCGTTCTGGTGGCCATTACGGACGACATCCGCCGCCAATTGGAGAAGGGAGGTTTAGCTATCCTGGTGCTGCTTGACCTTACCGCGGCGTTCAACAGGGTGGACCATGACTTGCTGTTGCGGCGACTATCAGCCATTGGGATTCAAGGCACAGCTTTGGCCTGGTTCGATTCCTTCCTGCGGGGCCGCTCGCAGCGTGTTGAGTGGCGAGGCCAAGTGTCCAAGAAATCCACCCTGGACTGTGGAGTCCCCCAAGGCGCCATTTTGTCACCAACGCTTTTTAACATCTACGTCCAACCCTTGGCAAGCATAGCCAGAAGTTTTGGTTTTGGGTGCTACCAATATGCAGATGGCACCCAGCTTCTGCTGAAGCTTGAGCCAGGCGTAACATCGGTGCCTGAGAATTTCAGACAAGGACTAGAGGCAGTGACCAGATGGCTCGCTCATACAAACTCAAGATCAATCCATCAAAGACTGAGATTCTATGGCCGGGACGCCCAGAGCCACCCATTCCGCTGCCTCTCTTTGAGGGAGAGCCGCTGATCCCGGCCCGTCGGTGAAGAGTCTCGGTGTGATACTAGACTCGAGACTCTCACTGGAGGCCCAGGTTGCTGCGACAAGTAAGGGAGCTTTCTTCCACCTACGCCAGGCACGTCAACTGGCACCTTACCTTCCATCAGATGCGCTGGCTACGGTGGTCCATGCCACAGTGACATCACGGCTGGACTACTGTAATGCCTTGTACGTGGGGTTGCCGCAGTCAACCACTCGTAAAAATCCAGCTAGTGCAGAATGCAGCTGCCAGACTCCTCACCGGGACACCACTGAGATGCCATATCGCGCCATCTCTACAGCGCCTGCACTGGCTGCCAGTCGAGCTCAGAGCCATCCACAAGATCTTGTCGCTTACCTTTAAGGCCCTCCATGGCGCCGGCCCAGCTTATTTAAAAGACCGCTTGTCCGAACCAGCTCATTTAAGGTCGCCGCGTTCAGGAAACAGGGACCTTCTCCGCATCCCAGGTGTGAGTGAGGCCCGCCTCGACACCACGAGACGGAGAGCCTTTTCCATCGCGGCCCCTGTTCTTTGGAACTTGATGCCGGCGGATCAGAGAGCTACCTGGGACATGCCCCAGTTCCTGACCGCATTGAAGACCTGGCTCTTCCGAAAGGCTTACGGCTAAGGACACCCTCCAGACTTAGCCTGAGTTACTGGAACTATTTTAATTAATTTTCCTATTCTTTTAGCTTTTAACTATTGAACTCTTTTTATGTGTTTTATGTGTAAGTCGCCCGGAGCACTGACGTGGAGGGCGACTCATAAATAATAAAATCAATCAATCAATCAATCAATCAATCAATCACAGCACTAGCAGCATTCTACCTCCTTTTGCTTATTCAATTAATGGGGTTTGGCCCCTTTCCTTCCTTTCTTCAAAAGACAAAGCTGAGTGCTTCCTTCCCTGGCAGAGTGCATAATGGAAGCTTAAGTTTTTCTCTCTGTTTCTCAAGTTTTTTTTCTCAGCCAGTCAGCACGGGTTGTGCCCATTCTCTGATTAGCTGAGAACAGACTCAACCAGCGATCTCTGATTGGCTGAGAATGGACACAACCAGCAGTGACCTCTGATTGGCTGAGAATGGACACAAGCAACAGCAATCTTTGATTGGCTGAGAATGGACACAACCAGCAGTGACTACAATTCTCAGGATCCTCTTGTGGTAATGGCAAAAACCTTTTAAAATTGCCCCAAAATTAGTGTATTGGTGAAATGTTCTACTAGTTGGCAGATAGTTTGCAGTCATACATGTGGACTCTTACACCATGACCTTCTTGCAAGCAAACTAGTCAAATGTGGACTCGGCAATGGTACGAGGGACGTACATTAAATATTTCCTCTGACCCACTTCCTGTGGACTGAGAGCAATGAAGCTTGGCCCAGTTATTAGTCCTCCGCATAGGTGCTACCTATGAACACATACTTCTCCCATATTTTTAAGCAACTGTAAACACTTCGCTTGTAGAAATCGACAGATTGCTCCAAAAGCCATGTTGTGACTTCGAAAATCAGAGTCTCATAATCTCAAAAATGCTTGTCTTTCAAAAATATCTTCCTTGTTGGAAAGAGGTGGAAGTCCGATGGTGCAAGACTGGGTGAATAAGGGAGGTGCAGTAGAATTCCAAAGTCACAGGAGCATTGTCTCTTGGTTTTGATGGCCTCCCACAATTTCCACAGCAGTGAAGCATAGTGTGCCCCAGTGATCATGGGACCCTTTGCTAGGAAATCCATCAATACTATTCCATGCTGGTCCCAAATTACTGTGAGCATGACCTTGCCTGCTGGGAGTTGGGACTTCTTTCGAGGTGGTGAGTCCTGATGCTTCCATTCCATTGATTGGACTTTAGAGCATTCAACTTGTTCCTGCTTCTGGAAAGACATGAGCAGCTGGGGGACCCAGCCAGCGGATACCTTATGAATGTGAAGATAATATTGGATTATTTTTTCCATGGACTCATCTTGACATTTTGACCTAGGTGGCAAATGGTTACAACTCTACTACTCTATGATTGTAAAAGGAGATAGCTGATCTGCAGAAAACTGTCTTGGTTAACCTCGCCCCTTACATCAGCAATTATTTATTTATTTATTTGTCATGTTTCTATACCGCCCCTCTCAGCCCGAAGGCGACTTGGGACGGTTTACACAGGCAGTCTCTGCCCTCAATACAACACAGCAACAAGTCACACCCCCCCAACATATAATAACAATTCAACAATTAAAAACATACAATTATTTTCTATCAGTAAAGTAGGGCAAGGATTGGGATGTTTAGTGCAGAACTGTGGCAGAGTATCAGCACAAATGGCTGTACGTTGGTTCAGATTGAGAAAGGGACCAAGAAGCTTATTTCTAATAGAGGTCCATGTTGCTTTGGAAGCAAGGTTTAAGCTCAGGGAGGTGAAGCACCCAGGAACTGTCCAGGGTGCTAAATTGAACATAAGCTACGCTTACAACTAGAACAGGCTGCAGCAGTTTCATTTTGCCTAAACCTAATAGAGAGGCCAGTTCCCACATTCTTGCCTTATTTATTTTCTATTACATATGTTTTATTGTAAATCTTTGCATTTTAATAATGTACACAAACACGACTTATGCAATGGGAAGCTTGAGGCTCATTTCACATTTTGTGCACATTAGGGAAAATTTATATCACAAAACAAACACATACCTCAATGGGAAACAAAATGAAAGGTCTCATAACCTGGTCCAGAACACAGTCAAGTTAAAACATGCAGATTTGATTTAAGCTGATTGGGAAAGAGGCAGTTGTTCCTTTCCATTGGCACCAATGGAGTCTACTTTCTAAAGTTTCTTACAACTCTGTGTTGTGTGTGTGTGTGTGTGTGTGTGTGTGTGTTGGAGTTACTCATTTTTGCCCCACTCCCAGCCCAAATCTGGCTCCCTCCTGTATTAAAACTCTGTGAGTTTAATTGATTTCATGAAAATTATAGTCATGTCCAGTGTAGCCCACAGGCATCAAGATACTGGTTGCCATTAGTGTGAGCCTAACATTGACTTCAGAAATGATGGTCCTATTGGATATCTGTCTATCCCTGTTTACACTTGATTGAACTAGATAGAGTGCATTCCAGTCATTCTGCTCAGCAGGAGGTCTGCCATTTTTCAGACCTTTGCCTTGAGGGCATCATTTGTGCCAGCCTTTTAAGTTCACAGATTGACCATGGAGAAGAGTAATGTTTCGTGTCAGATGATTGCTTGGTAAATTTAACTTGATAGGTTGCCACTTTGTAATCCAGTTGCCTTTGGCTGGTACCAGCACTTCACCAGATTGAGGCATATTCCCGGAAATGATTTTATCTGCTTAGTAGGCTTTCCATCATAGCATGCTCATTCTCTGGGAGAAGAAGATGCAAGCCATCTTCTCAACCTCATAGTTTTCTTTCCAATTAAACTGTGTTAAGGTTCAACATTTGGGTGTGTTGATTTAAGTATTTTATGGCTGTACAGTTGTATATTTGCAGGAGAGCATAGCCTTTCTGCTGGTGTACCACGCGCCTAACGCACCAACAGAGAGTCTATCAACGCTGCTGGAGGTGATGTCGGAGTGGGCCTTGAGGTTCCCCAGACTCATTGTCTTGGGGGACTTCAATTGCAGAGAAAGGGGCAGCACTTAAAGGCTAAATACAATAGGTGCATAGAGCATACAAATACACACTCCAAGGATGGCTAAAATGATGTATATAATATAATTGTAAGCACCAACAACAGATATATGAATAAACAAGTCAATATTCTTGTAGGTAATAATACATATGTGAGGCAGAAGCTTACATACAAGTAAGCGAAGACGCAGAATTAAGGAGGAAAGTTCCTCTCAAAGTCATCATGTGGACGCAGTCCCAGAACGTTCCCAAAATGGGGATGAAATAATATAATCCGATATATAATGTCCAAAAATCATAGCATATCAATCCACAATTATCAAAGACCCAAGGGAGACGTCCAGTGGTCAACGAGTAAGACTAATGCTGGCGCATGGGGTCATTTCGCCCAGAGGCTTCATCAGGACCAGGGGCATGGTCCACACATTCTTCTAAGAAGCGTCTCGCAGCTTTTAGCCCGGTATCCACGGGTACTGCTTGATTTGCAGAGCACCTGTTTCCTCGCTTATTGTGTGACTATCTGGCTGCACATCAGGCTGGTCATACCCTGGATTTGGTCATCGGTGCTGGTATCCAAGTGACCCTAACCTCTCTCACAGAGGTGCCATGGTCAGATCACTGTGTTCTGGGAATCCAGCTTGAGCTTGCCATCCCTCCCTGTAAGGGCGCCGAACCAATTTGGGTTCGCCCGAGGAGACTTATGGAACCTTCCAGGTTCCTGAATGCTCTGAGGGATTTGGAACCTGTCAGTGACTCTGTCGAACTGCTGGTAGAAGCCTGGAACTCTAGGCTTTCTAAGGCACTAGACAAGATTGCCCCCAGACACCCTCTCCGACCCCGCAGAAATCGCTTGCCTTGGTTCACCGAGGAACTACGAGCGATGAAGCGGGTGAAGAGACGGCTAGAGGACGTGTGGCGGAGAATCCGTGACGGAACTACGAGAGCAGCTTATAAGCTATTTAAAAAGGCTTATGAGCATGCTATCAAGGAGGCCAAAAAAGTACACTATGCTTCCCTGATAGAGTCTACGAGCTCACGCCCAGCGAAATTGTTCAATATAATTCGGTCCCTAACAACGGTCCCTACCGTTCCAAACGGAAATGATTTGATCCCCTCTGCTGAGGCTTTTCAGAGGTTCTTCGCAGAAAAGATCTCGTCGCTCCGCCGGGATCTCCGCCGGGATCTCCGCGTCACGGTTGATACAGTAAGTGAACTCGAGACTCCGTGGCCATTTGATGGGCCCACTTTCGACTGTTTCCATCTGCTGGACGTAGATCATGACTGCAGCCAGACCAACCACCTGCTCCCTCGATCCGTGCCCTTCCTGGCTTGTTAGATCGTGCTGGGAAGGGTTACGTGACCCTCTGTTGAAGATCGTTAACTGCTCCCTTGAGCAAGGAGTTTTTCCAGAGGGATTGAAAGAGGTGATGGTGAGCCCGCTGCTGAAAAAACCGGACTTAGACCGTTCGGTTTCCTCCAGTTACTGCCTAGTTTCGAACTTACTGTTTCTGGGAAAGGTGATTGAGAGGGCAGCAGCAGTGCAGCTGCAGCAGTTCTTAAATGACACAGCTGGACTAGATCCCTAACAGTCTGGCTTCCGTATTGGGCGCCGGACTGAGACCGTGCTGGTTGCCATTACAGACCAGCTCAGTTGCCAGTTAGACCAAGGCGGATCGGCGCTGCTCGTGTTATTGGACCTCACGGCAGCGTTTTACACAGTAGACCACACATTGTTAACCCATCGCTTAGCTGTGACGGGGGTGAGGGGGACTGCTCTCAAATGGGTGTTCTCTTTCTTCCTGGATCGGGGACAGCGAGTTGAGAGGGGAGGTATGGTTTCCAAGAGGCTCCCGCTAAACCGGGGGGTCCCTCAGGGAGCTATTTTCTCCCCTTTATTACTTAACATCTATATGCGACGACTTGCCAAACTGGTGCGGAGTTTTGGGCTGGAGTGTCATCAGTACACATCAGTACACTGATGACACCCAGCTGATGCTGAGGATGGCCGGCCGGATGGCCGGACTCGGTACCCGATAATTTCCAGCTGTGCCTTGAAGCCGTGACTGATTGGCTACGTGCCAGCCGGTTGAGAGTGAACCCATCGAAAACGAAGATCCTATGGCTGGGTCGCCCAGGGGGGTGTGAGCTGCGGCTGCCTACTCTGGATGGCGAGGCATTACGCCCGTCGCCCTTAGTAGAGTCTGGGGGTCCAATTGGACCCACTGCTGACGAAAGAGGCCCAGGTCTCCACTGTCAGCATATCCGCCTTTTTCCACATGCGACAGGCTAAGCGGCTGGCGCCATACCTTACCGGGAGTGATCTAGCTACGGTGATCCAGGCAACAGTCATCTCGAGGCTAGACTACTGTAACGCCCCCTACATAGGTCTACTTTTGGCAGTTATCCGGAAACTCAAACTGGTGCAGAATGCAGCAGCTAGACTCCTGGTGGGAGTACTGGCCAGGAGCCATATCACTCCAACTCTGCAGCAACTGCACTGGTTGCCAATCGAGTACCGGATCACCTTCAAAGTGTTGGTCTTGACCTTTAAGGCCCTATGTGGTCTGGGGCTGGTGTACTTGAGGGACCATCTACTCCCATATGCTCCCCAGATATCCCTTTGGTCAGAGGACCAAAACCTGTTACACGTCCCTTCCATTAGGTCCTTTCACTTGTCATCAACCAGACAGAGAGCCTTTTCCATCGTCGCACTGAGCCTGTGGAATGCCTTGGAGGCGGAAATTCGGGCGATAAACGAGCTACCAGCCTTCCGGAAGGCGTGTAAAACAGCTCTCTTCTGGCAGGCATTTAATCTTTAAGCCATGTCAATCTGTATGTTGACAGAAACATTGTTTTTATGCTTTCTAATGTTCTTATGGTTTTAGTGCTATGTTACCTTGTGCATTTTGTAAACCACCCTGACCCAATTTGGAAAGGGCGGTGTATAAATTGAATAAATAAATAAATATATAATTATGCACACCAGTAGAAATTAAAAAGCAGCCACTTAAAAGTGACCCAGGAGGGTCTTGGGATATTGTAGGTTGGGCCCTAAACAAGGCCTCAGGGAAGGGCCACTACACACAGAAACTATTATTATATTTATTTATACCTCACTGAAGGAGACTCAAAGAGGCCTAACATAACACCATTGGAATAATAGAATAATAGAGCTGGAAAAGACCACATAGGCCATTCAGTCCAATTCCCTTCTGCCTTTATGGCAGGAAAAGCACTATCAAAGCCCCTTGACAGTTGGCCATCCAGCCTCCATTTAAAAGCTTCCAAGACAGGAGACTCTGAAGCAGAGAGTTCAACTGGTGAACATTTATTTATTTATTTTATTTATTATTGAGGCTTCTATGCCGCCGACTCCCGGGGGCTCGCGGCGGCTCACAAGAGCCGAAGGCAACAACAACCAAGTTAAAAACATAAAACATCTCTTCTTATGGCCAAGAAGTTCTTTCTAATGTTCAGATGGAATCTCCTTTCTTGTCATTTTAACCCATGGCTCCATTGAGTCCTAGTCTCCAGGGCAGCAGGATTCAAGCCTGCTCCCTCTTCCTTGTGACACCCTTTCACATATTTAGACATGGCTCTAAACATTTCACATATTTAGACACAGGTCCACAGTCTAGGGGTCCTCATGGACACAGCGCTGACACTTGAGGCTCAGGTGTCGACGGTGGCTGGGAGGGCCTTTGCACAGTTAAAGCTTGTGTGCCAGCTATGACTGTACCTCGAGAAGCTGGACTTGGCCATGGTGGTCTATGCCTTAGTTATATCTAGTTTGGACTACTATAATCCCCGCTACATGGGGATGCCTTTGAAGACGGCTTGAAAACTGCAATTGGTGCAAAGATCAGCAGCCAGGCTTCTAACTGGAGCCTGCTATAGGGAGCACACAATGCTCCTGCTAAAGCAGCTCCATTGGCTGCCAATAAGTTTCCGAGCCTAATTCAAAGTGCTGGGTATCACTTATAAAGCCCTAAACAGCTCGTGCCCTTCCTATCTTTGAGAGTGCTTTGAATGTGATTTTCCTGCTTCTTGGCAGGGGGTTGGACTGGATGGCCCACAAGGTCTCTTCCAACTCTATGATTCTATGACCGCTTCCCCTGGGGAGGCCCTCCTCACGGTCCCGTCACTATCACAAGCATGGCTGGTGACGACAAGGGAGAGGCCTTTCTCGGTGGTGGCCCCCCAACTTTGGAATGCCCTCCCCAGGGAGATTAGACAGGCCCCCCACACTGTCCTCCTTTCACAGAGACTTAAAAACGTGGCTTTCAATCAAGCCTTTGAGAATGTTCAGTCCCTAGTTGTCCTGCATAGTAGTCACACATCCTGCACTTTATCCCATGCCCTCTCTCCATTACTGCAGCTGGCACTTATTTTATTCCTAATGATTACAGCTTGGCTATGTTTATAGCAATTTACTGCCATGGTTAGAGGACCGCAGTTTGATTGAGTCCTAGTTGATGTTTTTATATGTGCATGTTTTTTTATTTTATTGTATTTTATATTGTGCTTGCTCTTATGTTTTGTTTTTAGCCACTTTGTTTCGTCTATAAACCGCCCCAAGTCTCTTTGGTGGTGGGATATCAGAATAAAACTTACTATTAAGGTTTCCACTCCAGCTCTCCTCCCTTCCCCCAGGCCATTTTTTCTGTGTCACCAAAGGATGAAATGTTTAAAGCTAGATTAAAAATCCAAAGTCGACTTTGACTGAGAGCTTGCAAAAAGAATCCATGTAAAAGAATCCTTCGACTGTAAAAGTCCCCTAAATTCCTATTAATCCACCCTGCAAGCAGATGCCAGGAAGGGATGGACGCGCAAGCAGATTGAATTGAGTGAGGAATCTTCTCTTTGCCATTCTTTGGATAATTTTGCCACTAACTTTGTCTGTTTCTTAAACTGTCTATGCCCTCTAACCTTTGTGACATTAGAACTTTTAAAATAACAACATTTTATTTATATTCCACTCTATCTTCCTGAGGGGACTCAGAGCAGATTACAACACACAGAGATAGGCAAACATTCAATTCCTTTAACACAGTGAAACAATGACACACAAATACACAGAACAAAAGTGAAGGCTTCCCCTTTCATCTCCGGCTTCAACTTCGGTACTTAACTGCGGCCATGGGGAGGTGCTCTTGTTCCTCCTGGATTACCTTTGAACTGCCAACCTTTAGATCTCCTTTCCTACTTCCCACAACAGGAAGCACAAATCAGAACTTTAATGACAATGCTACCCACCAAGAGGAATTACTTAGATTAAAAAATCAAATTCCCTTTGATCAATTCACTCCAATTGCTCACTGCAAATAAAAATTAAGGCAGAAAGGTTGCTTACCTATAATTGTGGTTCTTCGTGTAGACACCTGTGAAATTGTACAAAATGGGTGCCATATTCTGTGCCGAACACAGCACAAGTGGAACTTTATAGAAGAACTCTTCTTAAACTGTGGGTTTAAGAAGTTTAATGAGGCCCCCTTAGCTCAATCTCAAATGGCAACCATAAAAGGTTTCTGAATACCACCCATTCATACAAACTTGTTAACAAGAACGTGCAAGGTTTACAGTGCACTCTGCAGAAAATGCTTTATCTGTATTGCTGCACCAAAAAGGGAAATCGGCCTGTTTCGCCAGCCTTGTCAATGCTCATTTATTATCAGTAGAATTTTTATATTGATATAAAAACCACTTTAAAATTTCCCGATGCAGAAAAAAGGTCATGAATGGGAATAGTTTAATCACCTTTGCATCAGATGCACCCAGAGCAAGTATGGGCCAACTTGGGCCTTCCCTCCAGGTTTTTTGGACTTCAACAGCCGCATATATGGGAATATTTTGTCGGCTTTCCTTCCTGGAACAGAATAGACATTTGGTGCTGCTTTTCATACTCTGGATACGTTTTGCCATTGCCAGCACTGAAAGAGATGAAGAGACACATATGGAGGGGATTATCTATCTAGTATGCAGCAACAGAGTGCAGGTTCTTTTCTCCTCTCCTCCACACCACAGACTTGAGACTTCCTGCCCTATTTGGATCCTTCCTTTCCAGCTCTTCTAATATTAAACTGATGACACAGCTGATTTGGAAACTGTGGCAGTTTTGGAGGGATTGGCCTCCAAACATTGTATTAGAATTATAGAAACTGGGTTAGTAGAGCATCTGCAGGCAACTCTCGGGAGAATCCATCAAAAGGATTATTGCTAACTGGCAATGGCATTTCCCAACTGTAGGGCAGGCCCAGTGGCTGATTACACGCAGCTCCTCCTGGCAAGCCTTCTTCCCTTGGTGTGTTTCTTGCTGACTTTTCAGGCAGGTTCACAGTCCCTCAGATTGTTGGAGAGCCAGACTATCGTTTGAAATAAACACGAATGAATTCCTGTGCACACGGGACATTTCTTATTTGTAGTGCAAAAAACATCTTGAAAGAACAATACAATGTTTAAAATAGGATAAAAAGTATGCCAGAAGCCACTGTAGAAGGGACAATAAGACAATACATGATTTATAATCTCTGCTGAGCCAACACCATAAGGACATATGCGTGCATCATACTCGCCCAATTTTACAAAGCATTCCTGGAAGAACTGGTGAGCTTTACATGCACTATTTGCTAGCAGATCAGAACCCAATAGTAACAGTTCAGGTGGCCAGCTTCTGTTCTGCAGCGCTTGCTTGTCAGCAAAAAAGGACACCATAAACCGAGGGGAATTTTTACCTCTATTTAATTGTGTTTTTTATGGGAATTTGTTATTGATATTGTTTGTTTGTTTCGTTCTACTTGTTTTGTCTGGTCTGTTGACTGCAATAAATTTATTCTAAATGTCAAGTTAATTAGGATTGTTGTGGTGGTGGTGCCTTCAAGTCATTTCAGACTTAGGGCGACCCACAGTCCAAAGTTTAGGTCAAAGGCTGGGGAAAAGGTCATGGAGAGCCTGAGCTTGGGGATCCCTGTACTAGATCTTGCTGCCTGGGAGAATTTAATTGTAACGGGGAAAATGACCAGCAGACTTGGGCTCTTTGTACTTGAAGTATAGATGAGTAAGTCCAACTGTTCTAGTCATTCTGCATAGCATCCCGGTAATGTCGGACAGTTGTAGGCAGGCATTGGTCTTCCATTCTTCATTGAAAGCAGTGTAGTGGTTTGAGTAATATCCATGCATTGATTGGGGTGGATGCTGTTCCCAGAATAGCTGCTTGAGGATAAATTTGGTCTTCATCTTTGAGTAAGTGATAGAAATTCTCTCTCTCTCTCTCTTCTCTAATTTCTTCTGGAGTTTGAATGTGCTTCCAATGGAATTCATGCCAGAGGAAGATCCTGATTCCCCTGCATTCTCAATAGCCGGCTGCATCAGTGCCTAATCACTTTAATTGGTTGTTTTTGGTTTGGTGTAAAACTGAAATGAGCTTCTGCTTTCTGTATATCTGAACATAATTGTTTTGGGTTCAAAGTAGTAATTCAGTTGCTTGCTAAGCAGCAATTAAGAGGCTGGGAGAGGACTGACAATGCAGTCATTCTCAGTTTCTTTGGCTGCCGAGTAGCTCTTGTTCATCTGGCAGAAGGCCAAGCATTCCCTGCCCCAAACCCATGCTCTTACTATTATTTGTTAGTCACCTGGACTAGTGAATCTGAAAAAATAAGTCATCCACACTGACCACTTAGCTTGGTGTGAGATGCAATTGGCCCGATGGTGGCTAAAGGCCACATAGGCCTGGTCCAAATTAATCTGGGGGAAGCCACTCAATGGGATTTTCATAGGATCATAGAATCCCAGAGCTGTAAGAGGCATGGTGAGTGATCCAGTCCAACTCCATTCTGCCAAGAAGCAGGAAAATTGCATTCAAACCCCCCCCCCCTCCAACAGATGGCCATCCAGCCTCTGTTTAAAAGCCTCCAAAGAAGGAGCCTCCACCACACTCTAGGGCAGAGAGAGAGGGAGAGGGAGAGGGAGAGGGAGAGGGAGAGAGAGGAGAGAGAGAGAGAGAGAGAGAGAGAGAGAGAGAGAGAGTTTCACTGATAAACAGCTCTCTCACACAGTTAGGAAGTTTTTCCTCATTTTCAGATGAAATCTCTTTTCCTGTAGTTTGAAGCCATGGTCCCATTGCGTCCTAGTCTCTGGGGCAGCAGACAACAAGCCTGCTCCCTCCTCTCTATGACTTCCCGTCACATCTTGATACATGGCCCTCATCATGTCTCCTTGTGCCAGTAGGACTGCTGACCAACAGGTAAGTGGTTCAAATCTGGGGAGAGCAGGTGGAGCTCCCTCACAGAACTAGAACCTTCTGGGGAGTGGGTTTTGGGAATCAGGAGAGAAGGTCAGTGCCCCCTCCCCTGCAGAAAACAATATTAAGGACTCCTTCTCCTTTGAGCAACGAAGTTAGAGTTTCTTTTTTTACCAGCAAAAGACTTGGTCTTTACACCAGCCCCTCACAAGGTAGACCTCTCTGGCCAAAACCATTCACTACCTGACTTCATTCTGCTCACACATGGCCCTTTTCGGGAGGCATTTCAAACGTTGGGCACTTAAAAGACACCATCAAGATACCAGACTCCAGGATGGGAATCACCATGGTCACAGGGAGGGGGGTTTATGATAATGAACGTAGACCGAATATCAGAGGATGGCAGAGCCAGAGAAAGATTCGGCCTCCCTCTGATTTACGTGCCATCCCCAGGCATACTGCTGATAATTGCTCATCCCTTTCTTCTCCGTCTCTGCTACTTAACACCAGATCGGTTGTAAATAAAACAGCAACCCTCCGGGACTTTATCCTCGATCAGAAAGCAGATCTGGTGTGTATTGCAGAGACTTCGATCCGGGAAGGGGATAATATACCCTCACTGGCATTGACATCGCTGGGTTTCCAGATATTCCAACAACCGCAGATCGATGGTTGGGGAGGAGGGCTGGAAATACTTAGCCATGATCATTTGCCCATCAGAGTTATCCCAACCCCGGAGATTACTGGTATAGATTGTATGGGTGTGACGCTGGACATTAGAGAGAGCGTGACTATCCTCTTGGTGTATCGGGCTCCTGGGACTCCAGGAGATTGTACCTCTAAGTTACTTGACTGGGCTCTGAAATTCCCCAGATTTATTGTGTTGGGGGATTTCAATGTGCACGCTGATAAGTTATCATCGTCAGCCAAAGACCTAGTGCAAACTATGGAAACTCTAGGATTCACATTGACAGCGACTAGTCCCACTCATCAGGCCAGCCACATTCTGGACCTGATTTTCACCACCGGAATCCGAATGACACTATCTTCAGTAACTGAGGTCCCTTGGTCTGACCATTTTATTTTGAATGTTCTACTTGAAATCCCACTTCTACCACGGGTAAATGCTGAACCAATCCTTGCATGCCCTAGGAAGCTTATGGACCTGAGTAGATATTTGACTGCTCTTAAGGATATGGAATTCACTGGTGTTTCTGTTAATGAACAGACTGAAAATGGAATGTCTATCAACAGCTTTAGTCTTGATTGCTCCTAAGCATTCATTTCATCTTTGCCAACACCGCTCTCCATGGTACACCGAGGAGCTGCGAGCGTTGAAACTCAAACGGAAATGGCTAGAACATATTTGGCGTCGTACGCCTGATGCAGTGTCGAAAGCTACATTCAAGGCAATCCGTAAAACCTATGAGTTGGCCATCAAAGAAGCCAAAAAATCCTATAGCACCTCTATTATAGCTGCTGCTAGATCTCGTCCAGTGCAGATCTTCCAAATTGTCCGCAATTTGAGCAACTGGGCCCCAATGGTGGAAAATCCGACTAATTCGGCTATTTAAAAGAATTTAAAGAATTTTTTGCTGACAAGATTGCCTTGCTCCGGCTAGAGCTGCGTACCCCAGCTGACACGATGAGCGAGGTTGAAGCCCCACGATCAACAAATAGTGCCATTCTTGATCTATTTGTACCATTGGACACAGAAGAGGTCAATAAGATCTCTTATCGATAAGATTGCAAGATCGATCACCTGTTCCTTGGATCCGTATCCCTCCTGGCTAGTTAAAGAGTGCCTAGAAGGATTGCTAGATCCGTTAAGAAGCATAATCAACCATTCCTTGGAACAGGGAGTTTTTCCGGACAGCTTGAAAGAAGCAATAGTTCACCCTCTTCTGAAAAACCCAAAGCTGGACCCCACGTCCCCTTCTAACTATCGCCCTTGTCTCAAACCTCCCATTTCTGGGCAAGGTGATTGAACATGCAGTAGCAGGCCAATTGCAGCAGTTCTTGGACTATACAAATGGCCTGGGCCTTTTCAATCTGGTTTCCGCCCTGGACATGGGACTGAGATGGTTCTGGTTGGCATTACGGATAAAATCCGCTGTCAACTTGACCGGGGTGGTTCGGCGCTGCTAGATTCTGGAACTGGTTTGAGACCATCTCCTCCTTCTTTCTAAGCAATTTCCTCAATGGAAGGATGAGCATTGTGACTATCGTGTCCACAGGGCTCTGTTTTGGGCCTCCTCAGGTCGGCAACACGCATGTCTTCATTGATGGTATCCATCCATCTTTCCTTTGACCTTTGTCCACATGGTCGCCATCCTGCAAACTCCAAATGCAGTGCTGTTTGTGTTCCTGGTGTTGGTTCTCTTCTCATGACATGGTTGGACCACCGTAGTCTTGCTTTCTGCATTTTCTTGCTGATTGCTTTATTCCTAGTCTTTAACAGATGGATGTCATCATTTGGCACATGGTCAAAAAGTAGCAGGCCAAGTGTCCATCCATCCATCCATCCGACGGTCTGTCTGTCTGTCTATCTAACTTTGTATGTACGTATCTATCTATCTATTTTATTTATTTATTTATTTATTTATTCATTCGTTCGACTTAATATACCGCTCTCTCTGGAGCCCAGAGCGGTTTACAGAGTTAAAAACAGATAAACACATAAAATGCAATAAAACCAGATTAAAACCCCCAGTTAAAATCAAATTCCAGCAGAACTGCGATGGCAGTAGGAATATGCTGACAGCGACACAACAGGATGCTGATAACACGGCATTGGTTATGGACCAAATGCCTGTCTGAATAGCCAGGTCTTTACGGCTCTGCGGAACGGCATTAAGTCCCGGATGGCTCGCAGCTCTTCAGGGAGGGTGTTCCACAGGGTTGGCGCGGCTACGGCAAACGCCCTCTGCCACGTGCTAGCAAGTCTATAGACCTTAATGCCCAGCACATCCAATAGATTGAGCCCCTCTGAGCACAGTGATCTCCTGGGCACATAAGGGGTAAGCCGCTCCCTCAGGTACACTGGCCCCAAACCATATAAGGCCTTGAAAGTTAAAACGAACACCTTGAAGGTGACCCGGAATTCAATAGGAAGCCAGTGCAGCTCGTGCAACAGTGGAGTCATGTGGGCAGATCTTGATGCTCCTGAGAGCAGACGTGCTGCAGCGTTCTGCACCAGCTTGAGTTTCCGGATCGCCGACAAGGGTAGGCGCATTACAGTAATCGAGCCTCGAGATGACCGTGGCTTGAATCACCGTGGCCAGGTCGCAGCGGGAGAGGTAAGGAACCAGACGTTTTGCCTGTCGTAGGTGGTAGAAAGCTATCTTGCAGGCGCAGGCAATCTGCGCCTCCATAGACAGCTGGGCGTCCAGCCGGACCCCTAGGCTCTTTACTGATGGTTGCAGGTGAAGAGCCACACCGTCCAGTGTCGGCAACTGGGTCTCTACCCCCCCCCCCCCGGGCGGCCCAGCCACAAGATCTCCGTCTTCGCCATCTTCGCCGGGTTCACCTTCAATGTACTGGCTCGTAGCCATCCAGTTACGGCTTCCAGGCAGAGATGGAAATTATCGGGTACAGAGTCCACCCCGGTCGATCCTCAGAATGAGCTGGGTGTCATCAGCGTACTGATGACACTCCAGCCCAAAACTCCGTACCAATTAGGCGAGTGGTCACATGTAGATGTTAAATAACAGCGGGGAGAGAATGGCCCCCTGAGGGACTCCACAATGTAAGGGGGAGCCCTCGGAGACCACCCCTCCCCACTTCACTCGCTGCAGGCGATTTTGGAGGAAGGAGGACAGCCAGTTGAGGGCTGTCCCCCTCACCCCCGCCACCGCCAGGCGGTGTGTCAAAAGTTGGTAATTGACAGTATCAAACGCTGCTGTGAGGTCCAATAACATGAGCAGTGCCGATCCTCCTCGGTCCAGATGGCAACGGAGTAGGTCTGTGATGGAGACCAGGACAGTCTAGCCAGGTTGCATCATCCAAGAATGCCTGCAGCTGGTACGATAGATTGGACACTGGGCGGTAATTGGAGGGAGCCACGGGGTCTAAACCGGGCTTCTTCAGCAATGGACTAACCACCGCTGGAAAAGCTCCTTGCTCAAGGGAGCAGTTGACTATCTTCAACAGAGAGCCTCGTAACCCCTCAGCGCAAGCTCGAATCAGCGCGGAGGGGCACGGGTCGAGGGAGCAGGTGGTAGGTCGAAGGGCTGCGACGATCTTGTCAACATCCTCTGCGTCCAGTGGCCGAAACCGGTCAAAGGTGGATCCGGCGGAGGGCCACGGAGTCTCAAGTTCCTGTACTGTATCAACCGTGGCAGGGAGGTCCTGGCGGAGCGCCGCAATCTTGTCTGCAAAGTGATTCTGGAAAGCCTCGGCGGAGAGGGCTCGATCGTCATTATTTGGGATGGTAGGGACCGTCGTCAGCTGCCGAATTATCCTGAACAATTGAGCCGGGCGTGAATCTGCAGACGCTATCAAGGAAGCATAGTAGGAATTTTTCGCCTCCTTGATAGCATGCTCATAAGCCTCCATAAAGAGCCTATAAGCTGATTCCGAGGGTCCGTCACGGAGCTTCCTCCACATGCGCTCTAGCCGTCTCTTCTCCCGCTTCATGGATCTAAGAACCTCCGTATACCACGGAGAGCAGCGCTTGCGGGGTTTGAGAGGGCGTTTAGGGGCGATCTCGTCGAGAGCAGCGGAAAACGTATAGTTCCAGATGGTAACAAGCTCATCGAGCAAGTCGCTGGCAGGCTCCAAATCCCTCAAGGCATTCAGGAACCTAGTTGGTTCCATAAGTTGGTCCGGGCTATGGCGGAACTTATTCCATTCCGGAGGGCTTGCAAAATTGTATTGTTCAGAATTGCTTTCGAGTGATACCCCTGGAGACTGTGACCGTAACTGTCTACTGTAACTGTTACTACCATTGTTGTTGCACCATTTGTAACTTTTATTCTTGTCTGTTTTTACGATGTATCACTGTCTAACAGTGCATTTTAACATATATGTGAACCGCTCTGAGCCGGCTGGGAGGGGTGGAATATAAGATTGAACAAATAAATAAATAAATAAATAAGTCCCTTCGGGCGAACCCAAATTGGTTCGGCACCCTTGCCGGGGGTGGAGTCATGGCTGCTCAACCCGGACTCTTAGAGCACAGTGATCCGACCATGGCACCTCTATTATGGAGGTGACGGACACTTGGACAACTGCAGAGAAGATCAGATCGAGAGTGTGACCGGCCCGATGTGTGGGGCCCGACTTAGAAAGGGAGAGGCCTAGTGCCGCCATGGTCGACACTAGGTCCCCCGCTGCAGATGGAGGCTGTGTCGGTGTGGACATTGAAGTCCCCAGCACCACAAGTCTAGGGAACCTCAATGCCCACTCCGCCACAGTCTCAAGCAACAGGGATAGGCTCCTCGCTGGTGCGCTAGGTGCATGGATCTATCTATCCATGTAAACCCAGGAGGAATCAAGTTACTTTAACCCACTTCCTCCCGGGTTTCTGTCCCCACCCCCAAGCCAAACCCCGAGCATCGGGCTCCCCTCCCCAAGCCCCTCATTTCCCCCCCCCCAAAACATATTGGGCTTGCCAGCAGCTCAGGCCCCCCTGAGAATACTCCTGAAGTGTGAAGGTGGTGGGGGAGGGAGGAGGGAAATCCTGGTGGATAGAAAAAGCAGGGTGCAGTAAACATAACAACAACAACAACAACAACAATGGTCCATGGACTACCACTTTGAGTAGCAAAAACTCTCAAAGGTCCTCCGAGGATTGGCTTAAGAAGCTAGATATGGTTAACCTGGTAAAGAGAAGGCCAAGAGGTGATATTTTTGCTATATTAAAATATTTGAAAGTATATCATACTGAAGATATTTGAATCTTGTTTCTGCTGCTCTAGAGACTAGGTCTCAGATTCAAACGGGCAGGAAAAGAGATTCCACCAGAATGTTAGAATTAATTTTGTAACAACAAGCTGTTTGACCTCCCATTCAGGCAGAATACCCTGCCTTGGAATGTGGCGGACTCTACTGTGGAGGTTTTTAAGCAGAGACCAGATGGCCATCTGTCAGGAGTGCTTTGATTGTGTGTTCCTGCATGGCACTGGGGAGGAAGAGATGGCTCTTGTAGTCTCTTTCAGCTGTATGATTATAAAAATGTATATGTTAGGAAAAACATACATACTGTATGTGAATTATGTAAACCGCCCCGAGCCTGCCGGAAGGAGCGGTATATAAGAGTGAATAATAAATAAATAAATACTAGGGCTGTTTCCGAATTTCGGATACTTCCGATTTTTTTTGCCTGCTTCCGACTTTTGAAGCCACTTCCAATCACTGCCTCCCAAACAGGGAGTGCTGTTGCATTTCCGAATTTGTTTGGAATTCCGAATTTCGGATGTCATTTCCGAATTTTCTTGCTGATTGCTCATTGGCTGATGGCTAACAGCTGACTCTCCCTTCTGCTGATTTTTTGGCCATTTTTGAAGGTGGACGCCATTTTTGAAGACTTCCAAATTTCGGAAATACTTCCGAATCAATTCCGAAAAAAAATTCGAAAAATTCGGAAGTCAATCACATCTGATTTTTTAACAAAACCAACATCCAATTCTGAAATTGAAGCATTTTTTTGCCTTCGGAAACAGCTCTAATACATACATGCGGATGATGCTCTCATAATCTATATATGTAAAGGAAGAGTCGTCATGGAACGACCGTCCCAAACAGAGAAACCTTACAACGCAGACACCAAACTTGCCAACAGAAATAGGCCTCAGACAAGGTAGGTTTGTAGCAAAGAAACTTTCCCCCCCAAAACCTAAAAGGCCCCCAAAACAACAAGTAAAAAAACTACATTTCCCAGCATCCTCCGGGGCTGCCAACGACTCTCCCAGCTTCTACATTCTGACAACATGATTGGCTGCCAATAAGGGCGGATTTGCATAACTCCTGTACTGGCCACCCAACATGAACATTCCGACCCATAATAAACTGTCAGAGGAGGATAAGGCAAAGGGCTGAGGCACAAACACAAACACCCAATCACAGACCACGCCCAAAATTGACAGTAAGGCTTCATTAACTTAATTTCCCTGACTAGGCCTCACTTAATGGAATGCTGTTTACGCTCTGAATTGACAGTAAGGCTTCATTAACTTGATTCTCCCGACTAGCCCTCAGCTCATTGGAGATTGTGTATGGCCTGAATTGACAGTAAGGCTTCATTAACTTGCTGTTCCTGACTAGGCCTCAGCTAATGGGACATTGTGTATGGCCTGAATTTACAGTAACCTACCTTGCCACACAGAGCCCCTATGACCCACGCTACATTCTACTACAGTTTGGAGGAGGGTGGACCATGGATTATGGGACTTGAAGTACCTCCATGAATAATGGGATTTGTAGTACTTCAAAACCCATCATTCCCCACAGACCACTGTGTCCCAGAACCAAGACCGATAAAGACCAAACTTGGCAAACAATGCCCCCCATGACCCACACTCCATCCGACTGCAGATTAGAGGAGGACACACCATGGATAATGGGATTTCAAGTACCTCCACTCACTTCCAAAGTACCCCACCCACACACACATCAACCTCTACATCAACACAGCAGACGGAAAAACAAAAAACATTGTATATCCACAAGCTATGCAGAACGCCAGCAACACCACACAACAACAACTCCACAGAACTCCAACATCCCACCCACCAAAACAACCTACAACAACACAGCCATGACCCCAACAACACCATAACTAACAACAACTCCAACCCTTACATACTCAGACTTCCTCGCATCTCCAAAATAGGGCACAGCAACGCGTGCCGGGTACAGCTAGTTCAATATGAAACAGCAAGTGAAGAAAATTACTGTGGGATACCAAGACAGGGCCCCTACCAAAAACCAAGGTCAAATTTGAGAATGAGAATTTTCACATACTTAATTATTATAAACTGTTTTGCCATTTTAGTGGAATTGTTCTGATGAGTTGTAAGTGTGGTGTGCTATGTTATCAGCATCTTTAAACAAATGTCTCACCAGTTCCATTACTGTATTTGTGCAGTGTATCTCAGCATGACCACTGAGTTGCCAATGTCAGGTCTCTGCAACTACAACAGCTAACGGGTAGTGCTTATAGATAAAGGCCCCATCACCACTGCCCGACAAGACAGATTGCACGAGCCTACACTGTCATATACTCCAGTTCAATCTACATTATAATGGCAGTATTAAAGGTGCCAATGTGGTGAAACGTTGTGGCATTGGAGGAGGTGTTTGTTGACACTGGTTAAGGGAGAAGATCATAGTGTCTGGAGGGAGCCATTGGCTGAAGCTGGAGAAAAAGGATCATTTAGTCTGGTGTGTATTTCTTATATGTATTGTAATCCTGTTATATTTTGTCTCTGCTGTTGTTCCCAACCTCGAGCCAGAAGGAGAGGTTGATAATGAATACATAATAGTAATAATTGTTATCATTATTATTTACACAACAGCAACTTGGTTATAACAATGGTTATAGCATTGTTTTATTTTGTTCGTGAGTCGGCATGAGTGTTGCCTGCCGATCACTATGTATGTCTTGTAACCCGCCACGAGCCCTCGGGAAGAGGCGGAATACAAATGCAAATAATAAATAAATAAATAAATAAATAAACTTCCAAAATCTTACGACTGTTGTTATTATTTTTTTAAAAATATTATTGGGTTGCTTTGAGTTTTCTGGGCTGTATGGTCATGTTCCAGAAGCATTCTCTCCTGACGTTTCACCCACATCTATGGCAGGCATGCTCAGAGGTTGTGAGATTGCCTGCCCTAGATGTGGATGAAATGTCAGGAGAGAATGCTTCTGGAACATGGTCATACAGCCTGGAAAACTCACAGCAACCCAGTGATCCCAGCCATGAAAGCCGTTGGCAACAGATTGCTTTTACTATTATTTTCATTGTTATTATATTTATTTACTAGCCGCCCCCTGCCACGCGTTGCTGTGGCCCAGTCTGTGTATATGTGATTTGTGTGTGTGTATTTGTGTGTATATATTTGTGTATATCTATATATATAAAAGGGAAGTGGTCGTGCAACGAGGCAAATGCACGCCAAAACTACATTTCCCACAAACACAAAAAACACAGGGCCACTCATCCATACCCCGAGGTACATACTCCACCCACTAAAACACCCCGAAACACCACACAACACCCCCAAAACATCCCCCGAAAAAAAACATTACTACGCATGCGCAAACACCCGACACACAAAATGGCCACCATGAAAACATCACCATACCAAGCATGCGCAACATCTGACCGGCCCCGTGCCACCGCCACCTAACACACCACCTCCGCTACCTTCACAGCCTCCTTCGCCGCCTCCACGCCGCTTCCCGCATGCTAACCAACACCTACATCCCGGGAGGACACCGCCACGGTGCCACCCGCACGACCCTCCACCAGGAGAGCCAGCAAAATGACGAAGGAGAACGCCGCAGCCACGGCACTACAACTCCCAGAAGGCTCCGCGCGGCTCACTCGGAGGAAGGGCGGAGACAGGACCGGAAATAGGCCAGAGTCGCCGCGCGGAGCCTTCTGGGAGCCGGGGGCGAGGGGTGAGTCTCCATTACCCTGCCGGCGCCGTGCCCGGCTCTTCCGCCCCCTTCTCGCTCTCCTCCACCACCTCTCTTCCGCTGGCCGGGGAGGAGGCCGCAGGGAGAGAGAGCGCCCAGTTCCCCTTCGACCTCCTCTTCGGCCACCGGAAGAGAGGCGGCAGAGGCCTCTTCTCCGCCGCCCACCGCCTCCCTTCCGCTGCCCGGAGATGGGGCCGAGGGGGAAGCCACGCCGTCTCTCTCCCTGCGGCCTCCTCTTCGGACAGCGGAAAGGAGGCAGTGGACGGCGTAGGAGAGCCCTCTGCCGCCTCTCTTCCGCAGCCCAAGGAGAAGGCCACAGGGAGAGGGGTTGCCCGGTTCCCCTTCGACCTCCTCTTCGGCCACCGGAAGAGAGGCGGGAGAGGCCTCTCCGCCGCCCCCCACCGCCTCCCTTCCGCTGCCCGGGACGAGGCTGAGGGAGAGCCGCCCCGTCTCTCTCCCTACGGCCTCCTCTTCGGACAGCGGAAGGGAGGCGGCGGACAGCGTAGGAGAGCCCTCAACCGCCTCTCCTCCGCTGCCCGAGGAGAGGGCCGCAGGGGAAGGAGATCGAACGGCAGCCCTTCGCCCTCCTCTTCGGCCTCCTCCTCTACACAAATACACACACACACACACATATATACACTACAACATATACACACAAACATAAAAACACATACAAATACACAACAACATACAAAAACAAATATATCTACACACCTATACATACACATCCACACTAATACATACACATATATACACACACATATCATCACATCTCCATATATACACATACATATACATACACAAACACACATATATACACACGTAATCAAACACAAAAAACCCACAGATAAATACACACACATATATACACACATACCAATAACTACATGCACACACACAAATACACACACACACACAAAAACCCCCAATACAAGCACACACACACACCCAAAAAAGCATACACACATACAACTATAAACACACACACACACACACACATATCTACACACAACAAACATTCTCACATCATTCCCACAACTTACATACCCAGACTTCCTCACATCACTAACATAGGGCACAGCAACGCGTGCCGCGTTCAGCTAGTGTGTATATATGTGTGTTTGCGTTTATATATGTGGTTTTGCACATGCGTTGTAATGTATTTTTTATTTTTTGGCTTTTAAAGTCCTTCCGCTGTGTTTTTCAGTGTTTTATGAGTAATGGTCTCTCGTTGGCCTGAAAGATGTATTGTGTCCAAATTTGGTGTCACTTCATCCAGTGGTTTTTGAGTTATGTTAAACCCACAAACGAACATTACATTTTTATTTATATAGATACTCCACTTGATCTCCCCCAAAGGGGACTCAAAGCAACTTAATATAAAAGCACCAGCATAACCATTTAATATATACAAATATACAAACATTAAAACAAGACTAAATGTAAAGAGTTTTTTAAAATTCCCAGTTAAAAACTGTTAAAACAAATTCCCAGTTAAAGTGAGAAGCCACAGCCAGAGATGTTGTGTATTCCTCCTTAGAGTGTTTTTGCAGTCCCAAATGCTTTCATCTATACCTTCTTTAAAACTTGCATTACTTTTAGCTGCCAGCCACTTTGAGCCGTAACTCTGGGGGAAAGGCAAGGTATAAATAAACAGACAGGATGCAGTACAGTACAAAGCAGGCCTTGTTCCACACAAACCCAGGGACATTTCCTCCTCCAGGCTCTGCAAGCTTTCCTTCCAAGCATCCATTTGCTTTAAAAAGGCTGGAGCAGCTTCTTTTATCCTCTTCCTTTCTGATTCCTCTTTCTTCGAATGCAGTAGATAGGTTGCTGTGGGAACTGTTGCCTTGGGAACAGGACAGTGCTCTGCAGATGCTCCCCAGAATGCTGCAGGACTTGGGTGCATGCATCTCAGTGGGTGGTGAACTTCTTCCCTGCTGAACTGGCTGGCTGGCTGGCTGGCTAACACTGGAACTCCAGCCAAGGGGGAAAAACCAGTGGGAGGGACTTTGGCCACATGTCTCCTCTTCAGATCATCAGTGTCTTATGCAGGGAGGGCAGCTTATGTAGTGCGTTTTTCCTTATTTAGTTAAGTGTTTTTACTGGCAATGTACCAGTGCTTTCTACATAGTAATGGGCCACCTTCTATCACTTGCATTGCAAAGCACAAAAAGAGTGGGTTGAGGAAGTGAGCAATATTGTAGAACATTTTACCTTTTGTGATGGTCTCTGGGGTATTATTTATTAGAAGACTAGCTTGGGGACCCGGCGGTGCCCGGGTGATTTGAGAAAAGCATTGTGTGCCAAGGTTGGTCCTTATCAGATGTTTACGTGGCTTGCAGTGATCTCAGTAAGTTAGTGAAGGTACTGCAAGTCCCATTGGCCATGGTCCATCCCCCTCCAAACAGCACCAGGATGTAGAGTGGGTCATGGGGGCTCTGTGTGCCACGTTTGGTCTTGATCATTCATTGGATGAGGGTTGCAGTGGTCTCGGAAGGTGAGTGAAGGTACTTCAAGTCCCATCATCTATGATCCATCCTCCTTCAAACTGCACCAGGATGTAGAGTGGGTCATGAGGGCTCTGTGTGCCAAGTTTGGTCTTGATCAGTCATTGGATGAAGGTTGCAGCGGTTTCGGGAAATGAGTGGAGGTACTTCAAGTCCCATCATCCATGGTACACCCTCTGAACTGCACTAGGATGTAAAGTGGGTCATGGGGGCTTTGTGTGCCAAGTGTGGTCATGATCATGCACTGGATACGGGTAGCAGCGGGCTTGGGAAGTGAATGGAGGTACTTAAAATCCCATCATCCATGGTCCGCCCTCCTCTAAACTGCAGTAGGATGGAGTGTGTGTCATGGGGGCACTGTGTGCCAAGTGTAGTCTTTATCGGTGTTTGTTCAGGGCTGCAGTGGTCTGTGGGGAATGAAGGGTTTGAAATTAGTACAAATCCCATAATCCATGATGGTACTTCAAGTTCCATCATCCATGGCCCTCCCTACTCCAAACTGCAGTAGAGTGTAGCATGGGTCATAGGGGCTCTGTTGGTTAATGTTAATTCAGGCCATACACAATGTCCCAGTGTTCCTGAGGGAGCGGCTTACCCCATATGTGCCCAGAAGATCACTGCGCTCAGAGGGGCTCAACATGTTGGAGGTCCCTGGCATAAAGACCTGCAGGCTGTCCAGTAGAGGGCGTTCTCAGTGGCCACGCCGACCCTATGGAACTCGTTGCCAGAGGAGACATGAGCTCTACGGGACTTAATGACATTCCGCAGGTCCTGTAAGACCTGGCTGTTTAGGCAGGCATTCGGTGCCTGACTGGTGCCTGCCATAACCTGCCACCCTGTCGCGTCATTGCCATCTACACTATGTGTTGATCTGCTGTAGTTTTATTGTTGGGAGTGGGGTTTTAAATTGGTTTTATAATGTTGTTTTATGTGTTTTTATCTGGTATATTTTATGCGCTGTAAACCGCTCTGAGCTTCGGATAGAGCGGTCTATTAAGCCAAATAAATAAATAAATAAATAAATAAAATAAATAAACTGAGGCCTAGTCAGGAAAATCAAGTTAATGAAGCCTTACTGCCAATTTTGGACCTGGTCTGTGATTTTTAGGGGCTGCAGTGTTGTCTTGGAAGTGAATCGGGTGAAGGTACAGCAAATCCCATTATTCGTGGCTCATCCTGCCCTAAACTCTCTTTTCTGGCCTGTAATGTACTGGCCTACTGTGCTGGGCTGGTGTTTGGTAACTTTAAAAGGCCGAATGGCAGGCAGCCATTTTCTAAAAGCTGAGGGGGAGGAGAAAACAGGAATCCATTTTGTTTGCACAGAGCCAAGTGGGGACGGAATGTTGATGGTGGCCAAGCAGAGGCCCTAAGCATATTGTCCTCAGTGGCAAGCAATCATGTTGTTTGAATGTTGAGGCTTGGATTCTTGGATGCTGGCCAATCAGAGTCCTTTATGCAAATACTCCCTCAGTGGAAACCAATCCCCTCTGTCTGGTGCCTTAGAATGTTGGAGTTCTGAGGCTGGCCAATCAGAGTCCTTTATGCAAATAATCCCACAGTGGCAACCAATCAGAAAGCTGCCACATACATACAAACATACAAACATTCTCTTTTATTATATACTAGCTTGAGGACCTGGCGGTGCCCGGGTCATTTGAGAAAGGCATTGTGTGCCAAGGTTGGTCTTTATCAGATGTTTATGTGGCTCGCAGTGGTCTCAGGAACTTAGTGAAGGTACTGCAAGTCCCATCGGCCATGGTCCATCCCCCTCCAAACAGCACCAGGATGTAGAGTGGGTCATGGGGGCTCTGTGTGTTACGTTTGGTCTTGATCATTCATTGGATGAGGGTCGCAGCGGTCCCGGAAGGTGAGTGAAGGTACTTCAAGTCCCATCATCTGTGGTCCATCCTCCTTGAAACAGCACCAGGGTGTAGAGTGGGTCAAGGGGGCTCTGTGTGCCAAGTTTGGTCTGTATTGGTCATTGGATAAGGGTCCCATTGTTTTCAGGAAGTGAGTGAAGGTACTGCAAGTCCCATCATCCATGGTCCATCCTCCTTCAAACTTCAGCAAGATGTAGAGTGGGTCATGGGTACTCTGTGTGCCAAGTTTGGGCCTGGTCTGTGATTTTTAGGGGCTACAATGTTCTGTGGGAAATGTATCGGGTGAAGGTACTGCAAATCCCATCATTTGTGGGCCATCCTGCCCTAAACCACACCAGGTTGTAAAGTGGGCCAGTGGGCCTCTGTGTGCCAAGTTTGGTCCTGATTCGTCATTGGTGTGGGCCACAGTGCTCTAAGGAAGTGAATTAAAGTACTGCAAGCACCATCATCCATGGTCCATCCTTCCTCAAACTGCACCAGGATGTAGAGTGCATCTTGGGGGGTCTGTGTGCCAAGTTTGGTCTTGTTCTGTCATTGTTGGGGGCCTAGTCAGGAAAATCAATTTGAGGAAGACTTACTGTCAATTTTGGGCCTGGTCTGTGATTTACAGGGGCTACAGTTTTGTTTGGGAAGGGAATCAGGCGAAGGTACTGCAAATCCCCATCATTCGTGACCCATCCTGCCCTAAACCACACCAGGTTGTGAAGTGGGCCATTTGGCCTCTGTGTGCCAAGTTTGGTCCTGATCCGTCATTGCTGTGGGCCACAGTGACTGACTGCCTGAGGCCTTTCCTTTTCCCTCTGCATCACCTTAGATTGTTGGAATCTAGAAGCTGGCCAATCAGAGCCAGTTTTGCAAATTCTCCCTCAGTGGCAACCAATCATGTTGTTTGAATGAAGAGGCTTGGATTCTTGGATGTTGGCCAATCAGAGTCCTTTATGCAAATACTCCCTCAGCGACAACCAATTCCCTCTGTCCGGTGCCTTAGAATGTTGGAGTTCTGAGGCTGGCCAATCAGAGTCCTTTATGCAAATAATCCCACAGTGGTAACCAATCAGAAAGCTGCCACATACATACATACAAACATACATACATACATACATACATACATACATTGTCTTCTATTATATATATAGACTAGCTTGGGGACCCGGCGGTGCCCGGGTTATTTGAGAAACATATTAGTTGGTCTTTAGCAGTTATTTATGTGGCTCGCAGTGATGTCAGGAAGTTAGCGAAGGCACTGTGAGTCCCATTGTCCATGGCCCACCCTCCTCCAAACAGCATCAGGATGTAGAGTGGGTCAGGGAGGCTCCGTCTGCCAAGTTTGGCCTTCATCCATCATTATTGGGAGTTGCAGTGGTATCATGAAATTACTGAATGTACTGCAATTCCCATCATCTGTGGTTCACCCTCCTCCATACTGCAGCAGGATGTAGAGTGGGGTCATGGTGGCTCTATGTGCCAAGTTTGGTCTTTATTGGTGATTGGATGAGGGTCGCATTGTTTTCAGGAAGTAAGTGAAGGTACTGCAAGTCCCATCATCCATGGTCCATCCTCCTTCAAACTGCAGCAGGATGTAGAGTGGGCCATAGGGGCTTTGAACCAGATTATATGCGTGTGGACTGAGAAAACCCAGTTCAAAGCAGAAATTGTGGGATTTTCTGCCTTAACATGCAGGGTTATAGGATGTGTCGAAGGGCCCTGGGTTATCTGAGTTCCTTTCCACACATTTGAATAAAATCCCATGCTATCTGCTTTGAACCAGATTATATGAGTGTGTTGGGCCTGTGTCCTCAGTAGGGATTATGTGCAAGGGATTGGGGCAGCCACAGTTCATGAGAGAGATGAAACTTTTGCATTTGTCTTCCAGAGACAGTGTTTGGGAAATGCTGTTAGGGAGTCTGGGATTCAGACAGATAACACACCTGCCTGTGCAATTTTGGATAGCAAGAAGGAATGTGCTAATGAGCAGCTCAAGGTCCATCCTTCCCGCAGTGGTTTTGTTTTCTAGGCGTCTGGGAGGGGAGTGAGAGAAATCTAGTTTCTAATATAGCCATGCCTTGAAGTTTAAATCTGCAAGGATTTCGGCCCTCCGCCAGGACCTTCCGACCACTCTTGATACAGTCAGCGAACTTGAGACTCCGTGGCCTCTTGCTGGGCCCACCTTCGACTGGTTTCGGCCACTGGACGCAGAAGCCGTCGATAGGGTAGTGACTGCAACTAGATCGACCACATGCTCCCTCGATCCGTGCCCCTCCTGGCTTGTGAAAGCTTGCCTGGAGGGGTTACGAGACCCTATGTTGAGATTAATTAACACCTCCCTTGAGCAAGGAGTGTTTCCAGAGGGTTTGAAAGAGGCCGTGGTCACTCCATTGCGGAAGAAAGCCGGGTTTAGATCCTACGGTCCCATAAGAACATAAGAACATAAGAAGAGCCATGCTGAATCGGACCTCAGCCCATCTAGTCCAGAATTCTGTATCACACAGTGGCCCACCAGTTGTACACGGGGATCTCGAGCAGAAGGGAGGGTAAAACCCTGACCTGCTCCCGACCCCCCACAACCAGTACCCAGGGAAATCGTGCCTACCTCACCAACTCCGAGGTGGCACTTGAATGTCCTTTTCAGTAACTACCGATACACTTGGTATCCATGAATCTGTCTAATCCTGCCTTGAAGTTGTTCAGGCTGACAGCTGTCACAACCTCTTCTGGAAGTGAGTTCCATAACCCAATGACCCTCTGGGTGAAGAAATATTTCCCTTTATTAGTCCTAACTTTCCTACCTTGGAGCTTCAGGGAGTGCCCTCTAGTCCTAGTGTTTTGTGACAAAGAAAATAATTTTTCTTTATTCACCTTTTCTATCCCATGCATGATTTTATACACTTCAATCAAGTCACCTCTTAAACGCCGTCTTTCAAGGCTGAAAAGACCAAGGCGTTGCAACCTGGTTTCATAAGGGAGCCGCTCCATCCCTTGGATCATTCTTGTTGCCCTTTTCTGTACCTTTTCCAGTTCCGTTATATCCTTCTTAAGGTGCGGAGACCAGAATTGTACACAGTACTCCAAATGTGGCCTTACCATCGATTTGTAGAGAGGTAATACAACATTTGCTGACCTATTTTCGATTCCCTTTCTGATCATGCCTAGCATAGAATTTGCTTTTTTCACTGCTGCTGCGCACTGGGTTGACATCTTCATTGAGCTGTCCACCAAGACCACAAGATCCCTTTCCTGGTTTGTCTCGGAAAGCTTTGACCCCATCAAATTGTAGGTGTAGTTGGGGTTCTTTCCCCCGATGTGCATGACTTTACTCTTGTTTAGGTTAAAATGCATTTGCCACTTTGTTGCCCATTCACTCAATTTTGAGAGATCTTTCTGGAGCTCTTTACAATCAGTTTCATTTTTAACTACCCTGAACAATTTAGTGTCGTCTGCAAACTTTGCTACCTCAGAATTTACTCCTACATCCAGATCATTACCGCCTCCAATTACCGCCCAGTTTTGAATCTTCCTTTTCTGGGCAAGGTAATTGAGAGGGCAGCAATGGAGCAGTTGCAGTCCTTCCTAGATGACGCCACTTGGTTAGACCCCTTCCAGTCCGGCTTCCGTTCAGGGCATGGGGTGGAGACGGTCCTGGTCTCCATCACAGATAAGCTACGGTGCCAGCTCGATCAGGGCGGATCGGCGCTGCTTGTGTTATTGGACCTCACAGCAGCATTCGATACTGTTGATTACGATCTTTTGACTCACCGCCTTGCCGGAGCCGGAGTGAGGGGGACAGTCCTAGACTGGCTGTCCTCCTTCCTCCGGAACCGATCACAGCTAGTGAAAAGGGGCAAGGACGTTTCCGGGGGTTCCCCACTTCGTTGTGGGGTTCCCCAGGGGGCAATTCTCTCCCCTCTATTATTTAACATCTATGTCCGACCACTTGCTCAACTGGTCCATAGTTTTGGGCTGGTGTGTCACCAATATGTGGATGACACCCAGCATGTTCTGGGGATGGAGGGCAGGCCTGAAACCGTACCCGATAATTTCCATCAGTGCCTTGAGGCCGTCACTGGATGGCTGCGAGTCAGTAGGTTGAAGGTGAATCCGGCTAAGACTGAGATCCTGTGGCTTGGTCGTCCGGGCCGTAGGGAGATCCAGCTTCCAACCCTGGACGGCGTGACGCTATGTCCGTTGTCAACAGTTAAAAGTCTTGGCGTCACTCTGGACTCTCAACTGACGATGGAGATGCAAATCTCCGTCGTCAGTAGAGTTGCTTTCTTCCATCTCCGTCAGGCGAGGAAGTTGGCTCCCTACCTTTCCCGTCACGATCTAGTCACAGTGGTCCAAGCCACGGTCATCTCAAAACTGGACTACTGTAATGCTCTCTACGTTGGCCTTCCTTTGCTGGTGATCCAGAAATTGAAACTGGTACAGAATGCGGCAGCTCGACTGCTGGCTGGCGTTCCGATGGCCAGCCACATATTACCTGTTTTGCGCGAGCTGCACTGGTTACCAGTGGAATGCCGGATCACTTTCGAAGTGTTGGTATTTTTTAAGGTCTTGAACGGTCTGGGGCCAGTGTACCTTAGGGACCGCCTCATCCCATATTGTCCCACTAGGCCACTACGTTCAGAGTCGGGCCAACTCTTGGAGATTCCCAGTTTCAAAACGTACCATCTAATGGCCACAAGACGGAGGGCCTTCTCGATAATCGCCCCCACTCTGTGGAATGCACTGCCTTCCGGGGTTCGCACCCTTACAGACCTGGTGGCATTCCGGAAGGCATGCAAAACCCTCCTGTTTCGGCAGGCTTTTGGGGATTAAGGCTATGATCTCAGGCTACTTTGTCCTCTTGTTGTATATAACTCCTGATGAATTTTATTTTCATCTGTTATCATCTGCTTGTTATGTATCTCACTGTGTTTTTATTGTGTTTTATATTGTGCTTTTAAACTCTGGGTCCACTGTTGTAAGTCGCCCTGAGCCTCACCGGGAGTGGCGACTGACAAGTGAGAATAAATAAAAAATAAAAAAATTAAATAAATCTTCACATTCATGACAACATTTGCAATTAAGCTTCATGAATTTCTGTTCCTATATTTAGCCTCCTATGTTCCCGGTCTCATGTGTTTTTGAGATCAAGTACTCAAGTCTGGACTCTGATCTTCCTTGGACATCTTTTGGACTTATCCCTTACTGAAACTAGTCTGCTTGGATTTATAAGGAACTTTACATTTGGAACATTTCCTTGGATTATTGATTGAACTCTCATTGCTTTGATATACCTTCTATTGCTTTATTGCTTGCGGTTTTTCTTCAATAAAATACTATTTTCTCCAGCGAAAGTTGTGTGTTTGGATTCTAAGGGCTCAGGTTTCTATGCTGGTGTGTGACAGCTTGTCCTGAATGTCAAAGAAAGCCCTTTGAATCTCCACAATAGGACTGAGACGGAGAGCCAGCTTCCACGATGTCTCAACCCACGGTAGCCCAATTTCAACAGCTTCAAGCGACGGTGGCCTCTCAACAGCAGAAACTGTTACAGTTGAGAGCGAGAGCTGCGGAACATCCACCGTTGGCTCTGCCGGCCAAGTTCAGTGGCGACATGGCGGCAGTGGATACCTTTCAGGGTTTGTGTATGGCGCACCTAGAAGCACGCACAGCAGAACTCCCTACTGAAAAGTTTAATGTGACTTTTGTTTATAGTCTTTTGGATGGTCCAGTGGCTTCCTGGGCGACCTCACTGATTCTAGCCGGGGCCGCCCCAACGCTCACTGCTCAGGCTTTTTTTAGACCACATCAAGGTGACCTGGGGTGGATCAGTTAATAAAGAACTGGCTGGTCGGAAACTGCATTGGGTGCTGCAGAAGGACCAGCCCTTGACTCACTACATTTCCACTTTCCGAGTGTTGGCTTCTCAAGTGGAATGGAACGATGCAGCTTTCCATGGACAGTTTTTGGAAGGGCTAAATTCACAGCTTCAGGGAGAGGTGCTCCGGACTGCCGACCTCCCCGCCACTTTGGAGGGACTAATTACGTTATGTTTGCGGTTGGAGGCTAATCTGCAGTCCCGCCGCCAGTGGAGCCATGGATCAGTTAATAAAGAACTGGCTGGTCGGCCCCGCTGTTAGGAGAACCCCACCGGGACCGAAGTCATGGTCCTCCAGGCAGCCCTCCCCGCCGGCCGAATGTCTACAGGAAGGGGAACCGATGCAGTTGGGACATACACAGCCCAAGCTCGATGCAGCGGAGAAGGCCAGGCGCCAGCGACTGAACCTTTGCTGGTATTGCAGGGGCACAGGACCTTTTCGCGAGAGTGCCCAGCCAAGAAACGACCTGCACCCAGTATAGTGGCAGCGAGGGATCGTCCAGAGGTGAGAGAGGAAGCACCTCAACCGGCAGGGGAAGGGCTCGACCGAGCTTAGAGAGGCTCACCAGCTCGGTCACCACTAACCCCTCAGAGCCTCAGACCGGTGTCTTGTTTTTATTGCTGGTCACTTTGTGGTCTGCCAAGAGTGGGACAGTGATGGTCCACGACTCCATGCCATGGTGGATTCTGTAAGGACGCTCCAATTCTCTGTAAGGATCACACGCAGGCGGTTCACGATCCAACAAGATTTATTGCAGGTACAACACCCATAAAGCCAAAGCAGTGAACCGTCACCCAAACACACCTTATATACCCCATCCCCCTCCCTCCTTTCCCTTGCAATATCCAGGAAAGGTTGCATCATGTCCTGCTGACTCAGCAATCCCACAGTCCAGAGGATATTACCTCATACCCCTGCTGAGTCAGCATATTCCCCGTCAGTGTCCAATGTCCAGAAGAGGTTGCGTCACATCTGTCCTGACTCAGCACTGCTCCCAAAGGATTACATCAACCCAGGGAATTCCCCAAGGTCCGGCGTCAAGGCAGGTCAAGGCAGACTGGGAGTCTGAGCCTCCTCAAGGCTAAGATCTCCCAGCTCTGACATAATGGCTTCCTCCACCTCATCCTCCCCCTGCAGGAAGAAGAGATTGTTCAATCCTTTGGCGGAAGGGGGCTTACATATCGCTTTAACAAACTACAATGGAATGTAGGGTGAATCTTGTTCATCCCTTTTGGCAGAATCAACCTATAAGAGACTTTATTTACCACCTGAGCTACCCGAAAAGGACCAATATACTTTGGGCTTAGTTTCCGGGAAGGCAACCCCAGTTTAATATTTTGAGTGGATAACCAGACCAGGTCTCCTTCCTGATATTCCTCCCCTTCCTGCCTCCGTCGGTCCCCAAATCTCTTGTAAGAACTCTGCGCCTTCCTCAAAGCCTCAGTCACTTCTTTCCACTCCTCCTGGGCCCGCACTCTCCATTCCTCCCCCCCTTCCTCCGAAGGTAAAAAAGGTTGAGGCAAAGGAACTACCTCTTGCCCATAGACCACAGAAAAGGGGGTTCTCCCAGTCGAGGAATGTACTGATCCATTATATGCCATCTCCGCATATGGCAATAAATCCACCCAATTGTTCTGCTCCCTGTTACTAAAAATACGTAAGTAACTACCCAGGGACTTTTGTGTTCTTTCTACGCCACCATTATAGCAAGGGTGATAAGCAGTAGTAAGCCGTCTCTCTGCCCCTAAACTCTCCAAAAACCTCTCCCAGAATCGCGCAGTGAATTGTACTCCCCGATCACTGATAACCTGTTCAAGACATCCGTGTAGTCTATATATATGGTGAATGTACAACTCCGCCAACCTCTCAGCCGAAGGCAAGCCTTTCAGAGGAATAAAGTGAGCCTGTTTGGAGAACAGATCTAACACTGTCCAGATATATCTATATCCTCTACTCGAAGGCAACTCTCCCACAAAATCCGTACTCACATGTGTCCACGGCCGAACTGGAGAAGCCACTACCTGTATTAGCCCCTGAGGCTTAGCCGTGGGAGCCTTTCCTTTAGCACAAGCCTCACAACTTTGGACATATTCCTTTACTTCCATCCTCATACCAGGCCACCAATAACGCGCTTTAACTGCCAAAAGCGTTTTGGTAAATCCCCAATGACCAGCAGTTTTATGATCATGCCCTAGTTCTAACACTTTCCTCCTTAACCCCTGAGGAACATATATCTTAGACCCCACAAACCATAAACCTTCCAGCCATCTGCACTCCGCTTTATGGTGGCGTAACCAATCATCTCCCTCATAATGCTTTTGCAACTCCAAACACCAACCTTCCACTTTAACCTTTTCTTCACTTTTGATTACCTTAACCTGAGACCGGGTCTGCACTGCCAGACCCCACTGATTCTTAGTGAACACATTCTCCAGCCCAACAGGAGGGTTGGACCCTACCAAGGGATAACGAGACAGGGCATCCGCCACAACATTCTCTTTCCCCTTAATATGCTGTAATGAAAAGTTAAATCGGGCGAAATACTGTGCCCACCTTACTAACTTTGGGGACAACTTCTGAGGAGCCTTCAAATATTGCAAATTCCGATGATCCGTCAACACCACAAATGGGTGGACTGCTCCTTCCAAAAAATGACGCCATGTTTGCAATGCGCACCTCACCGCAAAAGCCTCCTTTTCCCAAACCGGCCACTTTCTCTCCTGTTCCCCAAACTTCTTGGAGAAATACGCACAGGGCAGCAATCGATCCTGCTCGTCCCTCTGGAGTAATGCTCCTCCATACGCCCACGCAGAAGCATCACACTGCACCACGAAAGGTCTTTCCGTATCCAGGTGCACCAACAAAGGCCCACTAGTAAACGCCCTCTTTAACCTCTCAAACGCCCACTGGCACTCCTTCGTCCAACACAACTTAGCACCAGGAGACTTCGCTTTCTTAGTCTCCCCCTTCCCCTTTGTCTTTAATAGATCTGTAAGGATCACCTTCAAGGTGCTGGTCTTGACCTTTAAGGCCTTGAATGGTCTGGGGCCAGTGTATCTAAGGGACCGCCTCTCCCATTACAGTCCACCACGACCACTGCGATCCGAGTCCCAAAACCTCCTGGTGGTGCCTAGTCAACGATCCATCCACCTAGGATCAACGCGGAGGAGGGCATTCAGTGCCGCGGCGCCGGTACTGTGGAATGCTCTTCCCCCCACAGTCCGAGCGCAGGCCGATCTACTAACATTCCGCAGGGCCTGCAAAACCTTCCTCTTTGCTCAGGCGTTCGGTGTTTAGAGATATATGTGTGTTAGGCTGGGCCTAAACCATGCTGCGCACTGGTGGTAGCAATTTTAACCATGTTCTGTTTTGTTCTGTTTTATGACTTATATATGTAAGTCGCCCTGAGCCTGTGGGATAGGGCGACTAATAAGTCGAAGTAATAAATAAATAAATAAATAAAAGTGTGATGGCAGCAAAATCGGGAATAAACGTGCGATAAAAATTAGCTAGCCCCAAAAAAGCCTGCAACTGCCTCCTGGTCTGCGGAGCTTCCCAAGCCACCACATCTTCAACTTTGGCCGGATCCATGGCCACCCCTTTTTCACTGATACGATATCCTAAGAAATCGATTTGATGTTTACTAAACTCGCACTTGCTTAACTTTACATATAGCTTTGCCTGCCTCAATCTCTCCAACACTTCCCGGACCAGCCTGATATGCTCCTCCTCCGTATGTGTCACAACAACAATATCGTCCAGATACACAAAGACCCCTTTATACAAAAGGGGGTGCAGCACCTCATTTATTAATTGCATAAATATACCAGGGGCCCCGGCCAAACCGAAAGGCATGACGGTCCATTCATACAGCCCGAGGGGGCAAGAAAAAGCAGTCTTCCACTTATCACTCGCTTTCACCCTCACCATATGGAATGCGTCTATTAAATCCAGCTTCGTGAAATATCTACCTCCCCCTAACTGGCCTAACAAATCCTTGATCAAAGGCAGTGGATAACAGTTTGTGGTACTTATAGCATTCAACCCCCGATAGTCTATACATAGTCGTAATTTCCCATCCTTCTTCTCTCTAAACAATACAGGGGCAGCAATGGGGGACTCAGACCTCTCGATAAACCCCTTACTTAGATAATCATCAATCTGCTCCCGTAACGCCACCTTCTCCCGTACAGACATGGCATAGATTTTGGGTTTCAGCAATAAAGCACCTTCCTTAATCTCAACCCTGCATTGCACATTCCAAAGAGGAGGAAGACACTTAGCTAACACAGGATCAAATACATCAGCATAATCCCCATATTCTTTGGGCACCCCTTGCGGCGTAATCGGATTCTCTTCTTCCCCCTTAGGGTCACATTTCAATAGTCCCGACTTCCAGTCAATCTTGGGATTAGCCTGTTCCAGCCATGGCATTCCCAATACCACCTTATGCCCTTTAATGGGAGCTACCACAAAATCTATCTCTCCTTCCCAAGGCCCCACCCGGCCTTTTAACCCCTCGGTGCCTAATGGAAACTGGCCCCCTTCAATAAACGACCCATCCAACTGCTTAAAATGTACCGAGGTAGGCATGACTTCAGTATCACATTCCAAATTTTCAACTAGACTTGGTGATATAATATTTTCAGTACATCCACAATCCACCAAGGCTTGATGTTCTTCATATTTCCCTCTTTTACATAGTTCTAAAGGGCACTGAACACTCTGGGGACTAACACTCACCCCAGCACCCAGCGATTCCACCTTTTCCCCCAAAGCTGCTCTAGCAACAGCCACTCGCTTTGGGTCTGGCAGCTTCTTCTGCTGACACTGAGATGCAAAATGTCCGGGTTGAGAGCAAACAAAGCAAAGGCCTCTCCCCGTCACCGGTTTTCTCACAACACCAGATTTTTGCTCATTGGCACCACCACGCCTGGGCTCTCCACGATATCTCGCCGCTGCAGCCGTCTGGAACTTCCGGCGTTGAACTTGGGCCAGGATCTCCTCAACATTCCCGGCCAGTTGGATCCAACCATCGACATTTCTTGGATCACCACGATGAAGGCACCATTCCAGGATCTCCCTCCGAAGGCCATCTTTGAAGAGTTCCAGCAGCGTTGCCTGGGACCACTCCGCTACTTTCCCCGCCAAACTCATAAACTCCTCCGCATACTCCGTCACTGACCGAGTGCCTTGAGTCAAGCCCCTCAACGCCTCTTTGGCCTTTACTCTCTCCAATGGGTCCCGGAAGCGATTCCTCACTGCCTGAAGGAATCCACGCACTGACTTCAAACAGGGATCCCTGCGATCATGGCACTGGACATACCATTCAGCAGCTCTCCCTTTGAAGACCGCTCCAACCGCTCGCACCCGGCTGCTGTCACTCGGGTAGAGATGACCATAATCTTCCATATGATCACTCACTGCTGCTACGAAGAAAGCCACTTTACTAGCTTCTCCCTCGAACTCCACTCGTAGGGGCTCCTTCCTTGGCCTCCCACCAAGGTCCGGGAACCGAGGTTCTCTCCACTGAGGACCCTCCTCCGGAAGCCGAATCCCTCTTTCCAAGCCCGCCGGTTGCGGCCGCTCTGAAGATCGCCTCTCATCAGGGAAAGGTTGGGCCTCCCTCTCCTCCCGGACAGGATTCAAACCAACAGGTCTTCTCATCTGGCGGCCACCATCTGTCCACACTCCCGTAGGAGATCTAGGACGTACATCGGACCTCTCACCATCCATCCAGGAATAGTATGTAAAATCTCCACCTCCAGGTGCGCTCCACATCGAATCTACTTGCTCTCTCCTTGACATCGCTCTGGACATCCTCCGGAAGGTATGCTCCAACGCTTCCATCTTACACCGCAACTCCTCCAACTCCGTCGGAGATTCTGGTTCAGTGGTCTCACTCCCTCTTGCAGGCACCTTTGCCTCCTCACCTCTCACTGGGTCCACCTGAGCTGGCATGCTGCTCCACGCCGCTTCTCTGGTCCCTCCGGTTCCCCGGAAATCCACCTGAATGGGAGCACCCCGTACTCCCATTTCTCTGGATTCACCTCTGACTCCTCTGGAGCCCACCTGAGTGGAAAACATCCTCCGTCTTCCTGCTTCTCTGGGCTCGTCCACCTGAGCCGATGCGCGCCACGACGCCATCGCTTCTCTGGACTCATCCGGGAACCTCACATGATCGATAGTGGTCCATTCCCACTCCATCGTTCTCCGGATCTCTTCTGGAGCAAGGTTCCAAGTATCTAAATAATCCTCTTCCTCCAACGCCAACCTCGCCATTGCTGGGAAAGTTGAAACGGGCTTTGACTCCTGTAAGGACGCTCCAATTCTCTGTAAGGATCACACGCAGGCGGTTCACGATCCAACAAGATTTATTGCAGGTACAACACCCATAAAGCCAAAGCAGTGAACCGTCACCCAAACACACCTTATATACCCCATCCCCCTCCCTCCTTTCCCTTGCAATATCCAGGAAAGGTTGCATCATGTCCTGCTGACTCAGCAATCCCACAGTCCAGAGGATATTACCTCATACCCCTGCTGAGTCAGCATATTCCCAGTCAGTGTCCAATGTCCAGAAGAGGTTGCGTCACATCCGTCCTGACTCAGCACTGCTCCCAAAGGATTACATCAACCCAGGGAATTCCCCAAGGTCCGGCATCCAGGCAGGTCAAGGCAGACTGGGAGTCTGAGCCTCCTCAAGGCTAAGATCTCCCAGCTCTGACAGATTCGGGTGCAACCAATAACTTTATTGATCAAGAGTACGCGGATTCCTTGGGGCTGGATTATAGAGACTTAAAAGACCCCAGGGTGGTACAGACCATCGATAGGCGGCCTCTAAAGTCGGGCTCAGTGAGTCAATAGACTGTTCCCACTAGGATGTGGGTATGGGAACATTTAGAGAACATTTCCTTTTTAGTGACCAAGGTGCCCCATTTTCCTATCGTGCTGGGAGTAGCATGGCTGACGCTGCATGATCCCCACATTTTGTGGGGGTGCCGGGAACTACAATTTACGTCTGAGTTTTGCCACAAAAACTGTTTGGTGGCCCAAGTTTGTCAGGCTCAGGAGATGGAGCCTCTTGTGACTCTTCCAAGGACATATTCTGTATGTTTTCTCCTCTTGGTCCCTACAACTGCGCCAGCCGATCCCTGACAGACTCCCTCTTGGGCCGAAGACTTTTTTTGGATACTAACCTACAAAAGGGATTCATTTGGCCGTCAACGTCTCCAGCGGGCGCTCCAGTCATTTTCTTTTTTAAAAAAATTATTTTTATTGCATTTTTCAATATATCGCTTCTCGGCCTTTTGGCTAAGATCAAGTGTAGTATCTGTTCTTATCAGTCATTTTCGTCATTTACTATTCAGAACCGTTACTCTCCCCCGCTCATCCTGGACCTGTTGGAGAGGGTGCGGGGCGCGCAGGTCTTCAAGCTCGACCTGCAAGGAGCTTACAATCTGATCCGGATCCGTGAAGGAGATGGGTGGAAGACGGCCTTCCAAACCAAGTGGGGATCCTTCGAACATCTTGTGATGAGTTTCGGCTTGTGCAACGTCCCGGCCACATTTGTCAGCTCCGGTAGGGGGCCCAACGAACCACTCTCACTCCAAATGGTGTTGAAGGAAAAGGTAGTTTATTGAGTCCTTAATCCAGGTCGAAAAAAAACAGAACTGGGGAAGGGTCCCCAGGCACAGCCTTATATAGACATTCTCCCAATTGAACCTAAGTCCCTCCCCTTAGCTGGAAAAGCCTGGGAAGAGGCTCCTGGCATTCGCGCCAAAAGCTCGAGCCGTTGCTGGCAAGGCCACAGGCCACAGCTGCTTGCTTATATCCTTTGTTTACAGAATGGGAGGGGCTGGAGATGGGGCCTAAGCAAAGCATGATCAAAGCCACAACTCCAGTTCCTTACAACATTTCAACACTTCGTGAATGACATCTTTCAGGATTTTTTGGATCGATTTTTGGTGGTCTATTTAGACGACCTGCTTGTGTTCTCCCCAAACCAACGGATGCATGATCAACATGTGTGGGCAGTACTTCAATGCCTGCAATCAAACCAATCAAAACTTTATTACGGTCACAGACCAGCACAAAGCGGGCACAAGCGCCCTAAGAGGAGAAGGACAACTCCCCAGTAAACAGTTATTTAAAATCAGACTAGAAATCAGTATAAAATATTTTTTTAAAGATAGGATATTGTTGCCTTACGATGTCAATCATAACCCGTCTGATATTAAGGGCAGCAGCACAGAGCTTAGCAACACTGTAAGTCATTGCAGTGTTAGAGTCCGAAAGCAGCAGGGTGGAATAACATCTTTCACTGCGCCCCGGGTACTTTAAAAGCCATGGGCCAATGAGATTGGATCTAAGATCTCTGTAGAACATGCATTGAAGAAGCACGTGCTCAGTTGTTTCCACATCACCAGACCCACAGGGGCATAGTCTCTGCTTGAAATAAATAAATAAATTCAGAGGAACCAGTAGAGTAATAGTTACAAATGACAACCATAACTTCCTACTAATAGAGTAATAGTTACAAATGCCAAAGGCAAGAAAAACCTTGGCAAGAAAAATCTATGAGAGGTTGCGCTAAGTCCAAAATGACTTGAAAGCACACAACAACAACAACAACAACAACAACAATCTCCATTCATCATTAATTATACAAGGCTTGGCGCAACTGCTGGAGAGTGGAAGAGACAGAGGCATGCACACTTTACCGTTATCTTCTGCATTGGCCATTTAGGATTTCATTTGTTCATGAAGTGCAACTCCCATTAACCCCCTACCCAGCTGAATTAGTGAGGAAGGCAATTGGATTTTAGCATCTGCTATTATCTTTGTTTTGAATAGTTTCAAGATGGGACTGAGGGATATGTAGCAGAGCACTGGTTTTGAGTGCCCAGTTCTGCTAATGTGTTGGAAAACATCTAGAGTTCATCATTGAAAATAATTATTAGATTCCATGCACTACCTGACTAGGGCATTGTTTGAAAATGCTGGTTAGACATTTTTGCACGACTCTTGAAACTCAAAACATTCTCAGTTAGAGACATTTATGGGAATGCTATGTATCAAACAAAGGCTGCCTGAATGAAGTACCTAGAGCAGGGGTGCTCATTAGGTAGCTCGGGAGCTATTAGTAGATCTTCGGCCCTCTTCCAGGTGATCTTCGGGCCTCACCAGCAGGATGGGGCGCTCCTGCCATGCGCGCGCACACCCTGCGTGCACTCCTGCTGGTGACTTCTGCTCTTGCGGTGTTTCTTTCGCCGGCGGGGCATTATAGGAAGAAGGAAGCATGAGGCGGGACCTCTGTAGGGAGCTCCCTGCCTCTCTCTCGTCCAGAAGCAGCTGTGCAGCCTCCTTTGCCAGCGAGACAGGCAGGGCGGAGCGCTCCCTCTGGATGCCCCGCCTCATGCTTTCTCCTTTTCTCCCACAGGTGGAAGAAGCGCTGCGCGGTCAGAAAACAGCAGCAGGAGCATAGGCGGTGGCGGGAGCGCACGGCAGCGGGAGCACACGGGAGTGCACGGCGGCGGGGTCAGGTAGATCTTTTGGACTTGGTTGCTTTAAGAGTAGCTCGCATGCTGAAAAAGTGTGAGCACCCCTGACCTAGAGAAACTCTTAAAAAGAAGAGCCAAGGTCACAATGCAAAAATGTAAAAGAGAAGCCAGGCATCAAATCATTACGGGACATCTCTTGACTTCAAATTGATGCTCTTTCTTCCTTGCTTGCTTTCCTCTGAAACCTCTAAAAGAGATGTAAGCTCAGCGCCACTTGGAATGGAGAAGGTGGTTTCCGTGGTTACTGTTGTCACGTCAGTGACTACTAAGGACAACATCCTGGGAGGATTCTTCTTTCCATCTACATGTGTTTCAAAGCCTGGTTTTATTCAAACTCCTCCCCTCCATTAGGTTTTCATTGCTACAGTCACCCCTACAGGCTTTTTCTGCTTACAGAGATGAATTCTGAAAACCTGTTGATGACATATGTTCACACATCCCTTGTTTCGACCGTGGAACAAGGTTTTGGAGTGACCAGTCTTTGCATGCCTATACTCCCTGGTAGTTCGATTGCCTGTGACATTCTAGGAGTTTCAGCACAACTTGATTTATGTTTCCTTCTTGTTTGTTTATATGTTTTTTCACACCCATTATCTTCCTGAAATCCTTTTTCCTTTGTTTTCTGAATCTCATCTACTTCTCTCTCTTTCTCTATTTGCCCTCTCATTGAGGCTTTTCAAATAAAAAAATGAACCTATGTTGATAATGCACAAGCACTCCCAGTTGATTTCTTTCTCAAATTACAAGTTGGCCCTTTCCCCCCCAAATTTTGCATCCACAAATTCAAACCATTCATGGCTTGAAAATGTTTTTTAATCCAAAAAGCAAATCTTGATTTTGCTATTTTACCTAAGAGACACCATTTTGCTATACCGTTGTATATAATGTGGCTTCAGCATCCATGGATTTTGGTACGCCAGCAGGTATCAAGGGCCCACTGTATTATGAATGAGGGTGAATAGGCTGATGAATGGATCAAACTGCTGTGTGGATGATCACATGCTTTGCTCAATAGAAGTACTATGATTCCTCATCTTTCATGATACAAGAGACTACTCAGCAAGCCACGTGCACCATCCAGAGCATTTCCTTGCACCCGCCTAAGGAGTGGGTGGGGTGGCTGCTTTGCTATGTTAATTTAATGGCTGTGAATGGTTAAAAGTAGGCACACACTGTTGCTATTTTAGCCATGCAGTGGTCATCCTTAGTTACCTGAATCTCTGTCTCAGTTTCCCCCAGCCAGTGAATAGCTGTAGCAGTGCCTCATCCCAAAACATGGCATTGCCGGGATGGAGGATACATGGGTTGGGGTTGTGTGCAAATGTCAAATGAATGCCTTCTTGCAAACTACCCAGAGGGAAGATATATATTTACGTTTCATACATCTGTGTCACCAATAGAATTCCAACCTTAATGTCTCAGTGGTTTCTCTGTATCCTATGTAAGCACAAATAAATCTAGATCTAACATATCATTGGGAGTGGTGGAATTTCCGATCAGAAGTCATTGAATCTATCTTAAGGCTCTTCTACATGTTTTGCAAACCACTATAAATCTACTGCACTCAGGAGCAATTGCTCCCACCGGCTGGCTGCTATTTTGCATTGTGATGGTGTATGATTCTATCGTGGCTTGATTTAGTAGCTTGAATTCCACTCCTCCATACTGCACTGCTCCCACACGGCTGGCCATATTTATTTATTTTATTTTATTTTATTTTATTTCACTTTTGTATTCCGCTCCTCCCAGCAGGCTCGGGGCGGATCACAGCAAAAATACATGGGCGGCATGTTGCAACATGTCAACAAGCGACCCTACAATTGTTAAAACAATAAAAAAACATCACATAAAACATAAGCCACATTTAAAATCAGTTACATTGTCAGAGCATGGATTGGGGGGACATACATCGAGGTTTTTGGACCAGTACGCCTAATTAAAGGCCAGCTCGAAGAGGGCCGTCTTACACGCCCTCCGGAAGGGACCCAGTTCGGCAATTGCTCGGGCACTATCCGGGAGGCGTTCCAGAGCACTGGTGCCGCCACAGAAAAGGACCTTTGTCTGGTCGTTGACAGGTGGCAGGAGCGGACTGATGGAATCAACAACAGATTTTGCTCATCTGAGCGCAGTGATCTCGGGGGAACGTACGGGGTAAGGCGGTCCTTCAGGTACGCAGGCCCTAGGCCGTGCAAGGCCTTAAAGGTTAAAACCAGCACCTTGAAGGCAATCCGGTACTCAATAGAAAGCCAGTGCAGCTGCCGAAGAATAGGTGTAATATGGTCTCTCGCCGGCACTCCTGCCAGCAAGCGGGCCGCGGCATTCTGCACTAGCTTGAGTTTCCGGATTGTCGACAAAGGAAGGCCAACGTAGGGGCATTACAGTAGTCTAATCTCGAGATGACCGTCGCTTGGATCACTGTGGCCAGGTCCCCCCTGGACAAGTAGGGTGCCAGTCGCCTAGCCTGTCGGAGGTGATAAAATGACGTCCTGCTGACCGCGGAGACCTGGGCCTCCGTGGTCAGCGAGGAGTCCAATACAACTCCTAAGCTCTTAACTGACGGCGATGGATTAAGCCGCTCGCTGTCCAGGGTAGGCAACCGGCACCCACCCAGCCCAGGCCGACCAGGCCACAGGATCTCAGTCTTTGATGGATTCACCTTCAGCCGGCTGGCACGCAGCCAACCAGTCACGGCTTCGAGGCATAGATGGAAACAATCGGGTGCTGAGTCCGGCCTGCCGTCCATTCTCAGCAAAAGCTGGGTGTCATCAGCGTACTGATGACACTCCAGACCAAAGTCACGGGCCAGCTGGGCCAGGGGGCGCATATACACATTGAATAATAAGGGAGAGAGGATGGCCCCTGAGGGACCCCACTATCAAGTGGGAGTCTCCCGGAGACCTCCCCGCCCCCCTCCCCACGTTGTCCCCGGTCCCGGAGGAAGGAGGCCACCCATTTAAGGGCAGTCCCCCCCGACCCCGGAAGCGGCTAAACGGTGGGTCAATAGTGCATGGTCTACGGTGTCAAATGCTGCCGTCAGATCTAACAAGACAAGCAGTGCTGATCCACCCTGGTCCAGCTGGCGGCGAAGTTGGTCTGTAATGGTCTCCGTCCCATGCCCAATACGGAAGCCGGACTGGAAGGGATCAAGTCCAGCTGTGTCGTCTAGGAACCGCTGCAGCTGATCCGCTGCTGCCCTCTCAATTACTTTGCCTAGGAAAGGCAAGTTGGAAACTGGCCTGTAATTGGAGGGAGCCGAAGGATCTAAATTCGGCTTTTTCAGCAGCGGTTTCACCATGGCCTCTTTTAATCCCCCTGGGAAGACTCCTTGCTCAAGGGAGCTATTTAAGATTGCATCATTGTTGCAGGAGATTAAACATTATAACATTACGTCCTACGTCCTGGCCCTATTATTGAATTACAAGCTATTTAGACTGACTTTCACATTGCCTGACTCGGATTATCCAGGCTTATATAGATACTAGCTGTACCCGGCACGCGTTGCTGTGCCATGTCTCTCTCTCTCTCTCTCTCTCTCTCTCTCTCTCTCCCCCTTTCTATCTCTCTCTCTCTATCACTCCGTGTCTCTCTGTCTGTCTCTCTCTATCCCTATCTATCACTCTCTCTCTCTCTGTCTATCACTCTCTCTCTCTACCACTCTCTCTATAACTCTCTCTCTGTCTTTCTCTCTTATCACTCTCTCTATTTCTCTGTATCACACTCTCTCTATCACTCTATCTTTCTCTCTCTCTCTATCCCTATCTATCACTCTCTCTCTCTTTATCACTCCCTCTCTCTCTGTCTGTCTCTCTTTCTCTCTGTACCATTCTCTCTCTCTCTATTACGGGCGAGGGGATGTTTTGTGGTGGGATGGGGGTGGCTGAGTGCGCCGCAAGTGCCGCTACGCTTGGTGGCTATGGGGATTTTTGGGGGAGCGGTTTTAGGGGTCTTGCGAGGTACCTAGGGTGGTTTTTTTGGGCCCTGTATGTACCTTGTGGTATGTTTCAATGTGTTGGGTGGGTTTTGTGGTTCTGGGGCTTCTAGTTTTCCTGCCTATACCGGACATCACACGACCATTACGATTTTATATATATAGATAATGTATTGTGGATTTTCACTGCTTCCTTTGCCATACGGAGAGGTAACCTCTTTATATACGGATTTTAGACATTGTATATCAATGGTCTCACTGATTATATACATATGTATTGATTGATATATTTTTCTAGTGTATATTCTATGTATTACTCGTGTGCTCAAAGCACTTGAATTCAGCTTTTTAGTATTAGGAGATATAATACAAATTGAGATACATATAGCATTGTCTGATGCATTTTTTGTGTTTTTGCTCTATTATATACAGTAGTGTTGACTAGTTTTGTGCTCTTGTTCTGCTCCACAGTCACACAAGGTGTGGGATTCTTTTAGGTAGTGCCATTTTGCCAGATTGTCTTTTGATCGGCCCACTCCACTTCTGAGTCTGTTCAGGGACTTCCAAGTTGTCCATTCTTGGTTTCCTCCTGGAGGCAGGAAGAAGACTATTGCTGTTGCTGGGGGAATGTTAAGATATGGAAGAATGATAGAAGATAAGGAATCTATGTATAGAATAATGGAAAACAAGTGGGAAAAGGAAGGGGGCCTAGGAAGAGAAAAATAGAAAAAATAATGGTTTAAATAAAATAAAAATAGAAAAATACAAGGAATTAGAACTGAAAATAATAACGAAATGGTACAGAACACCGATTCAGATGGCACATAGGATTCAGGGATTAAATCCCAAATGTTGGCATTGTGGAAGTTGGGAACATTAGTAGCAGTGGAAACAAAATAAAGGTAATTGCCAACTTGTATCTTCCAAGTAAATCTTCCCTAGGAGTCAAGGTCTCTGGGTTGTCCAAATCCAAACAAATTCCAATAATAAATCAATCATATATAGTTCATATGGTGGTCAACCCAGATTGGTCGACGGTCTAGCCGTTTCCGCCCTTATGGCTTCGTCGGGACCCTCAGACCAATGCTCCAACAATCAAGTTTCCAATGTGATCCGGAATATGTCAAATATTATATCCATAATTCTTAAGGTAAATACCATCAACAATCTTGCCGGATCTTGCAAAAAGTGGGTGCTAGAAACAATATCATACGAAATCTGACTGGCATAACTTGGGGATCACAACCAGATACAGTGAAGACATCTGCCCTACTCTGCTGCTGAGTATGCATGCCCATCTCACCACACTAAAACAGTGGATGTGGCTCTTAATGAGACATGCCGCATTATCTCAGGGTGTCTGCGCCCTACACCACTGGAGAAATTACACGGTTTAGCTGGCATTGCACCACCTGACATCCACCAGGAAGTAGCAACCAATAGTGAAAGGAACAAGGCAGTGACATCTTCAGCCCATCCTCTGTTTTGGTATCAGCCAGCATGTCAACGACTTAAATCAAGAAATAGTTTTCTAAGATCTACAGAGACACTCGCTGGAACACCTCAGCAAGTGAGAGTCCAGAAGTGGCAGGCTAAAAGCCAGAAACTCAATCAATGGCTGATACCAAATGAGAGAGTCCCTCCTGGGCACACAGAAAACTGGGCAACTTGGAAGGCACTGAACAGACTGCACTCTGGCACCACGAGATGCAGAGCCAACCTTAAGAAATGGGGCTACAAGGTGGAATCCACAACATGCGAGTGTGGAGAAGTCTACTGGGAGAAGGCTGATAGCCATGCTATGGATGGCTATCACAATATTCAACCTTATTTCTCTCACAGCCAGCAGCAACTTCCTGTCGCACATCTGGGGAGGCAATGCCAGCTAGCTTGTAGAGTCTTATCAACAGATGTCGATTTAAGGCATCCTGTGATTATTCTGCTTGTTTCATTCAATGCTATGTTTACATGCTTTGCCTGGGCAAACTTGTGCCAAACAGGGCACCCATATTCGGCAGATGAGTAAGACAAGTCTAGGGCTGATGTTGTTATTAATTTTGGGTCTGCACCCCATGTGGTGCCAGCAAGTTTCTGCAGGATGTTATTGCCTGCAGCTACTTTGTGCTTGGTGTTCATGCAGTATTTCCTATATGCTGGCATTCAATCTAAGGTGACACTGAGATATTTAGGATGGAAACAATGTTCAAGCTCTTGACCTTCCCAGGTAATTTTCAATTTCTTGTTGGTGTCATGGTTCTGTAGGTGGAAAGCATATACTTGTGTCCTGGCAGGGTTAGGCCTCAGGGTTCACCTCAGGGGTGATAAAATAAACAAATAATGTTCACATTTTAAAATCCCAAAACAGCTGATCACGGCTGTAAACAAATGGAGCCATGGACACACAGCTGGCCAAATAGAAGCACAATTGGAAAGCCTCTCTCTCTCTCTCTCTCTTTCCACCGAGCGCGCAGCTTCGGGAGGGACACACATGGAGCGGTGAGGGAGGAAGGGGACACCCGCCTAGCCAGCCAGATCAGCCGAATCAACCCTGGCGATCAATGGGGTGACAGATGTCGCAGCCAGATCGCCCTCACATGAAAGCAATTCCCACGAGAAGTCTCTGCAACCATTACTTTGCTCTCCTGTTTATGAAAGTATGCAGAGCTTGAATTTACAGGAGGGTGAGGAGCGATAATAAGAAATTTGCTTGTGTGCACATAGATATCCGCATCAGCGCTTATGTCATGGAGAGTCAATTAAAAAAAGTGAACACCGGGTGGATGTCCCCCGTCCATCTTGCGGATTTTAAAAATCCATTACAAGCAAAGGTGTCAGGATGGCGGGGGAACATTGACCAGGACTAGTAGCTCTGTGTTTGGACTTGCTATCGGGTCCTGTGGTTTTTTGGCCCCATTTCTTTTAACTGGATTATTACGCTGCCTGGAAGCGGTGTTATTTCCCATGGAGGCTATTGGCCCCAGGTCCCTCGAACAGAGGTGGGTCCCTTGGGTCCCCTTCCCCCAGAAGATATCTTCAGCCCAACCAATTGTTTCTCAGTTTGGAGACCAATTTGGGGTTATTTTTGTCCACAAAAAGTGAGAACTTCCTGGAAATGGAATTGCTTCAAAGAAGGCCTCTCTTTGTGGGATGCTCTTGAATCTTGAGGCTTGCCAAAATAAGCAGTTGGGGATGAGATAAGTTCATTCCAATGGTTGATGTCCTGCTTTGGGCTTCATTAGGTGTAAGTAACTGTGAGGCGCTTAATTTCAGATAGCAAAGTCACTTTACAACCAGCTCTTGGGCCAGGAGAGGAGAGAACCTGAGACTCTCACGGAAATGGAGAAAAACAGAAATGCACTATGCACATTTAGATGACTTTATCACTTATGCACTTTTTGTAGCTACAAAGTCCTTATGAGTTATAAATGTCCTTTAATTTATTTTTATTGATTACCTTTATTTATACCCCTCATTGGTGGGGACTCCAGGCAGTTGGCACTCCATACTAGGTAAGTTTAAAAGGTGCAATATACAAGTCAAAAAGCAATTAAATAGTAGCAGCATGGTAAAAACAAAACAAAAATACAGTAGATATACTAAAATGGCACTTTAAACTCATATACCCCCAAATTCCACCTAAAAACCACAGCACCCCCTGAACTGATCTTAAAAACCTTTTTCCAAACCTTTCTTCTTAGGCTCAGAACTGGCGGAATGAAAAATTTGAGCGGCCCATTGACCTAGAAGCCTCTGGAGATGACGACTCCTTTGAAGATGAAGAAATGGAGGAGACTGAGGAACTGTATTCAGGCTCCGGCTCAGGATGTGAGTATGCATCTCCGTGCTTAAGACAGAAGCTTGCTCCATGGAATGTGACCTGATAGCTTTTTAGTATTAGGAGGTCCCCAGAACTCTTAATAGTAGTGCTCCTAGTAGTTCCAACCCATGGAAGGTTGGAAAAGGATTCATTTTGAGGGCAAAACCGTGCAATCAATTTACCCAGTTAAATAAAGAAATGCACACGTTATGAAAACTATGTACAAAAATCCTTGTGTTAAAATGTATTCTTATGCTATTGTTCAAATAAAGAGTCTAATTTAGAATAGTCAATTCAGTTGCTTTATGGATAGATGTAGGCATCTTCATTTCATTCTGGTCAGTGTATAGGTTTGTTAAAAACAGGCATGGATTATGCGTATGTGTTTCTTATATGCATGCACTTTTGCAAAGATTTTCTCTGAGTGTAGTGCATTTTGTAGGTTATTTTCACTAGCATACACAGTTTTGTATGCGGTTTTTGGGAACATATGTATCTGTACATTTCCTTGTTTACTTGGCAAATATATTGCAAAATTGGCAACAGTACAGATATCAAAATGCAACTTTGTTTTGGTTCATTAAATAATGGAGCAAAAACAAATAAATTAATGTGAAAATTTCAGCTGAGAACAAATGTCTCCAGTCTCGATGGATGAGAAACAGGCATAACATTCCCCCATTCTAACTAACACCTCCAAGCTTTAAGATTTTCCAACAATTTAGGAGCGAGGGACGGCAATTCTCATTCGTGACCATTTTACCACCAAGACTATTCCTACTCCAAAGTTAGCTTGTATTGAATGTTTGGGTTTAACTCTGGACAGTAGAGAAGGTGTGGTCATTCTTCTGATATACTGGGCACCTGGGTCGCTGGGAGATGGCCTGTCCACACTATTGGACCTAGTGACGGACTGGGTTTTGAGATTCCCTATGTCAGCTCCGGCTGGTTCGTTTCTTGCCATAACGGACCATGCCGATCGCGCCATTTGATATGGATGTTTGGCAGGCTCTGGTCAGACCCAGCCCTTTGATCTGCCAGATACCTTCCTGGCCTTTGATATGTGGACAGGCCAGATGGTCAAGCCTCGGAAGGAGGGACCCAGCAGGGGGGCGGGCCAGGGAGGGAGTTTGGAAGACTGTTTGCGCGGGCTTTCTTTAGTCTATCTTTGCTTAGCCTGGAGTAAGGAACCCAAATAAGGATCTATCCTTCAACCCAGCTTGGAGTGAGCCTGCTTTATTGGACCCCCCTTTCCGGAGCATTACATAAAGATAGACTCACCAACTTCTACGGCCGTGAAAACCCTCCGACCGTAACCAACCTTGAAGAGATGTCCCGAGCAGAAGGAAAACCCCATGGCGAGCTGCCTCTGGGGATTCTGGAAGAGGAGGTAGAGGAGGAATGGGACGAGGACGAGACCCGAAGCCGGAGCGTCCGGAGGAGAACCGCAGGTGGTGGTGTCGGGATGGATGGTGAGGAGAACCAGAACCCTCCCCAGCAGCCAAGAGACGCCAAGCGCCGCGCTGCGAAGGCATCCAACCCAGAAATGCTGCAGATGGAGTTGCAGATGTTCCAGATGTCGGAAGCGATGCAGAGGATGCAGTCCCAATTAGACCTACTGATGAGTAGGCCGGAGGAGAGGCCTTGGGGACCCCTGAACCCGCTCCCGAGGGAGGAGCCTGAGTCGAGGCCCGGGACAGTCTGGAAGGCCCTCGGGGAGAGTGAGGTTCTCGGAAGAGTTTCGCCTACCCAGAGGGGCCGCCTCTACCCCCAGCCTGGGTCTGGGGGACCAGAGCCAGGAGATGGCGGGGGCTCGAAGAGACCTAAAGGTAAAGTTCGACGGGGACCCCCGCCAACTGTCTTATTTTGTCACCAACGTCCAAAATTACATGCTAGATTATGGGGATTCGTTCCCCTCGGAGGCAGCCAAGGTGCGGGCCGTGGGGGCCAACCTGAAGGAGGCCGCGGCCGATTGGCTGATACAGTTAACAGACACTCAAGCGCCGCAACTGGGGCGGCTAGACACCCTGCTAGAGGCCCTGCGAGCCCGCTTTGGGGACCCCTTAGCAGGAGAGAAAGCCAAGGCCCAACTGAGGAAGATTTACCAAGGCCAGAGGTCCGTCTCGGAATACGCTTTGAGCTTCCGAGCCCTAGCGGGGAAGATCCGAGGCTGGTCAGAATCCACCATACTTGAGTGCTTCAAGGCCGGCCTAAGGCAGGACATTCTGGAATGGGCGATGCACAGGGGAAACCCCGAGACCCTGGAGGACTGGATAGCCTCGGCAGGGAGGGTGGAGTGTGACATGGAGCAGATGCCCAGGCGCCACCGAGATGGCGGGAGACCCCGTGGGATGGGCGCGGGCCCATCGGGGAGGTCGGGACCCGCCCGGCGACCCTCACCGAGGCCTCGGTCAGCCAGCCGGGAGAGCCAGAGAGGGAAGAGAGGAGCCTGCTTCTCGTGCGGACGAGAAGGCCACCGAGCAGCGGAATGCCGCAAAAAAGTCCCCTCGCCCAAGGCGGAGCGGGCGCCAGAGGTCAAACCGGCAACACCGGCCAAAACCCCTGGCCGAGGCAAGGCAGCAGCGGCGGCGGAGACGGCGCGGGCACCCGGGCCCCTACGGGAGGCGGAGGAGCCAGAGCTGGAGGCGGAGGAGAGCGACTCCGAGTGGATGGCGGGAAACGACAACGATCTGCTGTAGGCGCCCGACGGCAGATCCAGACCCCTTCGGGCGGTGAGTCAGATCCCCCTGGGTGTGACACGTTCAAGCTGGACATTAAAGTGTGGGGCCCTGAGGCGGCCCAACCCATAGAGACTACGGCCATGATAGATAGTGGATGCACCAGATGTTTAATGTCCCCCGGGCTAGCAAGGCAGCTGGGGATAAAGCCCCGAGCCCTGATCGAACAGATCCTCTTCTCCCAGCTAGATGGGTCCCCGGCCAATGGGAAGCCAGCCACCCACAAGACAGGGGAGATGAGAGTCCAGATGGGGAACCACCAAGAGGCCCTGAGGTTCGTCATCACGGCGATGGCACACCAGCCCATCGTTCTGGGAGCCCCTTGGTTGCGCGGCCAGAACCCGCAAATCAATTGGGAGACGGGAGCCCTGCAGTTCAGGGACGGGGCGGCCTGGGCAAGGCTAGATGACCTTGGAGACGCTGGAGGGCCGACCCACGAGGGGGCAGGCGTAGGAGCAGCAGAGGGCCAACCCACCGGAATCCCGCTAGAGTATGGAGACTTGGAGGAGGTCTTTAGCGAGCGGGAAAGTGACCAGCTGCCCCCCCACCGGAAGTCCGATTGCGCAATTGAAATCGAAAAGGGCGCCAAACTGCCCAGCCCAAAGCTATACGCCCTGTCTGAGCCAGAAAGAAAAGCACTAAGAGACTTTATTGATAAGAATATGGACAGAGGGTTTATTGAGAAATCTACCAGTCCAATGGCAGCCCCCGTCCTATTCAGGCCCAAGGCGGACGGCTCGCTGCAACTATGCGTGGACTACCGAGGCCTCAATGCGATTTGTGCCTCGAGCCCCTATCCGTTGCCCCTGATGTCCGAGATTTTGGCCCAGCTGGGGGGGGCACGGATCTTCACCAAACTGGACATCCGGGAGGCGTTCTACCGGATCAGAGTGAGGGACGAAGATTGCTGGAAGACCGCATTCAACTGCCACCTGGGGCAGTACCAATTCCGGGTCACCCCTTTCGGACTCAAAGGCGCCCCCAAGATTTTCCAGCAATTCATCAATGGGATCTTCAGGGACCTGCTGTACAAGGGAGTTCTAGTATATTTAGACAATGTTTTGATATACTCCAAATCAGAGGCGGAGCATGTCGAGATGACCCGGGAGGTGCTGCGGCGGCTGCGGGACAACCAGCTCTTTGTCAAGTTATCCAAGTGTGAGTTCCACCGACAAGAACTGGACTATCTAGGGTACCGCATCTCCACGCGAGGCCTGACCATGGACCCCAGTAAGGTGAGAGATGTGCTCGCGTGGGAGGCGCGAGAACCCGGCGGCAGTTACAAGGCTTTTGGGGTTCGCTAACTTCTATAGACAGTTCATCCAAAACTTTGCTAAAATAGCGCTCCCCTGACTGAACTATTAAAAACCAAGGGCTTGGGAGAGACAAAGAAAGCCAAGTCCCCGGTGCGAAGCTCAACTGGACTTCGCAATGCCAGGAGGCCTTTGAGAGCCTCAAGCGAAAGCTTCACCAGCCAGCCGTTGCTACTGCACCCCAGCCCGACAAGCCGTTCACGGTGCAGTGCGATGCCTCGGAGGCGGCTTACGGGCGGTCCTCCTACAGCGAGACGAGGATGGGACCCTGCGGCCCTGTGCATACTTATCAAAAAGTTCACGCCGTCGGAGAAGCGGTGGCACGTATGGGAGAAGGAGTCGTTTGCCGTGCGGGCGGCGCTGAGCCACTGGAGACACTTCCTGGAAGGCACCGCCCTGCCCTTCGAAGTGTGGACGGACCACAAGAACCTGCAGGCGCTCCAGACCCCTCAGAGACTCAATGCTAAACAGCTAAGGTGGGCGCAGTTCTTCAGCCGCTTCAACTTCCAACTCAAGTACCTGCCGGGCCCGAAGAACGTGCTGGCCGACACGCTTTCCAGAATGCCTGAGGCGGACTACTCAGCGCCGGAAGAAGTGGGGACCGTGTTCTCTAAGCAGCAGCTGGGTCTGGTGGCCCGCACCCGGGCAGCGGACAAGGCGCCAAACCCGACCGTCCCGGGACCCCGAGCTACTGGCGGATTTGGCAGCGGCCTACGGAGCAGACGCCTGGCTTAAGGAGCACAGCGAGGACCTAACTGAAGCCAAGGGCATATGGTACTACAAAGACAAGTTATATGTTCCCCAGAGCCAGAGAGCCCCGGTCCTAGCTCAAGCCCACGACTCCACCTTGTCTGGCCACTTCGGCCTCACGAAAACTCTAAAGTTACTGGCCCGGCAATTCTGGTGGCCGGCCATGAGAAAGGACACTAGTGACTACATTGCAGAGTGCGAGGTGTGCGCTCGAAACAAACCCAAGACGGGCCGGCCGACAGGGCTGCTGCAACCGGTGGCCGATCCGGCCGAACCCTGGAGCGAAATCGCCATGGACTTCGTCGTAGACCTGCCGCCCAGCAGTGGATACACCACCATATGGACGGTGGTGGACCTGTTCTCAAAGCAGGCCCACTTCGTCCCGCTCCGTCGTCTGCCCACGGCCCCGGAGCTGGCTCGCCTCTTCACCCACCACGTCTTCCGGCTCCACGGCTGCCCTCGGCGTGTGGTGAGTGACAGAGGACCTCAATTTACGTCCAGGTTCTGGAAGGCGTTCCTGGCAGGGCTGGGGTCTCAGCGGGCCCTAAGCACGGCGTTTCACCCGGAGACGGACGGCGCCACGGAGAGAGTTCAACGCACCCTGCAGCAGTACCTCCGATGTTACTCGACCTACCAGCAAGACAATTGGGCTGAGCTGCTGGATGTGGCGGAATACAGCTACAACAACGCCGAGCACGCCGACGGGGCCTCGCCTTTCGGTTGTAGCCGGACGCGACTTTCCGCCCTTCCCTGCGGTGGCCCCAGCGGCAGACCCGACGACTCCGGCTACGGATTGGGGAGCCAAGGTTGCGGCGGCCTGGCCAGCCATCCAGACGGCGCTGCGGCAGGCCGGGACTCTTACAAGCTGTACGCCGACAAGAAGAGGGCCCACAGCCAACGTATGCGGTGGGAGACCGCGTGTTCCTTTCTACCAAGAACTTGAAGTCGACTCAGCCGTCTCGCAAGTTTGCGGACAAATTTGTAGGGCCCCTCAGCGTGGTGGAGATAATTAACCCCGTAGCGGTCAAGCTGGACCTGCCGCACACCTGGCGCAAGGTCCACCCTGTTTTCCATGTGAGCTTATTGAAAAAAGCTGTGTCCGACCGGAAGTGGTCCGCCGAAGAAGGTGCACCGGTGCCTATTATGGTGGGATCCCACACCCACTTTGAGATTAAGGACATTTTGGACTCTCGGCGCCACAAGGGCCGCCTTAGTTACTTAGTTAAATGGACTGCCAAAGACTTACACCCTGAGTGGGTGTTGGCACCTCACGTTAGCGCCCCGAAACTAGTTAGGGCTTTTCATGCTGCTTTCCCGGACAAGCCGGGGCCCTGATCTCCCCTTTTCTTTGTTCTTTCCCTTGCAGGTCACCGTTTTGCGGAGGGGGGCGCTATGTCAGCTCCGGCTGGTTCGTTTCTTGCCATAACGGACCATGCCGATCGCGCCATTTGATATGGATGTTTGGCGGGCTCTGGTCAGACCCAGCCCTTTGATCTGCCAGATACCTTCCTGGCCTTTGATATGTGGACAGGCCAGATGGTCAAGCCTCGGAAGGAGGGACCCAGCAGGGGGGCGGGCCAGGGAGGGAGTTTGGAAGACTGTTTGCGCGGGCTTTCTTTAGTCTATCTTTGCTTAGCCTGGAGTAAGGAACCCAAATAAAGATCTATCCTTCAACCCAGCTTGGAGTGAGCCTGCTTTATTGGACCCCCCTTTCCGGAGCATTACACCGACGATGGATGCTCTAGGGCTCTCTTTAATGAAGTCTGATCCCACCTATCGGGCAGGGCATACCCTGGACCTGATTTTTAACAGCGGGTTGCATATGTCTTTATCCGCAGTGACTGAGGTCCCTTGGTCCGACCACTCTGTCCTGAATGTTTGGATGGAGTTTCCATCCCCTCTTCATCAGGATGCAAAGCCAATTTTTGTTCTGCCTAGGAGCCTTATGGAACCTACCAGGTTTTTGGATGCCCTTAAGGACTTAGGAAATGTTAACGATGCCCTTAATGAACAGGTTAACAATTGGAATGCCGGTCTGTCAGCTGCCTTAGAGGAGATTGCTCCTAAATGCCTCATCCGTCCCCGCCGCAATCGCTCTCCTTGGTACATCAGCGAGCTGCGGCTGATGAAACAAGAGCGAAAAGGGCTGGAACATCGGTGGCACCGGAATCTGGACGAGAAGTCATTGTTCTATGAGTCAGCTGTTAAGGAGGCCAAAAGAACATACAACTCATCTCTGATAGCCTCTGCTAGATCCCGTCCAGAGCAATTATTTAAAAAAAATGAGCCATGTCCAACTCAGCTCCCCTGGTCCAGGATCCGGCAACTTTGACTATCACAGCTGAGGCATTTCAGAAGTTCTTCAGTGTACTTGAGGGACCGTCTATTCCCATATGTTCCCCAGAGATCTCTTCGATAATTGGCAACCTCCTACAGATCCCATCTCTACATTTCTTCCATTTATCTTCAACGAGACAGAGGGCCTTCTCTGTTGTGGCACCAAGCTTATGGAATGCCCTGCCACCAGAGGCCCGAGCAATTAGTGAATTGCCGGCTTTTATGAGAGCTTGTAAAAACGCTCTTTTTAGACAGGCCTTTGGCCTTTATCTCTTGGTGATGGATCAATATTGTTTTAGTGGGACTATATGGAAGTAGGATTTTATCTTGTTATTATTGCTATACTGCTGCTAACAAAGACCTAAATCAATACTAGAATCTAAACAACAAATTTACCCCAGGAACTTACCAGTGCTCCTTTCTTTCTCCTTTATTTATTTTCTGTTTTATTCCTTATTTGAAAGTAGTCTGCTTGATCTGTTTCTCACAAGGACAGTTAGCTGACTGATTTAAAAAACAGAAACTAGGCTAACTCTTCCCACCTGGCAGGATGTGAGTCAGCTGGGAGCTGCTGTAGCAAGCCCCACCCCTTCAAGGAATGTGCTTAAGGCAACTTGGAAGGGAAAAACAACCGCTTTTTGCAGCTGCTAACAAAGACCTAAAGCAATACTAGAATCTAAACAACAAATTTACCCCAGGAACTTACCAGTGCTCCTTTCTTTCTCCTTTATTTATTTTCTGTTTTATTCCTTATTTGAAAGTAGTCTGCTTGATCTGCTTCTCACAAGGACAGTTAGCTGACTGACTTAAAAAACAGAAACCGTTGGGGTTTCACTGGCTTGGTCTGCCGCCTTGTTCTTCCTGTGCTATGAGGACGAACGGGGAGGTGTTGCTGCAGAGGAAAAGCCCCTTGGATGTGACCCAGGGAGTGCGGCATTACTGATGGCTGTCGAGTGGGTGGCTGGAGTAAACGAGTGGCAACCGCCAGATGTTCCCCCGAAGGAGCTGTTTGCAATTGGGAAGGAAGCTGCTGGGAGTTCCCAGTTGTTGGAGGCTTTTCCTGGTGGGATGGTGGGAGAGGAGGACCCGATGGGCTTCAGCGACGACAAGGCCCTGTGTTCGAGAGAGTTGCTGATTGGGCCCTATCCAGCCAACGTGGAGGAGATGTCGGGGCTTCTGCTGGGCTGTGAAGTGTTGGCGGGTTCCGTGGTTGCAGTGCCGGACGGGGTGCTGAGTTCGAGGTTGAGTTTCTTGCCTGTAGATTCACCCCTGCTGTTGGTCCTGGTGGAGGCGAGCTGTCTTTCGGGGGGTTGGAATTTATTTGGGGTTGAACCAGGTTCTGCGAAGAAGATGGCTGAACTGTTGGAGCAGGCCCTTGCTGAGTTGAGGGGCAGACTTGGCAACATGCTGAACTTGGGGCCTCCGGAAGTTGAACTGCATTCCAGCGTTTTGGTGGTGGCTGAGTTGGGTTTGACTTTGGGGGGTGGCATGGTGAAAGAAATGTATATGCCCTGCCTGATTGTGTTTTGTTGGGGAAAGAAAGTGTTCTGGGAGTCAGATGTGACTTGAAAGAAAACCTATGCTTAGATGAGACAGGAATTGATGGTGAAAACCCTGGGATTGTATGACGCTGGGATTTTGTAATGTCCAAGATGATTTCGTTTATATAATGTAGAGTCATGTGTCTAATGTAACTTCTATGTATGTTTCTGATCTTCCATGGGTTGTGTAAATTGCAGATTTAACATGTAAGCTGATTAATCCATGTATGTAGAATGTGTTTACATGCTTAGGCATTTATAAATTAGAGAACGTAGGATGTTTTTTGCATATATGTACTATGGTCATTATATGATTAGATAGCTTTGAGTTTAAAGAATGATGGGGGTTTGTTGAGTTTATATATTGCATTGTGTTACAACTCTGTCTTTAGTTTTCTTTAAATGTATTAGTTGGGTATATATATTGCCTTGTATAAGCTGCATTTATTGTTAGAGTTGCCTTTGTTTAGCTGAGGAGGATAGTTTTCCTGCGCAGATAAGGTTTAAGAGAAGATGCATGCCACATGGAGTGATGGCTTGTTGGATATTGGGGGAGGACAGGCTTCAGAGCCAGTTTTGAAGAAATGATGTTATCTCCTGTTGAATTTGCTAGGAGAAGAGGTGATTTGGGATAGTGTAAGTTAAGATTTGATGTGTACGTGTTAATAAAACGCACATGGCCATACCTGCGTTCCAGTGTTGGAGTGCTCCGTTTGGAGGATAGGTTTTAGAGTCAGTTTAGAAGTTATGGTGTTGTTAGTCCCTTTTGGCTGTAGTTGTGGCATATGAATAGGATGGTAAGAGGTTTGTGTTATTTTTTTTGATTGGTGTGTGTAGCTGGGCACAGATGGTTTATTCCTGTGCGAGAGTTTGGTGGTTAAGATATGTATGATTGTATAGAGAATTATAGTTTTGGTTAGTACCTCCTGCCATCGCAGTGGAGGGATAAGGTTGTTTGGAGATTTAGGTTGAGTTGTGGTTAGTTAAGGCACAGATGTGTTTTGACAGTTTAGAGAATTGTAGTTTTGTACTTGGTACCTCCTGCTTTTGCAGTGGAAGGTTTTGGGAGTTATGGGATTTGGAATCTTGATTGTGTGGTTTTGGTTTGTACTGTAAAGATGCGCAGTTGATTTATTCCTGTGTGATGGGTTGTTAGTTTGGTTAAATTAGGTCGGTATATTATTTTCGCGTGGATGTTACATTCCCACGTATAGGGTTAGCTTATTGTTTAAGTTAGGGGAGTGATAGGTTTTGTAGTGGTCAATGGCTACATAGGAATTGTAGTTTTGTGGGTGTACCTCCTGCTATTGCAGTAGAGGGATGAAGTTGTTTAGGGGTTTTGGTAGTGGCGAGAGAGAAGTGTAGAGAAGGATGGGTTTATGTATTGTTATTGGAGTTCAGACGTAAGAGATTATAGAGTCTTGGGACTTAGATTGTGGTGGAAGATAGTGAAGTTCACTTTGGCTTGTGAGAAAGTGATGTGTGGCCTGTAGTGGAAGACTACGTGAGTGTGCATTGAGAGATTAGGGTGCACAAGGCCCACATGTTTGGGAAGTTGAGTGTGGGAGCCGAGTGTGTCTTGGTTAATGGTGAATGCGGAATAAATGGTTTGGCCCAAAGGGTGTTTAGATAGAGGTTTGGAGTTTTGGACCATGCAGTTGTGGAATGATGGGCATGGTAGTAGAAGTGGTAGCGTGTGGAGAGTGCTTGGAGATGACTGAGGGTAGAAAGTTGGCCTTCAGAAAGCTAGGCATTGGTGTTTTGAGAATGAACCGGAGGGTATGTTTGTGTACGAATGAGGTTTTATTTCTCGAGAGGAGTAGGACTGTTTGGTTATCTGAATGTGTGAGAGTTCAGGATTGGTATGTGAAGGAGATGGAAGGGCTTTGTCCCAGTGTGTGTTTGACTGGGGAAAGGCTGAGGTGGGCTCACTTCGCCTTGTGAATAATAGAGTTGATTCTTATTTTTGGGATGGCAAGAGCTAGTTATGACTTTGTTTGGTGCTAGGACAGGATTTAGATATTAGAGTTGGATAGCGTTTTGAGTCCTCTTTTCCACAGGGGGGGGAGGAGTATTCTGTAATGGTCTGTCGATTAGAGCTGGGATTGCTCTTATCTCATACCCTTCCAGCAGGATAATCTCCACCAGGTGGTGGCCTTGGAGACATGCACAGAGCTGGAAATGTGCCTGAGGTCACACCACACCAACATGAGTAGCACTGACTTGTATATTGCTGACTCAGGCAGGATATGATGCAACCTTTCCTGGACATTGGGGTTGCTGAGTCAGAGGGGATATGATGCAACCTCTGCTGGGCATTGCATGCCATGGGGGTTGGGCCTTTGAGATGATGGACAGGTGATGGGGTGTGTTTTGTATATAAGGTGTGTTTGTTCCTTGTGATGCCAATTCTGGCATCAAAAGCGTTATACCTTCAATAAATCTAGTGGGATCGAGTTGCCGTCTGCGCGTGGTCCTTACAGAACATTGGAGCGTTCTCACAGAATGCCAGAATTCACCAACCTATCGTAGAAGTATCTACTGAGTGTTTTGGAAGCCATCTGCAATGTCGAGACCCTTTTCAGGAGTGGAATGGGTGAGTCCCGAGGAGTTTTGGGACAGTGATGCGGATGAAGACGGTGCCGAGGAGGTGGGTGCATTCTCTGTTTGGGATTGGAAGACGGGTAGATGGAGCATCCCTTCCCTATGGGGAGAGGTGGAGGCTTCGGAGATGACTGCCTACAAGCCCTGAGGACCGTGTGGAAAGGAGAGGACGGGAGTTGGCCTGTCCCAGGCTTCCTGGAAGGAAGGAAGGTCCAGAGAAGCGATGGCGTCGTGGCGCGCATCGGCTCAGGTGGACGAGCCCAGAGAAGCAGGAAGACGAAGGATGTTTTCCACTCAGGTCGGCTCCAGAGGAGTCGGAGGTGAATCCAGAGAAATGGGAGTACGGGGTGCTCCTATTCAGGTGGATTTTCAGGCGGGCGGAGAGAGTGTGGCCGTTGTGGCTGAAGAGGCTGGGCAGGAGAGAGCCCAGTCCTCCGTTTGGAACAAGGACGAGCTGGTCCAGGAGATGCAACGAAGCTATTGGGTGCTGCAAGAGTTAAAGAAAGCTTTTCATTGTGGGCGGCATGACGTGGGTATACTCCTGAGAAAAATGGAAGTTTTGAAGGAGAGAGTCCGGAATTGCCAAGAAATGATGCTATGTCTCCCAGCCGAGGAAGAAGGGCGTTATGACGATGCTCCTGAGAAGGAGGAGGGCCCGGAGGCCCAGCCAGAGGCATGGTGTGTGCCTGAAAAGGAGACATGGGGCTGTGTGGAGAAAGTTTCGCAGCTTCCAAAGTGTGAAGGAGGGCTCCCAGGAGAGCAAGTTGCCGTGGAGACAAGGGAAGATAAGCCTGGAATGCCTGCAGCTCAGAGAATGAAAGTAAGAGAGGCCCTCAAGGGGGGAGAGGCCGAATGTGCTTTGGATAAACCGGGTTGCAGCTTTCTCTGTGGAGAAGGGTTGCAGGGATCCGAAGAAAGCAGAGAGGACAACCAGTTGCCCTCGTATGGGTTGGAATTGAAGCCTCACGGTGTGCCTGAAGTTGAGGGGAAGCTGCCTGTGGTGTTGGAGAGTCAACTGCCCGGTAGTCTCGAAGTCCCTGTCGCTGACGGTAAAGACAAGTTGGAGCTGGAGGATGCCTTACCGATGGAAGGTGCTATCGAGTGGGTGTCTGAAGTTGTTGGAGCGTGTCCTGAAAAAATGGAAGTGGAGGAAAAAGAGGAGCCCTTTCTTCAACATAAGAACATAAGAAGAGCCATGCTGAATCGGACCTCAGCCCATCTAGTCCAGCATTCTGTATCACACAGTGGCCCACCAGTTGTACACGGGGATCTCGAGCAGAAGGGAGGGCAAAACCCTCACCTGCTCCCGACCCCCCACAACCAGTACCCAGGGAACTCGTGCCTACCTCACCAACTCCGAGGTGGCACTTGAATGTCCTTTTCAGAAACTACCGATACACTAGGTATCCATGAATCTGTCTAATCCTGCCTTGAAGTTGTTCAGGCTGACAGCTGTCACAACCTCTTCTGGAAGTGAGTTCCATAACCCAATGACCCTCTGGGTGAAGAGAATATTCCCCTTTATTAGTCCTAATTTTCCTACCTCGGAGCTTCAGGGAGTGCCCTCTAGTCCTAGTGTTTTGTGACAAAGAAAATAATTTTTCTTTATTCACCTTTTCTATCCCATGCATGATTTTATACACTTCGATCAAGTCACCTCTTAAACGCCGTCTTTCAAGACTGAAAAGACCAAGGCGTTGCAACCTGATTTCATAAGGGAGCCGCTCCATCCCTTGGATCATTCTTGTTGCCCTTTTCTGTACCTTTTCCAGTTCTGTTATATCCTTCTTAAGGTGCGGAGACCAGAATTGTACACAGTACTCCAGATGTGGCCTTACCATAGATTTGTAGAGAGGTAATACAACATTTGCTGACCTATTTTCGATTCCCTTTCTGATCATGCCTAGCATAGAATTTGCTTTTTTCACTGCTGCTGCGCACTGGGTTGACATCTTCATTGAGCTGTCCACCAAGACCCCAAGATCCCTTTCCTGGTTTGTCTCGGAAAGCTTTGACCCCATCAATTTGTAGGTGTAGTTGGGGTTCTTTGCCCGATGTGCATGACTTTACACTTGTTTAGGTTAAAATGCATTTGCCACTTTGTTGCCCATTCACTCAATTTCGAGAGATCTTTCTGGAGCTCTTTACAATCAGTTTCATTTTAACTACCCTGAACAATTTAGTGTCGTCTGCAAACTTTGCTACCTCAGAATTTACTCCTACATCCAGATCATTAATGAATAAATTAAAAAGTAACGGACCCAAAACTGAACCTTGGGGTACGCCACTTCTCACCTCTTTCCACCCAGAGAAATGTCCGTTTATTACCACCCTTTGTTTCCTACAGTTTAGCCAGGTTCCAATCCAGGACAAGACCTGTCCTCTGATTCCATGGCTGAAGAGCTTATTTAGGAGCCTTTGGTGAGGGACTTTGTCAAAAGCCTTTTGAAAGTCAAGGTAAACAATATCAATTGGGTCCCCTTTATCTATGTGTTTATTTACACCCTCAAAGAATTCTAACAAGTTAGTAAGACATGATTTGCCTTTGCAGAAACCATGTTGATTTTCTTTCAGCAATGCCTGTTCTTCTATGTGCCTAGTAATATTTTCTTTAATAATGGTTTCCATCACATTGCCTGGAACTGAGGTTAAACTGACTGGTCTATAATTTCCTGGATCACCTCTGGATCCTTTCTTGAAGATTGGTGTTACATTTGCCTCCCTCCAGTCCTCGGGTACAGTGCCTGATCTTAGAGAAAGGTTATATATCTTAGCTAGAAGTTCAGCAATTTCACACTTGAGTTCCTTAAGAACTCTGGGGTGGATGCTGTCTGGACCTGGTGATTTGTTGACATTTAGTTTAGTAAGGCATATGAGAACATCCTCCTTGTTTATCTCTATCTGTTTTAATTCTTTTAATTCCCTCCCTGAAAAAACTGACTCAGCTGCAGGCATATGTTGTCTGTCCTCCTGTGTGAAAACGGAGGCAAAGAAGTCATTTAGCCGCTCAGCAATCTCCTTGTCTTTGCTGATTTTCCCTTTCTGACCATTGTCATCGAGTGGCCCAACTGCTTTTCTAGTTGGGTTCCTGCTTCTGATGTACTTAAAGAAGTTTTTGTTTTTTTAAAAAATATTCTTTGTTATGTGTGCCTCAAAATCTCTCTTGGCTTTCCTGACTGTTGCTTTGCATTTAGATTGCCTGTAGCAACCCAGTTCTCGTTCGTGCCTGGGGGACAAGGGGCATCACCAGGGGTCCCACTTGCATTAGAGCCAGCCGGAGCTGAGGTAGATTCTGAGGAGGATTTGGAGGGGCTGGAAGAAGGGGATTTTGAGTTAGCTGGGCCTTCTTCCCCCACAGAGAGCCTGGCGTGATCCTTATGAGAGTTTGGAAGGCCAGATGGATTCTGTAAGCAGTGATAGTGAAGATTACGAACGGCTGGGGGCGAGGTTCACAGGAAAGAATGTGGGAAACCATGGAGGAGGAGGCCCGGGAAGTTGATAGGGAGTCAGACTCTCACGAAGATAGGGATGCAGGTGCTGGGAGGCAAGGACGAACCTTTGATAGGAGACGGAACAAAGAGGCTAGCAGAAGGGGCTGGTTTCACAGCCTAGACCGACCGCGGTCTCGCAGCACAGATTGGAGGAGAAGAAGCCTAGAGCGTCGGGGGCCTCGCCAAGGGGATTAAGTATAGGATCCATGGGAACGGATCCTCAGTACCTCGGCCACGTCTATCCTATACAGATGTGTAGCGAGGAAAGTCCACGGAGCTAAGTTAGGCTAGTGGCCGGCCAAGGAGTATCTCGGATCTTGTACTTTGCTTTGTTCCCTGATCCGCTTTTGCTGAGCAGAGCCCTGCCAAGTCTTTGGAAACTTCCTTGCCAAGTTTGCTTTTGGACATTACCCTGCTTTTGGATTACTCTTGCTATTTTTATGGACAATTACCTTTTCAACTGTTTCTTATTCTTCAATAAAGTAGTTAGCTGATTATCGTCTCCGTGTGTGTGATTAAGGGGCCGGCCAAGGTCTTGCATCGTGACATTGCCAGAGCTTGTGTTCCTTTCTGTTCTCCTCAGTAGGAAGAGCCTTCCATTTCTTAAATGAGTTTTTCTTCTTTCCAATCACATCTTTTACTTCATTTGTAAGCCATACTGGTGTCCTTTGGACTTTCCATGCCTCTTTCTTTTTATTGGAATGCATTTTAGTTCGGCCTGTTTTAAGGTATTTTTAAACAGTTTCCAAGCATTTTGGAGGGATTTGATTTTTTTTACTGCTCCTTTTAGTTTGTTCTTTACAATTTTTCTCATTTTGGTGAAATTCCCTCTGTGAAAGTTTAATGTCTCCGTGTTAGTTTTCACTGACAGTTTGCTATCCAAACTTACGTTGAAGGTTATTGTGTTATGGTCACTGGTACCTATGGGCTCAGCTACAAGGACATCTTGAACGAGATCTTGTTCATTAGTTAGCACCAAGTCCAGGATCCCCTTTCCCCTGGTTGGTTCCATGACCATCTGCTCAAGGGGATAATCAGCTAGCATGTCGAGGAACCTTGTCTCTCTTTCATGCGTAGAACAAGAATTTGGCCAATCTATTTGGGGATAGTTGAAGTCCCCCATTATGACTAATGTATTTCTTTTGAGGCCTGTTTAACTTCATTTTCCAGATAGCAGTCTGCCTCTGGAGTTTGGTTGGGAGGGCGATAGCAGATCCCTAGTGCTAGATTAGTTTTTGTCCTGGGACTTTTATCCACAATGTTTCTGTAGGTGAGTTTGAAATTTCTTGAAGTTCTAATTCATGAGATTCTAGCTCTTCATTTATGTACAAGGCCACACCGCCACCATTTTTCCCTCTCCTGTCTTTCCTGTACAGTTTATAACCTGGAATCTTTGTGTCCCATTTGTTTTCCTCCGTCCACCAGGTTTCTGTTATGCCAATAATATCAATATTTTTTTTCTTTGCCAAATACTCCCCTATTTTTGTTCGAAGGCTTCTAGCGTTTGCGTACAGACATTTATATTTATTTTTCTGGTGCACTTTCAACTTTGGCTGTTTGTGAGAATTTGTAGAAGGCCTACCATGTCCTACCTCTCGACTACTACTATCTATCTTTTCTGTTGACTCAGCCATTTGTGTATGGATTTCGTCCTCCATACTTGGCATTTCACCCTCTCGAACCGGAAGCTGCCCAGCTCCTGTCGACTTTCCCCTAGGAATCAGTTTAAAAGCTGCTCTGAAATCTTTTTAATAGCAGCAGTCTGGTTCCATTTTCGTTCAAGTGTAACCCGTCCCTTTTGTACAGGTCTGGCTTTCCTGAAAATGTTTCCCAGTTCCTAACAAATCTAAAACCTTCCTCTCGACACCACTGCCTCATCCACGCATTGAAGCTCCTGAGCTCTGCCTGTCTGGCTGTCCCTGCGCGTGGAACAGGTAGCATTTCCGAGAATTAACTCCGCTGCCAGCTCGACAGAGGGGGACCGGCATTGCTGGTACTTCTTGATCTTACTGCCGCATTCAATATTGTCGACTATGACATACAGATCCATCTACTTGCCATATCTGGAGTTTGTGGCCAGGCCCTTAGTTGGTTTGACTCATTCCTCCTTGGTCGGGGTCAGCGTGTGGGGTTTATGGCTGGTGTTTCCGAAAGATCCCCTCTCATGGCGTGCCCCAGGGTACAATTCTCCCCTCCCCTTCTTTTTAACATCTATGTCAAGCCACTTGCCAGTCTAGTGCGGAGTCTCGGGCTGGAGTGTTACCAATATGCGGACGACACCCAACTCCATCTACGCTTGGAGCCTGGAGCAACCTCAGTACCAGACAGTTTCATCTTGTGTCTCGAAGCCATGTCAAATTGGCTGCGTGCCAGCAGATTGAAGGTGAATCCAGCCAAGCCTGAGATCTTGTGGCCTGGCCGCCCGGTAGGTGTGCTGCACCATCTGCCCACCTTTGATGGTGCTCCCCTATCTCCATCCACTACTGTTAAGAGTTTGGGTGTGGTCTTAGACACACAGCTAACCATGGAGTCCCAAATCACTGCTGTTAGTAAACAGGCCTCTTTCTATCTTCGTCAGGCAAGGCAGTTGGCACCTTACCTTTCAAGTGAGGCCTTGGCAACAGTCATCCATGCCACGGTAACATCTAGGCTGGACTATTGCAATGCCTTGTACGTTGGCCTCCCTTGGTCAACGACCCGGAAAAATCGGATCATCCAGAATGCAGCAGCCAGGTTACTCGCTAAATCACCCATGAAATGCCATATAACTACTACGCTGCGACATCTCCATTGGCTCCCAACGGAATATCGAGCCCTGTACAAGATGCTGGTCCTAACTTTTAAAGCCTTGTATGGCTAGGGGTCAGCATACCTCAGAGACCGCCTCTCTTCTCTCCACCATCAACGGTCGGCTTGCCCCACTCAACGAAATCTTTTGTATGTACCAGGTCCCAGAGAAGTATGTCTTGATAGTATGAGACGCAGGGCCTTTTCTATTACTGCTCCTGTCCTATGGAACTCTCTGCCCCCTTATCTGAGAGCCATGCGCGATCTGCGATCCTTTGTGCAGGCACTTTGTACAGACTTTTTAACAGAGCTTTTGTTTTATAATCCGATTTTAATATTTGTCTGGAACATCTGGGATGGAAGGCGATTAACAAATAATAAATTGAATGAATGAATGAATAACTTGAGTTGTATGTTGGGATTGGAGAACCTTTGTGCCTTCAAATATGTTGCATTTCAACTGCACTAAGTGCCAGCCAGAGGCTATGGAAGTTGTAGTGAAACTTTTGTAGAGCCAAAGGTTCTAGTTTATATAAATTTGGTAAATCACTCCTATGTATCTCAATTGAGGTTAAGCAGTGCAGTGCCATAACAGTGTAAGCTAAACTGCAGCCGCTCCCAAATCATCACACAGAAGATGCTCTGAGATTCATTGGTAACTTTACTGAGTAATACAAACAGGATCCAAGTGGTGAGCACCTCTGAGACGCACCAGAAGTGGTGAGCACCTCTGAGACACACACATATATACACTCCCACGGATTCAAACCCGCTCCCCCCTTTCCCGCTGGAACTTTCGCGCCTGAGCCTCGGGCCATTGGAGTTCTCACGGCGGCTCCTTATCTCTTGTTATGGCTAAGTCAGAAACCCGGGTTTTGGGCGCCAACGTCTTGGCCTGGAATCCCGGTTCCTGACAGGATGCTCCCCTCTTCTTCCTGTGGGGAAACACAATGGAGAGGGTTTTCGTCACTCCCTGAGTCTAGGGTACCCAAATAATTTTTCAGCAGGCTGCAATGAAATACTGGGTGTACCTTGCCTAGTGACTTAGGGAGGTGCAGCTCGTGGGACACAGCGTTCACATTGCGTTTCACATGGAAGGGCCCTATGAACCGGGACTCCAGTTTCCTAGAGGGAAGATCTAATTTCATGTGCTTTGTGGTCAACCACACTAGGTCCCCTTCCTGAAACGCTTCACTCTCCCTGCGCTTGTTATCTGCAAATTGTTTGTAACGTTTCTGCGGTTCCTTCAATGCCTTTACCACTTTGGGCCATGCCACATGTATCCTCTCTCACCAAGCACCCTGGTCCCCCTTCTCCTCCTCCCATTCAGGTAGCTTGGGCAATAGGGCGATGGCCCGACCATATACCACTTCAAATGGGGAAGCACCCGTGGCTGAGTGGACGGCCCCGTTGAACGCTACCTCTGCGAACGGGAGGATGTTTATCCAGTTCGACTGTTTGTGATTGGCGTATGTGCGGGGGAAATGCCCTAGCGCAGGGGTGCCCACACTTCTTCAGCATGCGAGCTACTTATAAAACAACCAAGTCACAAAGATCTACCTACAGAGAAATGTAAAACGTATACCTATTTTCTAATTTATTAAGGATTCTTTGTATGTACAATGTATGTTGATGTACCTTGCATAACTGAATAAGCCAATATTGCACAACACACATGATAAACAATTATTTAATTTTTTTTTGCAATTACCTGAGTTTACTTTGATGAGTTGCACTGAATTGAATCAGCCAGGAATAAAGTGGCAGAATGAAAGCACACAGACCTTTCAACTGAAAGGCCATTCTGTCAGGGCTGGGAGACTTGAGCTTGGGAGAAGTTCAGGTTCCCAGCCTGCCATGAGATTGCGCCGACCTTTGCCCCAGTTCTTTGGTGACCTTGGCTCCAGTTGCATAGAGACTGTGCTGAGTCAGACGGGAGTGATGTAACTTCCAGGTGTGTGCGGGGCTGCGGAGGGAAGTGAGGTAAACTCCTCCGAGCCTGGACATTGGACAATTGGACTCATAACGCTGATTCATGGACCCATGAGGTCACATCCCTTCGGACTGTGGGATATGCTGACTCACCCGGATATGGTGCAACCCTGCTTGGACATTGCATGGGCAATGGGAGGGGGCTCAGGGTATATAAGGTGTGTTTGGGTGGCGGGCCGGTGCTTTTGCTTCACATGTGTCGTACCTGCAATAAAATCGTGTTGGACCGTGCTTCAATCTACGCGTGATCCTTACCGAGTGTTGGAGAGTCGTTACAGAAGCAAAAGCCCCTTTTCAACTATCCCAGCAATGGAGAGGTTGGCTTGGAAAGAAGAAGAATACATTGATAGATGGGATTCGGCTCCTGAAGAAGTCCGGCGAACTATGGAGTGGGATTGGACCACCCTTGACCAAGTGGGGTTCCCGGATGAGCACCAAGAGATGATGGCGTCGGGAGGTGCGGTTGCCCAGGAGGATGAGCTTCGAGAAGCGGAGCGACTGTGGGAAGCTCAGGTGAGCGCGGCGATGGCCCGTCGAAGGAGGGAGCAACACGGCTCCAGTCAGGCGGAGGTCCGGAGGGCCGGAGGGATCGGAGAAGCTGTTCCGAAGGACTGGTCAGCTCGGGCGGATCCAGAAGTGCGTGGGACCAGGGAGACTGTGCCGGCGGACAGGCCAGTTCAGGTGGACCTGGCGGAGTGTGGTAGTGAGACCACAGAACCTGCATCACTGTCAGAATTGGAAGTGGTGAAATGTAAGTTGGAGGCCATGGAACAGACCATGAGGAGGATGTCTCGAGCCATGTCCCGAAGAGAGCCGATAGAGTCAGTATGGAGTGCCCCAGGAGGAGGAGACTTCACTTATTATTCATGGATGGATGGCGGAACGTCAGCTGAGCGTCCTAGATCTCCTTCGGGAGTGAGGACCGTAGGTGGCCATCCAGAAGGAAGTCCGGTTCCGGTGAGGCACCCTATGCAACAGGCTGGAATGGGAAGAGGTGTTACAAGGCTCGAGGTCCCTCAAGGGAGGGGAGTGCTATCCCAGGAGTTCGGGGCCCGTATGAAGAAGGAACCATTACGGGTTGAGTTTGAAGGTGAAGCCTGCAAGGTAGCCTTTTTTGCTGCTGCGGTGCAAGATCATATGGAGGACTACGGTCACCTTTATCCCAGCGACAGCAGCCGAGTGCGGGCCATCGGAGCGGTGTTCAAAGGAAGGGCAGCTGAATGGTATGTCCAATGCCATGACCGTCGGGACCCGTGTTTGAGATCCGTGAGAGCTTTTCTGCAGGCGATCAGAAATCGGTTTCGGGATCCGTTGGAGAGAATTAAGGCGAAGGAAGCGCTGCGCTGCCTGGCCCAGGGATCCCGGTCCGTCACCGAGTATGCAGAAGAATTTATGGGATTGGCTGGAAAAGTTGCAGAATGGTCTCAAGCTACCCTACTTGAGTTGTTTAAGGACGGTCTGCGGAAGGAGATCCTCGAGTGGTGTCTGCATCGGGATGATCCTGGCGATGTCGATGGTTGGATCCAGTTGGCCGGCAGCGTAGAGGGATCCTAGCCCAGGTGCAGCGGCGTCGTTTCCAGTCTGCGAGGTCCAGGGGATCCGGTCGTGGTGTAGCTGAGGGGCGATTCCGAGGAGGAGAGCCTAGACGTGGCAGTGACAACCGATCCAGTACTACGAGAAGGCCAACGATGGGACGAGGCCTTTGCTTTATTTGTTCCCAGCCCGGTCATTTTGCGTCCCAGTGCCGGCAAAGGCAGGTGCTGGAGCCAGTGAAGGTGGCCTCCGCTAAAGCAGCTTGTGTGGACAATGATGATAAAAAGAGTGTTGGGGTGAGCTCTAGTATACAATGCACCTTGGGATTGTTTAAAGGGGATGAGATTGTGGAAAGGAAAGCTTTAGTGGACTGCGGATGTTCTGAGAACATTATGTCCCCGGAGTTGATAGGGGATTTGGGTGGGGGGACAAAGCCCTTGGAAACGCCCATAACCTTTACTCAACTGGATGGGTCCTTTATTGAGGGTGGGCCGTTCTCTGTGGGGACTAAAGATTTAAAGGGTCGGGTAGGACCCTGGGAGGGGGATATTGACTTTGTGGTGGCCCCCATTAAAGGACATGAGGTGGTGTTGGGGTTGCCATGGTTAGAGCAGGCAAACCCCAAGATCGATTGGAAAACAGGGGTTGTACAGTGTGCTCCTAATGAAGGGGGGGAGGTTGGAAGTGAAGTGCAAGGAGTGCCTGTCGAGTATTGGGATTATGCAGATGTGTTTAACCCGATTCTGGCTCAGAGCCTTCCCCCCCCCCCCGCAATGTACAGTGTAGTATAGAGGTTAAGGAAGGGGCTGTCTTGCCTAAACCAAAGATCTATGCCATGACTGTGAAGGAGAAGGAGGCTTTGAGGGAGCAAATAGATGAGTATTTAAACAAGGGGTTTATTCGGAGGTCTGAGTCTCCCATTGCGGCACCAGTTTTGTTTCGCGAAAAGAAGGATGGTAGGTTGCGATTGTGTATAGATTATAGAGGGTTGAATGCTGTTAGTACTACCAACTGTTACCCTTTACCCTTAATCAAGGATTTGTTGGGTCAGTTAGGAGGTGGTAAGTTTTTTACCAAGTTGGATTTGATTGACGCGTTTCATATGGTGAGGGTGAAGAGGAGCGATCAATGGAAGACTGCCTTTTCCTGCCCCCTCGGGCTATACGAATGGACCGTAATGCCATTCGGATTAGCGGGAGCTCCAGGTATTTTCATGCAATTGATTAATGAGGTGTTGCACCCCTTTTGTATAAAGGGGTGTTTGTATACCTGGATGATATTGTGATTGTGACGCATACTAGAGATGAGCATGTTCGTCTGGTGAGAGAGGTGCGACAGGCGAGTCTGTATGTGAAGTTGAATAAGTGCGAATTTGGCAAGAATCAGATTGATTTCTTAGGATATAGGATTAGTGAGAGTGGTGTTGCAATGGATCCGGCTAAGGTAGATGATGTGCTGAATTGGGAGGCTCCGCAAACCCGTAGGCAGCTACAGGCTTTCTTAGGGTTAGCCAATTTTTATTGCACTTTTATATCGGAGTTTTCAGCGATAACCCTCCCGCTTACTGAGTTATTAAAGACCAAGGGTAAGGGTGAGTCGAAGAGGACTAGGTCTCCAGGAGCAAAGTTGGATTGGACGGAGGATTGTCAGGAGGCTTTTGTGAAACTGAAAAAGCCTTTACTAATGGACCCTTGTTAATGCATCCGAATGTGGATAAACCTTTTGTGGTGCAGTGCGATGCTTCTGCTTGGGCATATGGTGGAGTGTTAATGCAGGAGGATGATCAAGGTAGACTGAGGCCATGTGCATATTTTTCTAAGAAATTTGGAGAGCATGAGAGGAAGTGGCCAGTCTGGGAAAAGGAGGCGTTTGCTGTGCGGAACACTTTGCAAACGTGGCGGCAGTTTTTAGAGGGTGCTGCTTTCCCTTTTGTGGTGATGACTGATCATCAGAACCTCCAGTATCTGAGGAACCCTCAGAAGTTGTCTCCCAAGTTGGTAAGGTGGGCTCAGTTTTTAGCTCGGTTTGATTTCAGGCTGCAGCATATAAGAGGCAAAGAGAATGTGGTGGCTGATGCATTGTCCCGGTATCCGAGTGTGGGAGAGAATGAATTGCATAAGTCGGGAGAGGTGTTTGCTAGAGAGCATTGGGGTCTGGCAGTGCAGACAAGATCCCAAATAGCGAATGAGGTTAAGAAGGAGGAAGGCGTGGTAGACGAATGGAGTTTGGAATTGCAGAAGGGTTATGTAGGTGATGTATGGTTACAGAGTCATGAGAAGGAGTGTAGGTCGTTGAATGGTTTGTGGATTATGGGAGGCAAGGTGTATGTCCCTCAGAGTATGAGAGAGAAAGTGCTGAGGTTGAATCACGATCATAGGTCTGCTGGTCATTGGGGAGTCACGAAGACTCTTTTGGCCCTTAAGAAACGGTATTGGTGGCCGGGCATGAGGGCTGAGGTGAAGAGATATGTAGAGTGTTGTGAGACGTGTGCTAGAAATAAGGTTCCCTCTGCTAAGCCGCAGGGGTTGATTCAAGTGGTGGTCACTCCTGTGAGGCCGTGGACGCATGTCAGCACTGACTTTGTGGGGGAGCTGCCCTCGAGTCGGGGTTACCGATATATTTGGACCGTGCTGGATATGTTTTCTAAGCAGGCCCATTTTATTCCGTTAAAGGGATTACCTTCTGCAGAGAGATTGGCTGAGTTGTATGTGCAGCATGTGTACCGATTGCATGGGTGCCCGGAGCAGGTTTTAAGTGATCGTGGAGTTCAATTTACTGCTCAATTTTGGGAGCGGTTTTTGAGGTGTTGGGGGCTCAGAGGCGTCTTACGACCCTTATCATCCTTGCTGCAATGGGGGCGTGGAGAGAACGCAAAAATCGTTAGGGGCTTATTTACGTATTTTCAGCAATAAGGAGCAAAATAATTGGTCCGATCTATTGCCTTATGCTGAGATGGCTTATAACAGCTCTGTGCATTCTTCCACCGGGAGGTCTCCCTTTGAAGTAGTCTATGGTCAGGAGGTGGCTCCTTTGCCCCAGCTGTTGGAGTTGGGAGGGGAGGAGAGGGTGGAATGGAAGATACGAGCCCGAGAGGACTGAAAGGAAGTGGCGGAGGCTTTGGGGAAGGCGCAGCGTTCTTACAAGTTATTTGGAGACCGGAAGAGGCAAGAAGGGGAGGAGTATAGCGAGGGGGATTTGGTATGGCTATCTACGCAGAATTTAAAATTGGGGTATCCATCCAAGAAGTTAAGTCCAAAATATATTGGACCTTTTAGAATTGAAAGAGCGGTGAATAAGGTCTCATATACCCTCCTGTTGCCCAAGAGTTTAGGGAAGGTTCACCCCACGTTTCACTGTAGTCTTTTGAAGAAGTATGTGGGGCCCTTTCCTCCTCCGGATTGAATGATGTTTTGTTTTCCAGGGGGAGGACGTGGTGGAGGAGACCGTTATGTCAGGGCTGGGAGACTTGAGCTTGGGAGAAGTTCAGGTTCCCAGCCTGCCATGAGATTGCACCGACCTTTGCCCCAGTTCTTTGGTGACCTTGGCTCCAGTTGCATAGAGACTGTGCTGAGTCAGATGGGAGTGATGTAACTTCCAGGTGTGTGCGGGGCTGCGGAGGGAAGTGAGGTAAACTCCTCCGAGCCTGGACATTGGACAATTGGACTCATAACGCTGATTCATGGACCCATGAGGTCACATCCCTTCGGACTGTGGGATATGCTGACTCACCCGGATATGGTGCAACCCTGCTTGGACATTGCATGGGCAATGGGAGGGGGCTCAGGGTATATAAGGTGTGTTTGGGTGGCGGGCCGGTGCTTTTGCTTCACATGTGTCGTACCTGCAATAAAATCGTGTTGGACTGTGCTTCAATCTACGCGTGATCCTTACCGAGTGTTGGAGAGTCGTTACACATTCAATGCTGATCAATGTGGCCAATAGAACACTGTCATATATTCCAGTTCAAAGCAGCTAGTGTGGGATTTTCTGCCTTGATATTCTGGGTTATATGGCTGTGTGGAAAGGCCCTAAGTCCACACTGCCATATATTCCAGTTCAAAACAGCTAGTGTGGGATTTTCTGCCTTGATATTCTGGGTTATATGGCTGTGTGGAAAGGCCCTGAGTTCACACTGCCATATAATCCAGGTTATGAAAGGGGATAACCCACATTATCTGCTTTGAACTGGATTATATAAACTACACTGCTATATAATGCAGGTTATGAAAGGGGAAATCGACTTAATATTATTTATTTATTTATTTATTTATTTCATCAAACTTGTATACCGCCACTCCCCGAAGGCTCGGAGCGGTTTACAACAGTTTGAGTGCCCAGAGGCAACATCAAGACAACATATACAAAGATAGACAAGGGAAAGAACAAGAGGGTAGGGAGAGGGGAGGGGGGGGGAAGTGTCAACATCAGTGTCCTTAGGGTCTCGCCGCCATCAAACGGAGGCAGGCGGGGGTGACCCAGTAAGATCGCCGATGCCAGGGGGCGCGGACTCCCACATGGGGGCCTGGGACGGAGATCCCGGCCCAGCTGCGCAGTGTCCCTTGAGTCAGAAATGAATGTCCGGTGTGATTCTCGGAGCTTCAACTGCTTGTAGCAGGAGCTCCAGAATGTCCTGGTGAAGAATGTCCTCGGGGCCCGTGCCGGCCTCGACGCAGCACGTCCTCCGTTGGTTGGGACGAGAGGGAGACTGGCTCTGGGGAACCCACGGTCATCGGGGCCGGGGTCTGCTCTCGGCCTCCAGACCCGGGCTTGAGAAGGGGCTTGGGCGCCAGCCTTCCTCTTCCGGGGGCGCCTCCTCCTCTTCCGGTGGCCTCGCTGGTTCCTGGGCGGGTCAACGCCGGGAGTTGAGTCCTCCAGAGGCGGGACTTCCGGCTGCTGACTGTTTCCGGGTGAAGGTGCTTCTTGGGGCCTCAGCACATGGGCTGGCTGAGCGTCCCCAAGGACGTCCGCCATGTTGGGCCTCGCTTCCTCAAGGAGGCTCCCCCAACTCCTCCCAGGGCGGCGGCGGCGACAGGCCTCTGGAGGGGCGGCCAGGACGGCCGAAATGTCCAACTCGGCGAGCTCCGGGTCCACCTGCGGTGGGGGTCCTCGGGCCTGGCAGACGGTGTTCGGAGTGCTCGAGCAACTCCCGCCAAGAGCGGACGGTAGGCCAACCTGGGGTCGGCCTGGGTCGCGGAGGGTGATGTCCTTTCGAGGGCCTCGGCCTCGACGGCGCCCAGCCCAACTCCAACGTCGGGGTAGCCTTTTCGGTTTTCCCGGTTGACCGGGCCTCGTTGGAGGGGGGCCACTGGGAGTCCTGGTCAGGGTTGGCGCTGGGGAGGGTTGACAGGGTCACCGCTGGTGAGGCAGGCCTCACTTGGTCCGCCACCACGGAGCTGGAGGGAAAGTCCCATGACTGGTCCCATAGAAAGTCCTGGCCTGCAGGGCAGGCTCGCGAAGGATCCTCCGAGCTGATAGGATCCTGCTTCAGGGCCGGGAGCTGCACTGTGGGGATTCCCATAAGTCCCAGTAGGGCGCCGTATTTATCCCCAAATGCGTTGACATGCTCCATCAGTTTTGCATACTCCTCGAGTAGTTCAGTGTATACCCGGGGATCAAGTTGGCCGGTGGCAGGGCCTGGGCCGCTTGTCGCGGCCTCCGTGGAGAGCTGCTTCTTTGAGGCTCCCCGGACTTGGGGACCCTAGGCCTCGAGACGGCTAGATGTTCCGCCGTCAGGGGGGTCTGCAAGGACGCTCTTCTACCTGAAGGTCCTCTCCTGAGCAACTTCAGGAAGCGGGCACCGGAGGCTGTCACGGGTCGGACGACCCATCCGTCCTTGGCCATCTTGGGCGTCCGTGGCGGTCCGGTTGCCTTTCCTACCCAGATTTGGTTGCCCGGTGTCTGTGGGTCTCCCAGGACGACCCCCTGGGTTTGGTAGTCAATCTCCGTCCCCCTGGAGAGGGAACGGCGAGACCTGCCAGTCGTGTCCAGGAAATTTGAGAGGCTCTGCTGGAGCTCACCCGTAGGGAGCTCCACAGCAGGCGCCATCTTTCTTCCCCTTCCCATTTAGCGATTCCAATCCTGTGCAACTCTTCTTCTCCTGCCTTTTGTTCCTGCTCTCCTCCTGCTCTTAATAATGGAAATCGACTTAATAATGAGACGCTGATATTGTGTTTTTAACGTTAAATGTTAAATTGTATATGTTGAAATTGTATTGATAATTGTTGATTTGTTTGTCTTGAGCAGTTCCTGCTATTTGTACACCGCATCGAGTCGCCTTCGGGCTGAGAGAGGCGGTCTAGAAGCAAAGTAAATAAATAAAATAAATAAATACACAGCCATATAATCCAGGTTATGAAAGGGGAAACCCACATCATCTGCTTTGAACTGGATTATATAAACTACACTGCCATACAATGCAGGTTATGAAAGGGGAAACCCAGATTATCTGCTTTGAACTGGATTATATAAACTACACAGCCATATAATCCAGGTTATGAAAGGGGAAACCCAGATTATCTGCTTTGAAGGAAGATGGAGAGGAAGGAAGGAATAAGGGCGGGGGGAGGAGGGAAGGAAGGAAAGCAAGCCAGGCAGGCAGGAACGAAGGAAAGAGGGGAGAAAGGGAGGGAGAAAAGAGGACGGGGTAGGAAGAGGAGAATTTGGGAAGGAGTGGGAAGGAAACTTGAACAACTCCGTGGCTGGGAAAAGCCAAGGCTTTCAAGGCAAGAGCAGGACGCCTGGAAACTGCTTTCTGTAGAAGCCCAACCTCGGCAAGGGAGGCGATGCAAACTAGCTGGAAGGAAGTCGAGGGAAGATGGCCAAAGTCTGGGAGTGGAGGGGGAAGCGAGGCGAGGCGAGGGCACTGAGAGGAGAGCCCTGGAACGGGGCAGAATGCAGGCAGCCCAAAGGAAGCCCGGCTTACCCACAGCCTCCGTGCTGGCAGCAGCCTCGTCCTCCCGAAGCCCCAGCCGCTTCCACTGCGTGCGAGGGGAGGGCACGCGCACACACGCAGCTAACTTCCTCTAAACACGTGCACCATTTTCCCTACACTTTTGGGGAACACGAGGGGCGTGGCTGGCTGGTGCTCCTCCTCTCACGGCGCCCCCTCCTCCCTCTGCCCTCCTACTTCTTCCCTCGCCTGCTTCCATTGCTTGCAGGCGAGGGGATTGGGCTTGAGCGTGTTTGCGCTGCCCCTCATGACAGGCAGGGAAGGGAGGCTGCAAAGCCCCTGCCTGGGCGAGGAGGCCCTGTAGCGCGTCCTGGCCGCCCTCCTCACTGCCAGCCTCCCTGCTTCTCCTCCCTGCTTCCTCCCTCCTCCAGGCTACAGGATCGACCAGCTCCGCCTTCGGGATCGACTGGTTGATCGCGATTGATGGGCACCCCTGCCGTAGCGTTTGCTGCGTTCTCATCACTCCACCATTGGACATTGGGTGGTAAGCGGAGCTAAGCCCTTGCTCAGCCCCCATCTCTTTCACAAAACATTTCCAAAACCAAGCCGTAAATTGCACCCCTCGATCACTGATAATTTTCTCAGGACAACCATGCAAACGATACACATGTTTTACATACAACCCCGCCAGTGCTTCGGCGGAAGGAAGCCGTGCCAAGGGGATGAAGTGCGCTTGCTTTGAGAACAAGTCCATCACAGTCCATATGTACTTACACCCCCTGCTGGGGGGTAGTTTTCCGATAAAGTCCATTGCTACGTGGGACCAAGCTTCTTGGGGTTCAGCCACTGTTTGCAACAGTCCTTGGCGCTTTATTCTCCACGCACAACTCGCGTTTGCGAACATAGTCTTTGACATTGCCTCTCAGTTTGGGCCACCAGCATTGGTTATAGAGTGCTTTCATAGTCTTTGTGGCCCCGAAATGTTCGGCACTCTTGTTGTCATGACACCTCCTTAGCATTTCATTTCTCAATTGCATAGGTATATACAGTTTTTTATTCATAAACCACAAGCCCCCCTGGTTTACACATTTCTCTTTGTTATCACACAACCATTCATCTTTATTATACATTTGCTTGAGTTCTTCCTCCCAGGCCCCCCTCCCTTGGGACAAGACTGTGAATTTGTTCTCTCTGGCCTTTAGACTCCTAGTTTGCTCTGCCATGCCCCACTGGCTGTCGGAAAATATGCCCCCCACCACTCCTGGGGGCCCCCTCCGTGTTGGGGCAATCGCGACAGGGCATCTGCCAAGACGTTCTCTTTTCCGTGGAAAAATGTAAGATGGAAGTTAAGGCGGCTGAAATATTGTGCCCACCGGATCTGTTTTGCGGACAGTTTGTGGGGAGACTTTAAATAGTGGAGGTTTTTATGGTCGCTCCAAACCTTGAACGGAGATTTTGCCCCCTCCAGAAGGTAGCGTCACGGGTCAAGGGCAAGCTTTACCGTATAGGCCTCTTTTCCCCAAATGGGCCACCTTTGTTCCATTTGGCTGAATTTGCGTGAAATTTATGCACATGGTCTCAACTGCCCCTCATTGTCCTTTTGGAGTAGAGCGGCCCCGCAGGCCCGGTCGGAAGCGTCGGAGTGAATTATTTATTTATTTATATTTATAAATTCGATTTGGTAGACCGCTCTCTCTGGAGCCCAGAGCGGTTTACAGCATAAAATCAATAAAACATCAATAAACAGATAAAAGACGTATACCCAAAAGCCCCCCTCCCCACAAATGATCCCGGCAAGCAATAATACGCAGAGGCAATACATGGCAGGACGGTATGTTGGCAGCTGGCAACAAACGGCCTGTTAGTATCGGGGTTCACTAAGAGAGGTTCCTGTGTAAACCTTTCCTTTAGCTTATCAAAAGCACTTTGGCATTCAGTGGTCCAAATGGGTTTGGCCCCCGGAGCCTTTACCTTGCGGGTTTCCCCCCTCCCCTTGGTCTTTTAGAGCTCGGTCAGGGGCAAGGACGGCATGGCGAAGTCCTTTATAAAGTTGCAGTAAAAATTGGCAAACCCCAGGAAGGATTGCAGCTGTTTCCTCGTCTTTGGGGCCTCCCACCCTAGGACGTCCTCCACTTTGGCTGGGTCCATGCTAACCCCTTGGGCTGAGATTCTGTACCCTAGAAAATGTAATTGTTCCCGGTGAAATTCACACTTGGCCAGCTTAACGTAGAGCTTCGCTTCCCTCAGCCGTTGCAACACCTGATGCACCAGCCATACATGTTGGTCTTTTGTTTTCCCAATTATGAGAATATCATTCCGGTACACAAAAAAAACCTGATACAACAATGGATGCAGAATTTCATTAATCAATTGCATGAATATGCCTCCTCCCCCACACAAACCAAATGGCATCACAGAATATTGAAACTGCCCGAAGGCACAGGAGAATGCACTTTTCCATTTGTCTCCAGGTTTCACCCGAATTTTATGGTACGCCTCAGTTAGGTCCAACTTGGTAAATATCCTTCCCTCCGCTAGGTGGGCCAGCAGATCTTTTACCTGAGGCAAAGGGTATTTGTTTACCGTACTGATAGCATTTAACTCCCTTTAGTCCACACAAAGCCGACCCGGGCTTGGCCTTTAGGCTTTCTCCTCCCTTCCGCTGCCAGCAATCAGATGCTCAATGCCCCATGCGGCCGCATATGAAACATCCTCCCCTCCGATCCTTGGGCTTCTCCCCCGCTGGCCTGGGCCTTCCTGGCGGTGTTGGGTTGCTCCTCCTCGGCTCCCCCCTTGGGCGGAACTGCTGCTGCTGGACCCCGCGATGCTGCTGCACCTGGTTTCTACCTTCCCAGCCAACTAGATCCACTCTGCCAGCGTCTCTGGATCCTCCCGATGGTAAGCCCACTCCAATATCTCCTTCCGCAGCCCGTCCTTAAAGATCTCAAGCAGGTTTGCTTCGGACCATTCCGGGATACTCTTGGCCAATCCCTGGAACTCCTCCACATATTCAGACACAGTTCTGGAACTCTGTGAGATTGATTTAAGTTTCTCCTTGGCCCGGATCTTCTCCAGTGGATCTCGGAAACGCGTTTCCAGTGCAGCCAGGAAATGCCTAAGTGAGCGTAGGCACGGGTCTCTTCTTGCGTGGCACTGCACAAACCAATTGGCTGCAGAGTGCCTGAGGGTTGTTCCTACCGTCCGCACCCTGCTTGCCTTGCTTGGGAACATGTGGCTGAAATCTTCCATATAGTTCTTCACTGTTGTGATGAAGAACGCCACCTCCGACACCTTGCCTCCGAACTCTATGCAGAGTTCGTCTTTCCGTTGGGGAAATGGCACCATCGGGAAGGGGTCCCTGGCCTCCTGCGACTGACCCTCCTCCGGTTTGGACCACTATTCCTCTCCCCGCGCTGCGCGGGGGTGCCTCTTCTTCTTTGGCCGCATCCTCCCGCAGCGGCGAGAGGTTTCTTTCACCCGTCCCGAATGCCTTGGGGCAGGTACCCGTATCTCTTGGAGCCTTGGAGCCTTCTCCTCCTTCGGATCTGGCAGGGCTGCATATCCTAGGCAGCTCCCTGTGTGTAGGCTCCACAGGGAGCTTGCTCCTCGCCCTGTGCCCTCTACACCAACATTCGCCGTCCCCATCCTGTCCAGCTTCTGGGACATTAGCATTAATGTTGTTTCTAAAACAGCCATCCTCTCTTCGAGGAATGCCACCTACTGGGGAGGGGAGAACTCCAGATCCGGGGATCCCGCTGCTTCTGCCCTTGCAGCCCTCCCTCTGCGCGTGGTTATCCCATTCGGCTGGTTAAAGGCTGGTGTCGCCCATCCTCTCGACTGCTTCTCCTCAGCTACGAGCTCCTCCAGCTCTTCCTCATAGCCTCCTACTCCTGCTGACAGCAGCTCCTCCGGGGCGCCGGTATGCTGCTCCATGTCCCGCCTCACCATGGTCGTGGGATAGCGGTTCTTGACTTCTGGCTTTACTGTAAGCTAAACTGCAGCCGCTGTCAAATCATCACACAGAAGACGCTCTGAGATTCATTGGTAACTTTACTGAGTAATACAAACAGGATCCAAGCCAGAAGTGGTGAGCACCTCTGAGACGCACACATATATACCCTCCCACGGATTCAAACCCTGTGTTCCCGCTTCCCCCTTTCCTGCTGGAACTTTCGCACCTGAGCCTTGGGCCGTTGGAGTTCTCACAGCGGCTCCTTATCTCTTGTTATGGCTAATTCAGAAACCCGGGTTTTGGGCGCCAATGTCTTGGCCCGGAATCCCGGTTCCTGACAAACAGGCTGAGGTGTTACTCTGTCAAAACACATTGCTTTTGCGGGAGCTTGTCAAATACAAATGTTAGCACATTGAGCAATGCCTTATGGTTTGCATACTTTGAATGTCATTAGAGAACAACAATGCAGTTCTGGTATTGCTTTCCTGTTTTAACCTTTGTCCTTAATTTCTGTGGTATGTAGTTTTACCTTGGCACTTTAACAATAATATTTTTAATTATGTTTAACTTTTCACTTCATCAAGTTTTAATTGTGTTTTAATGTACGTTCACTATTACAGGAGTTTTAGGACGGTGATTAGTATCTATTTGTGTATTTTCTTGTTTTTGTCTTTTACTGTTGATATGGTCAGTGGACCAATCAATAAACTTTAATTGTTCTACATAAGCATTTATATAGTATTTTAAGGAGGCATCTCGCCATTGATGTATCTAGCGACTTAAGGTTTCCATAGTATTTTAATGGTGTATTTTGTGTTCTATTTTATAATCTGGTTTTGTTGTATTTATTTGTTTGTCCTGTATGTGAAAGACCTATGGTCTAAGCATGGAATAAACTACAAACTACATGGGAGCCCCATATAGAACACAGTAGAGCAGCAGCACTAAAATCCATAGATATCTCAGATTAAAAATAAAAATAACACAGCAGGGGGCCATCTGGTTGCCTTAGCTCTGAAGATATTCCAGAGCAGTTATTGCCCAGATTCTGTATGGCACCGCAGTTTGGGGATGAGACGATTCTCAGATACTGAAATTGGAGCCCCCCCAGAAGACATTCCTTAAGAAACTGCTGAGATTCCCTCCTACCGGGCCCTCCAGCAGCCTTGGTCATGGCAGAGGTTGGTCAACCCTCCATAAGATCCTTCATCCACTTTTCCCTATACAACTACTGGAGAATCATAAAAGATTCCCCAGCTAGGGTTTTCCCAAAGCTATGCTTTGAACATCTCTCAGAATGCAAAGCCTGGAGCTCAAAACATCAGAAATTGCTGGAAGTATACCCTACCCTGTCTCATAAGCCTTCGATCTTGAGCTCAAGAGAGAAGCTGCATGAATACATTTATAATCAAGGCATTTAGATGGACAGAGAGGCTATTAATAGCTCCAAATGCTCAACATGGTTCCAGTTGTACAGATTTGACCATGGAAGGGCTATGGACCTAACCAACCATACATTCCCTAAACTCAGACAAGCTTTTACAGCCCTACGGTTTCAAAGCATGCCCTCAGCACTGTTGGCTGTTAGATACTCAGGCACTCCTCTGGCCTGTCAGCTATTTGTATGTAGGGCCCCTAAATTGAGGCTCTGCCCCACTACTTGTTCACTTCTCCCTATACTCTGCACCAATAAATAAATTCCTAGAGCCTACTCTATGGACTCTATAATCGAACACGGTTGCAGAAAAGATCTACCTTCTATACAACTCCGCAATCAGTTATAAGACTCCTCTCTTTACGCTGGCAGCTAAAAAATCAGGTCAATACTGATTGCGGTCATGAGTACTTCCTTCCCCTCATACCCCCATTCATGCAAAATATTTTAGTGTGTTAATGTATTGTTTGTTGATGTGTACGTGTCGTGTGAACGATTGGTATGTGGATATGTTTTTTAACTTTTGAAAACTAATAAAATATTTGAACACGAAAAGACTGATTGTGGTCATCGCAGTCGACTGTGCCAGGGATGCTTTTATCTAGCTGGAGTGGGGTTGATTACCCCTAAGGGGTTCTTACTTATGTTTTTAACATGACTGATTTTTTATTACTGGCTTCTTACCAGTGAATGTGCAGGTTCTAGCACACATCGCATAATTTATATTTTGCACGCTCTGTTTTATCCTACTTGCATCCTGCTTTTAAACTGTTGGATTTTATCGTGTTTTGTATAGATTCTTGTTTGATGCTGTTTCTGTCGGTGTAAATGCATATAACCATTGGTCAGAGCATTAATAAATTGATTGATTGATACAAATTACATAAGCACATAGTTCTACAATAGGATCATATGGAATTCTTTCTTTCTTTCCCAAGACAAGCTTTGTTGCATTGTTTCCTTCAGGCAAATTGTGGGAAACGGACTTGAGAACTCTGTCTTTCTCCTGCTGCTCTCGATCCTCCTCCTGATGCCAATGCTGCCAAAAGCAAACAAGCAAATTCCCAGCTAGTAGCCACCAACTTTTCCTGGCTGATGTTTTTAAACATTGGGGAAACACCCAACAAAATTAGAATGCCTTTTCCCTGTGTTGAGATGGATCTTCTAGACCAGTGTTTCCCAACCAGTGTGCCGTGGCACACTAGTGTGCCGTGAGCAATCATCAGGTGTGCCGTGGGAAATTGGAACCTCCAATAGCCTTTCTTCCCCCTCCTGCCGAACACTTTTTCTTCTCCACTCAGGCTCCCTTCTTCCCAGCCTCGCTCTGCTCGCTTTGCCTTGCTTTGCTCATGCCGCGTCTGCGAACGCTACTGCGCAGACTCGCCCCACATCTTCCTCCCTCCCCTCCACAGTGCTCTCTGGATATAGGTGAACTACAACAAAACTCAAGGTCAATGCCCACCAAACTCTTATAGCATTTTCTCTTGGTTATGGTAGTTCTGTGTGGGAAGTTTGATTCCATTCCATCATTGGTGGAGTTCAGAATGCTCTTTGATTGCGGGTGAACTATAACTCCCAGCTGTTTAGCAAGACCTTCGTGTGTGTCTTTCTGCCATTCCTGCCAGTATATCTATGTTCTGTTCATTGAAACAGGCCCACGTTTCACACTGAGTGTATAAATACATTTAAAAACATATTAACTATATGTATTACTGTGTTAGATCGTCATTTTGTGTCATTTTGGTTGGTGGTGTGCCCCAGGATTCTGTAAATGTAAAAAATGTGCCACGGTTCAAAAAAGGTTGAAAAACACTGTTCTAGACTCATGGATAAGTCTAGAAATTTTAGTCAAAAAGTCAACCCAAAATATCAGTCAACTTATTCATGGGTCAGTGTTCACAGTGCACTTTTATTTTATTATTTATTTACAGTATTTATATTCTGCCCTTCTCACCCTGAAAGAGACTCAGGGCAGGTCACAGAACACATATACAACAAACATTCAATGCCGTTATACACTGCCAGGACAGACAACAGTACAGATAGAGGAATATTTTTCCCATCTTTGGCGTCTTGGAGGTTGTGTTCAATTTGGTTGCGCCCCTTCCCTCCTCTTCTTAAAAAAACCAATTGAAAACCTACTTGTGCACTTTAGCATATAAAAAGGAGGAAAACTAGAGAGTGACCACCAGTTAATTCATTTTTGAACAGAGATGATCATTGTACTCTGGTCTTGGTGGGTTGGCCGGCATTGTTAGATACTACAGTAATTATAGATTGCTTTGATTTTCAATTATTTTAGTGAACTTCTGGGAGCTCATTAAACTAAGGTTTATATTTTATGGTAAATACTATTTTATGTTTTTATGGTTTGATTTAATTTATATTGTAACTGTAATTTTAGGTTTTATTTAATAATTGCTTATTTGATGTTGGTTTGCTTTTGATTGGGTGGGTCGTTAATATATTCATGATTGCACTTGTGGTGAGGCATTGAATGTTTGCCTCCAATTTTTTATGTTTGTTGGAATCTGCCCTGAGTCTCCTTGGGGAGATAGGGTGGAATATCAATCAAGTTTTTGTTTTATTTGTTTTTACTTGTGAGCAGTTACTTCCGATCTCTAGTTTTCTTTTGGATTTCTTTTAGCCAAATTGATCAGCCTGTTATTTTCTCCAGGAATGCTCAGCAGTCGCTTCACAATTGATGCCTTGGCTTCTCTTGCAGATTTTGAGCAGGACTCTGGCATCAGGACAGTCCTGCAGGTCACAACGGAGGTACCCATGGTCCTCACGACAACAACTGCAGCAGTGCTGCCCATGACCTCAGTGCAGCCTGTCGGCATCCCCTTTGTGCCATTCCCTACAGAGGAAGCCACCTTGAGGCCAACAACAGACACCCTCTTCATCCCAAGGATATCCGAGGTACCCGCAATCACCACCCAGAAAGCAAGGGGCGCTACCACCTCCATGACAATTGTCAACACCAAGCCAATAACTGTTTCCAGAGTCTTGGTGCCCTTTATCACTGTCCTAGCCACAACGCAACCCGTCACACTGGAAACACCAACGGCTGCCGTCATAACTAAGATGGAAGACACTGCAACTCTCCCAGTGACCACCAGCATCATAAAGGTCAGAGTTATGCCAAAACTAAGCACACCACAGGAGCCAGAGTTCAGTGAGAAAAGCACCACGCTGTTGCAGTCTCTGAGCCCCACGGCATCTACAGAATCTGTCCAGGTATGCAATCTACATCAGATATAGGGGAGCTGACATTATACCTCATTGTGTCTAATTCATTTTCAAAAGGTTCAAAAAGAATTACATGATGCTTAGACACATCACCGTTTGTACTTGCATGTAAGCCTAGAACAGTTTAGTTGCAAAATCAACCCAACTAACTTGGGTAGACTTATCCACGGGTCAATGCAACTACCGTAGCTTTGCTCTGCTACCATTAAACAGCTATAGGGAAAGAGGGGAGGTAACTGGGTAGCAGAGACAGCTTGCAATTTGCTGATGAGAGAGGAAGAAAGACCCTCCACCCAAAAGGGGGAATGTGCTGGTCACACTTAAACACACTAAACAGAGCTACACATTAAATACAACGGTGTGGGGCCCCAGAGTATAAACAATATAGTAATATAAGCCGCAAATGTCCTTTTAGAGACTGGTGGAAGAGTCTAAAGAGTAGAATTGAAATCACGAATGTTCATTCCCGGATCGGGACCCTCCTATTTTCCTGTATAGGAAAGTTCCACATGTAAGTCCTGGAATAGTTTATTTATTTATTTATTATTTGGTCTTATATTCCGCTCCTCCCTGCAGGCTCGGGACGGATCACAGCGTACAGTAAAAACATACAGTAAAAACATAAAACGTAACAGTGATAAAAACGGAGATTACAGTTCTTGAATTCAAGAGCATACGCATGTCATTTACAATTCAGACTTAGCTAAAAGCAAGCCTAAAAAGGGCAGCCTTACACGCCCTTCGAAAGGGGGCGAGCTCTGGGATCGCACGAGTATGGTCTGGTAGCGAGTTCCAGAGCGCAGGCGCCGCGGCAGAGAAGGCTCGCTATCTCGTAGTAGACAGGTGGCAGGAGCGGATCGATGGGATGACCAACAGGTTCTGCTCTTCCGAGCGTAGTGATCTCGGGGGAACATACGGCGTAAGGCGGTCCCTCAGGTACACTGGCCCTAGACCGTTCAAGGCCTTAAAGGTTACAACCAACACCTTGAAGGCAATCCGGTACTCGATAGGGAGCCAGTGCAGTTGCCGTAGGATGGGAGTGATGTGTTCCCTCACTGGTGCTCCCACCAGCAAGCGAGCGGCGGCATTCTGCACTAGCTTGAGTTTCCGGATTGTCGACAAGGGAAGGCCAACGTAGAGGGCATTACAGTAGTCCAGCCTCGAGATGACCGTCGGTTGGATCACCGTGGCCAGGTCATCCCTGGACAGGTAGGGTGCCAGTCGTCTAGCCTGTCGTAGATGGAAAAACGACATTTTGCTAACCATGGAGATCTGGGTCTCCATGGATAGCAAGGGGTCCAATTGGACACCCAAGCTCTTTACGGGAGATGACGGGCTTAATTGCTCGCCATCCAGGGTAGGCAACCGGCACTCATCCAGCCCAGGTTGACCGGGCCACAAGATCTCAGTCTTCGACGGATTCACCTTCAGCCGGCTAGCACGCAGCCATCCAGTCACGGCTTCAAGGCATTGATGGAAACAATCGGGTATGGTGTCCGGCCTGCCGTCCATTCTCAGCAAAAGCTGGGTGTCATCAGCGTACTGATAACACTCCAGACTAAAGTCGCGGGCCAGCTGGGCCAAGGGGCGCATATAAATGTTGAATAATAAGGGCGAGAGGATGGCCCCCTGGGGGACCCCACAGCTTAATGGGAGCCTCCCGGAGACCTCCTCTCCCCTCTCCACACGTTGTCCCCGATCCTGGAGGAAGTAGGCCACCCATTTAAGGGCAGTTCCCCTAACCCCAGTCACGGCTATACGGTGGGTCAACAGTGCATGGTCTACCGTATCAAACGCTGCTGTTAGATCTAACAAAACAAGCAGAGCTGATCCACCCTGGTCCAGCTGGCGGCGAAGTTGGTCTGTAATGGCGACAAGCACGGTCTCCGTCCCATGCCCAATACGGAAGCCGGACTGGAAGGGATCAAGTCCAGTTGTGTCTTCTAAGAACTGCTGCAGCTGATCCGCTGCTGCCCTCTCAATTATCTTGCCTAAAAATGGCAAGTTTGACACAGGTCGATAATTGGAGGGAGCCGAAGGGTCTAAATTCGGCTTCTTCAGCAGCGGTCTTACCATTGCCTCTTTCAAACCCCCTGGGAACACTCCTTGCTCAAGGGAGCTGTTGATAATCTTTCCCAGGGGGTCTCGTAACCCCTCCCGGCAGGATCTAACAAGCCAGGAGGGGCACGGATCAAGAGAGCAGGTAGTTGGTCTAGCTGGAGCGAGTAACTTATCGACAGCTGCTGCGTCCAGCGGTTGAAAACGGGTGAAGGTGGGCCCGTCGAGTGGCAGCGGAGTCTTGAGTTCACCTACTGTTTATCCTCAATCACATGTAAAGAAGGTTCCACAGGTCAATTCTGGACCTATTCTATGTATACCCACATTAGTGTGGTCTCCGGGTAAAATTACAAGCTCAGTCCACCGTAAATGTAATCTAATGTTCTTTTAATGCGGGTTATATCCACAATTCGCATATATAGCAGTTTATATTCCAAAGTACATGTACTTTCAGTTGTGGTGGGTTCCACACATCAATAATAATCCATTTACTCTTGATTTAAATCCAAATATGTCCGATAAACATAGTATTCAAACTTAGACGTGATCTGGTCGTCCCTCCAGTACATCTCATATCAGCCAACGCATCAGTAGAATATCAATAAGATATTTTTCCGTTTTGTCTCTTTTGAGACTTTCTCAAGGCTAGTTTTGTAGAGGGTTTCCAGTATCATCCCATGCCATCCATAAATCAAATCATCCATCAAAACGCAAGTGGCTTCGGCCAGGATAAACTGTGAATACACACTGAAAATACATGTACTTTGGAATATAAACTGCTATATATGCGAATTGTGGATATAACACACATTAAAAGAACATTGGATTACATTTACGGTGGACTGAGCTTGTAATTTTACCCGGAGACCACACTAATGTGGGTATACAGTACATAGAATAGGTCCAGGATTGACCTGTGGAACCTTCTTTACATGTGATTGAGGATAAACAGAACTATTCCAGGACTTACATGTGAAACCCCGAGCACTACGGGGTTTGTTGGCCTTCCGCAAGTCTGTGAAGACTTGGCTATACAGGCAGGCATTTGGTCCCAACTGATGCCTCCTTAGTTGCCAGCTGCCAACATACCGTCCTGCCATGTATTGCCTCTGCGTATTATTACTTGCCGGGATCATTTGTGGGGAGGGGGGCTTTTGGGTATACGTCTTTTATCTGTTTACTGATGTTTTATTGATTTTATGCTGTAAACCGCTCTGGGCTCCAGAGAGAGCGGTCTACCAAATCGAATTTATAAATAAATAAATAAATAAAAACTTTCCTATACAGGAAAATAGGAGGGTCCCAATCCGGGAACGAACGTTCGTGAGTGATTTCGATTCTACTCTTTAGACTCTTCCACCAGTCTCTTAAAGGACATTTGCGGCTTATATTACTATATTGTTTATACTCTGGGGCTCCACACCATTGTATTTAATGTGTAGCTCTGTTTAGTGTGTTTAAGAGGAAGAAAGACCCCCATCATTCCTCTGCCTCTTTGGGGAATTTCAGGGGGATGAGAAGCCTCCCTCCTTCCAACTTCAGTGTTACTCAATGGATATTGGCTGCTTCTTGGGGATGTGGTTGGGTGTATTCTTTAGCTGCCTGGTCCCAGTTCCAAAGAAGATAGGCTTGATTGTAAAGCACACACATGTCACTAACACACAACCCCTCATATTTTCTCCTCCAGAATCTCCTTCCAGTAAGTAGTTTTGTAACTCTGGTTACATTATTTTCCTCCAGTAGACTTAGGATGGTGTATATTCTTGAACTCCCCATTTGTGTCCTCTCAATAACACTGTGAGATATGTTAGGCTGAGAGATAGTAACTGAGCCCAAAAGGGGGATTTGAATCTCTAACTTCCCAGTTCTAGTCTGACATGCTAACCCAGGAATGGGCAAACCTCAGCCCTCCAGGTATTTTGGACGTCAACTCCCACAATTCCTAACAGCCTACCCACTACACTGCTCTATCGGCAGGACCCCTTTTTGGCATTTTTTGCCACAAGGTAATCGGGGGGGGAGGAATAATTTTATCAGCAAGATCCCATATTAAAAGGTAGGTAGCAGCACTCTGAATATACATTTGGTGCTTATAGTAATGTTTATATTTTTGAGGATAGCCTTTGGTGTCCCATCCAAAACATCCTCCTGGAGGTCCTTCTGCAGCTGCTTCTTCCTGGCCTGGTAGGGAGAGGAGAGGCTGATGAACTGACTAAGCTTGATGGTGGAGGAGGAAAGTCAGAATGTCCTCACAGAGAGTGTTATCTTCCAACTCTTCGCTGCCTCCATCCTTTGGATTACCTCCCCACTTTCTCCCCTCTCAAGTGCTAAGCAACAGCAACCCCTCCTGGTAGAGAAACATCTGGAATCTGCAAATGGTTATGGAATTACACCTTGCATACACCCCCAAAGATTTGTGTGACACACTTAATGTGTGTTTATGTCACTAACAGGATTCTCGTGCATGTGTGACATCCTTTTCCCCCTCACCTATCATAGCAACTGAACATTTAATTCAATTTTCTAAAGAATTTTAATTTTGCTCCCAGACAATCATATCAAGTGATTTCCTTTTTATTGGGGATTCTTGATTCCTAGCAAGACCTGATTCAGGGGTGTGTGGGTGGATATTACAGTGTTCCTAGCCTCTGACTCCCTCTCCTGGCCATTTGATCTAACAGGCCAAAGAATTGCTGCACAAGGCAGTCCAGAAGGTAATGTTTCTTGTGTCACTTCCATGACCAGACATGACCTGTGTTGCCCAGGTGAATCAATCAGAAAAAAAGGATAGAGGTTGAGATGAAGAAAGTGCAACTGCTTTCTCAAAAGCATGAAATCCGACCCATCAACAATAGTGTGGTTAATATATGATCAGAGAATTTCAAGCAGGTGAGTGCTAGCCTATGTAGATAGAGAAGTGATAATCCAGGAAAATGCATGCATAAATGAATGAGACTTTATTTCTCTCCTGCCCTCTCTCTCTCCTCAGTAATGAATGAGGGAGGCTCACTAGATAGAGAGGGGCAAACATTAAATGCCGTGTAAAAATACAAAATAACATAAACCAAAAGATAAAACCCAATGTACATTTACACAAGCAACCAAATGCTTGTGTAAATTGAACACAGGCAATTGAACACAGACCAACCATGATAACCATTTCACATTTAACAGATTTTTACAATTTAGAGCTTAAAAGATTTAATTAAAAACTTAAAAAGCCAAATTCCACTGCTTCATGTCCATTTGCACAAAGTATTTCAAGCATCAACTGCCACATCAAAAACCCTGTAAGGATGATGGCAACAAGGGCAGAAAGTATTAGAGTAGCTTTCTCTTTTTCCACCTTTCTTTTGGGCATGGTTAATGCTTCTCCTTTCTGTTATTTATTTCTCTAGGGCAGTTTTATCCTCCCTGCAAGACTGGTCCATATTTGGCTTTGCCTCAACTGGATATGTCTTTTTTCACCCCCTAACATTATTTTATTTATTTATTTATTTAGGGATTTATTAATCACCCATCCCAGATGGCTCTGGGTGATTTACAGTAAAAACACACAGCTACATACCTAAAACATCTAAAACATCTAAAAGTATCTAACATCTAAAAACATCTGAGGCATAAGAGCAGCTGTTTTTCCTGTGGAAAGGGAAGTCTGTGTTATCCTATTCCTTGGGATGCTTACCCAAGGGACCACAGAAACGAGCCCTCACAATTAGCACAGAAGGTTAGCTTTAGTATCTCAAAAGATACCTATTTATGGATGGTCTTGATTGTTCTAATTTTTTCTTCTGAACCTACAAAAGGCAGAGGGAGGCTTGTCAGGCATCAGGGGAAAATCTACAGGCAAATTTTGAATGCATCTGGAAATGCTTATTTACTTTGATTCTACTGGGTTCCATTCCAGTGTAGTCCCCTTCTACACTGCCATGTTATTCAGATGATCCAAGAAGATAATTTTATTTATTTATTATTTCAACTTATATACCACCCTTCTCAGTAGGCTCAGGGTGATTCACAGTGCAAGCATAAAACATATTCACAAAAACAGCATTTAAAACACAATGGGAACAATTTATACTAAAACAGAGAATGTGAGTTAATCAGGGCTTCTAAAGACTGAATGCCTGCTGGAAGAGGTTAGTCTTGCAAGCCCTCTGGAAGGAGGACAAGTCTGTTATTGCTCAGACCTCCTCCAGCAAGGCATTCCATAAGTTAGGTGCTGCTACCGAGAAGGCACGCTGTCTCGTGGATGGCAGGCGACAGGTTCTGACTGATGGCACTTCCAGAAGATTTTGGTCCTCAGACCATAGTGATCTCTGGGGGATATGCAGGGAAAAGTGGGCCTTCAAGTACGCTGACCCCAGACCATGCAAAGCCTTGAAGGTTAACACCAACACTTTGAAGGCAATCCCGTACTTGATGGGAAGCCAATGCAAACACTGTAGGACTAGTGTCATGTGGCACTTCAGCGACACTCCAGCCAGCAGTCGAGCAGCAGCGTTTTGCACTAACTTGAGTTTCTGGATCACTGACAAAGGAAGGCCGATGTAGAGGGTGTTACAGTAGTCTAATCTCGAGATGACCGTGGCCTGGATCACCATAGCTAGGTAGTTATTGGAGAGGTAGGGTGCCAGCCACCTTGCCTGGCGCAGATGGAAAAATGCCATTCTGCTTACAGCGGACACCGGGGCCTCAATTGTAAGCAGAGGGTCCAATTGGACCCCAGGCTTTTTACAAGGAACGACAGGCAAACTGCTTCACCGTCCATAACAGGCAACTGGACCCCCCCCCCCCCCGACGACCCAGCCAAAGGATCTTTGACAGGTTGACCTTCAACTTGCTGGCCCGTAGCCACGCAGTTACAGCTTCGAGGCACCGATGGATATAATAGGGTACAGAGTCCGTTTGGCCTTCCATCCTCAGCACCAGCTGGGTGTCATCAGTGTACTGATGACACTCCAGACCAAAACTACGCACAGTTGGGCTAGTGGACGCATATAGATGTTAAATAACAGAGAATAGCCCCTTGGAGGACCCCACACTCAAGGGGGACCCTTTTCGAGACCATCCCTCCCCTCTCCACCCACTGTCCCCGATCTTGAAGAAAGGAGGCCACCCATTTAAGGGCAGTCCCCCTAATTCCCGTCATGGCTAGGCAATGAATCAGTAATGCATTATCTACTGTGTCAAATGCTGCAGTGAGGTCCAATAACAAGAGCAGCGCTGACCCACCTTGGTCCAACTGGCAGCGAAACTGATCTGTGATGGCGACCAGCATGGTCTCTGTCCCATGCCCAATACGGAAGCCGGACTGGAAGGGATCTAATCCGGCAGAGTCATTTAAAAACTGCTGCAGCTGTCTCACTGCTGCCCTCTCAATCACCTTGCCCAGGAACGGTAAGTTCGAAACTGGGCAGTAATTGGAGGGAACCGAGCCATCTAGACCCGGTTTCTTCAATAGTGGACTTACCATCGCTTCTTTCAAACTCTCTGGAAAAACTCCTTGCTCAAGGGAGTTATTTATTATCTTCAACAGAGGTCCACACAACCCTTCCCAGCAAGATCTAACTAACCAGGAAGGGCATGGGTCGAGGGAGCAAGTTGTTGGTCTAGCTGCAGCTATTATTTTCTCGACTGCCACTACGTCCAGCAGCTGGAACTGGTTGAAGGTAGGCCCTCCGAGTGGCCACGGAGTCTCGAGTTCACTCACTGTATCAATCGTGGCAGGGAGATCGCAGCAGAGTAATGAGATCTTGTCTGCAAAAAAGCTCTGAAAAGCCTTCGCTGATGGGGCCAAATCATTGTTGTTTGGGATGGTAGGGACCGTCGTTAGAGACCGAATAATATTAAACAAATGTGCTGGGCGTGAGCTAGCAGACTCTTATCAGAGAAGCATAATACAATTTTTTCGCTTCTCTGATAGCATGCTCATAAGTTTCTTTGAACAACTTATAAGCTGATCTCGAAGCTCTGTCGCGGCGCTCCTGCCACACGTCCTCTAGCTGTCTCTTCTCCCACTTAATCCACATTACCTGCTTTGAACTGGATTATATGAGACTACACTGTCATATAATCCAGTTCAGAGCAGATAAACTAGATTTTATATGGCAGTGTAGAAGGAGCCTTGGTGAGCAAAACTCAAGTTGTTGGAATTCATTATTGTGGAAGTTGTTTCCTCCTCTGTAGGAAGAAGAACAGCGTAAATAAGCCTTGGCATGCATGATTTATGACTGTTCAGCTGCCGAGGTTGGTAAGGTAGACTCGGGAAACAATCCTCAAACAGAACCAGACAAACTGCCGCGGTTACACACAATAGTCTCTTTATTTGGTGGTGTCATCTCACAGGCAAATCCAAAGGTATATCCGGCATTCCTCTCCCCTTCCTTTTATCTTTCCCCTGCACCACCTTCACACCCTCCCTCCCTCTCTCCCAATTATCCAGCAGATGTTGATTCACATGCCTTGAGCCCTGTCTGCATCTCTTCCCTCTGGATTTAGGGAGTATGTTCTATGTAATCACTGGGGTGTTGTTTGGTTTCCGAGCTGTCTAGCCAATGTGTTCTACTAGCATTTTCTCCTGATGTTTCGCCTGCATCTTTAGTTACTGGCATCTTCATAGGATATGATGGAAGTCAAGCAAATGGAGTGTATATACCTGTGGAATCCATCCATTCGCAGGAGAGTAACTGAGAAGATTGCATAGTCAATAGAGAGTCAAACATGAAAGGCACTGCAGAAAAATCAGCAATAGCAGAACAAATGATAAACCAAGGTGTGCACAGAATATTATTTGAGAACACAAACATTCTGAACCACTTTGACAACCACTATGGCAGATTACACAGAGAAGCCATTGAAATCCACAAGCACATGGACAATTTCAACAGAAAGGAAGAAACCATGAAAATGAACAAAATGTGGCTACCCAGTATTGAGAAGCACCATCATCAACACAGTGACTAATAATGCCACCCGGACACAGGAGGTGTCCAGGCAGGAAGCAATCAAGGGCCAGTGAATGCCACCTGTCACAATTTGTTTATTATTTATTAATTAATTCGTATTTGTTTGCCGCCCTTCCTAATGGCTCGGGGCGGCTCACAACATATTCATAAAACAGCAGAACACAGCAAAATTAAAACCACTATTAAAACAACAGATTAAAAGGCACAGTAGGCCACACATTGAAACAATGTGGCACAAAAGGTAAAACAGGATGACGACACGCAACAGAGACTACAATTCATCCAACTCCGAAAGCCTGCTGGAACAACAAGGTCTTGCAGGCTTTCCTAAATGGGAGGATGTTCTGGATGGCACGAACGTCAGTGGGCAACGAGTTCCAAAGTATTGGAGCCACGATCGAAAAAGCCCGGCGACGGGTTGCGGTCAGGCGAAACATCTTAAGGCTAGGAACGACCCGGAGGTTATGTTCTTCAGAGCGCAAAGATCTGGTGGGATAATACGGGATGAGGCAGTCCCGCAGGTACACTGGCCCCAGACCATATAAGGCCTTAAAAATGAGAACTAACACTTTAAAGGTGATCTGGCATTCTACAGGTAGCCAGTGCAGTTTGTGCAGAATACGCGTGATGTGAGAGCTTGCCGAGCTCCCCGCAAGGAGTTGGGCTGCAGCGTTCTGCACCAACTTGAGTTTCCGGATCACACGACAGAGGAAGGCCAATGTACAGAGTGTTACAGTAGTCTAGTCTCAAGATGACCGTAGCTTGGACCACTGTGGCCAGGTCGCAACGAGACAGGTAGGGGGCCAGTTTCCTTGCCTGGCGAAGGTGGAAAAATGCCACTCTGCTGACGGTGGAGACATGGGCCTCCATCGACAACAGGGGGCCCAGGGTTACCCCAAGGCTCTTAACAGATGACGACGGGCGTAATGTCACGCTGTCCAGGGTCGGAAGCTGAACATCCCCACCGCCCGGGCGACCAAGCCACAGGATCTCCGTCTTAGCCGGATTCACCTTCAACCTACTGGCTCGCAGCCATCCAGTAACGGCCTCAAGGCAGCGATGGAAATTATCGGGTACAGATTTGGACCGGCCATCCATCCTCAGAATGAGCTGGGTGTCACCAGCGTACTGATGACACCCAAGCCCAAAGCTACGCACCAGCTGGGCAAGTGGTTGCATATAGATGTTAAATAACAGAGGGGAGAGAATTGCCCCCTGAGGAACCCCTGGAGACAACCTCGCCCCTCCTCACTCGCTGAAGCCGGTTCCGGAGTAAGGAGGACACCCAATTAAGGGCAGTCCCCCTTACCCCGGCCCCGGCAAGGCGGTGGGTCAATAGATCATAATCGACAGTGTCAAACGCTGCTGTGGGGTCCAATAACACAAGCAGTGCCGACCTGCCTTGGTCCAGCTGGCAACACAACTCATCCGAGATGGAGACCAGAACCGTCTCCGTCCCATGCCCAGAACGGAAGCCGGACTGGAAGGGGTCTAGCCAAGTTGCGTCATCTAGGAATGACTGCAACTGCTCCATTGCTGCCCTCTCAACTACCTTGCCCAGAAACGACAGGTTCGAAACTGGGCGGTAATTGGAAGGGACCGTTGGATCTAATCCCGGCTTCTTCAGCAATGGAGAGACCACCGCCTCTTTTAAACCCTCTGGAAATACTCCTTGCTCAAGGGAAGTATTGATGATATTCAACAGGGTCTCGCAACCCCTCCAGACTGGTTTTCACCAGCCAGGAGGGGCACGGATCGAGGGAGCAGGTGGCCAGACGAGTTGCAGCAACAATCCTATCGACAGCTTGTGCGTCCAGTGGTGTGAACCGGTCGAAGGTGGGCCCGGCAAGAGGCCACGGAGTCTCAAGTTCACTAACTGTATCAACTGTGGCCGGAAGGTCCCGGCGGAGGGCCGTAATCTTGTCTGCAAAGAAACTCTGAAAAGCCTCGGCAGAAAGGGCCTAATTACCATTGTTTGGGATGGTAGGGGCCATCATCAGTGACCTAATTATCTTAAACAATTGTGCCGGGCGTGAGTTCGCAGACATTATCAAGGTTGCATAATATGAATTTTTCGCTTCCTTGATAGCCTGCTCATAAGCATCCTTAAAAAGCTTATAAGCTGATTTCGAGCCTCCGTCACAGAGTTTCCTCCACACGCTCTCTAGTCGTCTCTTTTCCCGCTTCATCGATCGTAACTCCTTGGTAAACCAAGGTGAACGATTGCTGTGGGGTCGGAGAGGGCGTCTAGGGGCGATCTCATCGAGAGCATTGGACAGATTGTTGTTCCAAGCATCCATTAGCTCATCGATAGAGGCGCTGACAGACTCCAGATCCCTCAGAGCATTCAGGAACCTAGAAGGTTCCATAAGTCTCTTTGGGCGAACCCAAATTTGTTTGGCACCCTTGCAATGCCAGGGCTCTGCCATTATTCAGGCAGAGGTGAATCAAATAAACACCCAGTTTGTATCAAACAGTTTAATTAAAACAGCTGTTTTAATAATCCAAAACATAAAGATAGCGCTCAGCCACATAATATAAAACAAAACAGACAGCAAACACTGTTGCAGGTTCATGATAACACCATAGTCAAAAGGTGGTCAAACGCCGAATTCAATGAGCAAAGTCCAGGGATCAAGAGTCTATACCGTAGTCAAAAGCCAGTCCAGAGATTCAAGGTTCCAAGAGTAAAGGAGACAGGTCAGGATACCAAAAATCCACAAACCTGGGGAAAAACCAGCAGCATCTACCACAAAAACAAGACAAATACTTTTCTCCCAAAGACCAGTCCCAAGGCTAGCTCATTGTATCCAGAAACACCCAGCTGCAACCTATCTCTTGCATACCTCCATCCTTAATTGCTTTTCACCCATGAACTCTTATAGACCACTCAACCCTTTAGAACTAAGACTTACATTAACCTTCCATCACCAACTGTTAGGCCTACCACCACCAACCACCACCACCCCGCCCACTCCGAAGACCTGGTCTACGCCTCCTCTGATCGACGGGCTGAGGCGGCCGCTGCTGCTGGAATCCCCACCAGAGGCACTAGATGTCTCTGGGGTGCTCGCGAAGGCTCCCGGGGAGCGGCCCCGGCGATGAGCCGGCCAGCTGCCGGCTGTCCCCATGGTGATGACCAGGACACAATCTGTCCCGCCACCTCCTGGTGGCCGGAAGATGAACTGCAGACTGGTCAGGGAAGAGCAAGACTGGCAATGGCAAGTCCTGGGAGTGGTCCAGCGTGGAGGTCTCGTGGTCATCGGAGGAGGCGGCGTCGGAGGCCAAGGAGCAGCAGACCTCCCCTCCCTAACTCTCCCACTGACCAGCAGTGCGGGTCGCCCCTCCACCGAGGCCGGCGACCCCCTGGACCCGTGACCTTCTCTACCGACTGCCCGGGAGAGGGGAGGCCCACCCCGCCCGAGCCCAGGTTCCGGAATTTGTTTCGCCCCAGAACCTTTTGGAGCTCGGGCTTCAAGGGACGGAAGCCCCCCCAGACAAGCTTGAAGCAGGAGAGAGACATCCTTCTAGCAGGTCTGACACCCCTTGTCAGACCGTTGGACAGAGGAAGCCTGGCCACGTATGGCCAGTTACGAGGGATCATTTTGAGACCGCCTATGCTTCCTCCCTTTGATGGCAGGGGAGGGCCCGCTTAGACTCTGCTGGGCACCCTACTGCCATATTTCTACTCCCTACCTCCGTCCTCCCCCCTTTTCTTCTTCTACTGTTGTATTGTTTTGTTTTGTTGTTGATTGTGTTGTTTTTGCCTGACTTGTGAACCGCCCCGAGCCCTCGGGGAGTGGCGGTGGTAGAAGTCTGAATATAAATAAAATAAAATAAATAAATAAACTGCAGAACATGATACATGGCATTACCCAGGCAAAGGATGCCTCCAGGCAATAAACACTCCAAGGGAACAAAGGCCTGGTGACTTCCAGGCAGATGCCCTCACTATTGACTATGCAATCTTCTCAGTTACCCACATGCTAGTGGATGGATCCCACTCTAATACTTGCAAATAAGGCTTGCTCGTTGCACCCTTCACACTTGGTTAATAGACATTGGTTCTTTCTCCCTCCCTGGATATTCCACAGGTTTCTATACTCCACAATCAAATCCTCTGAACATGCAAGTAGACACAGATGCAGGCCAAATGTCAGGAGAAAATGCTGCTAGAACACATTGGCCATACAGCCCAGAAACCACAAAACACTCTGGAGTGTGCTCTCTTCATTACAAGAGTAGGACCCTTTGCCTTGCTCTCCTTCCAATTATATACTGGAAGGGGAATTCCACAATTCGGCAGATTGTATGCAAAAATTAGAGAGGATTCTTGTTCTATTTTCTGTCTTCATGGATTTCAGAACAAGACCTTCATTGTCTCAAAGGCTCCAGAAATCAAGGTTTTGCAAAACATAATAAGCCTACTTTGTGCCATTGGAAAGCATTGTTACTAAAATATATATCTGAACAATCACTGCTGATTTAAATCTTGAATTACCATATGTCACATATTCCAGATGTCCCATGGTTGAGCAAATGCTAAGGGAGAGGCAGTTTTTGAAATATACTGTGGACATTCTGGAATTCCCGAGAAGATATAGCAAAATGCAAGGGATGGCAGGGAGATTCTAATCTGGATCTTCACAGTCTAGTTCTAACACAACACTTGTATTTGTTTACACCAGTTCCTGGTTTTTCACTAGGCAGCCAACCTTCCCCAGTGTGATGACCTCTAGGCAGAGTAGACTACAACTCCTAGGAGCTCTACGACCCTGTTCTGCTGTCTGGGAACTTCTAGAAGTTGAAGTCCAACAACAATAAGTTGGCTCCTTTTTAGACTGGAGAAGTATTTAACATTGCAGTGATGGGTATCTATGTAAAGGAGGAAAATAGTTGTATGACCAAGTCATCTTTCTCTATGGATAAAGGTACATTGTCATTACAAATATCCATCCCTAAAAAAGAAAACCTCTCCTCCCCAGGAAATGACTCTAGCAGCAATCCCAAAGCTTGACTGCTGTCTTGAGGTTAGAGAGCATGGAGCTGAGCACATGATCTGCATGCTTTCACTTATGGTAATGGACGATGCATTGAAATTAATCAAGTGATTGGATTCATAAGATTTTGAAACATGGGGCATGTTTGTTCCTTTGTACTTCGAAAAAGAGCTGGCAGTCTTGGGAACCCACTTTATAAATGCTGGATAAATACTTATTGTATTAGTCTGTCTTCTATGCAGATTATATATATATAAACAACTTCATGCATATAAATACGTTTCTTAAGTCACAGCAGCAAAATAAAACATACATGCATGTGAGTCTGACCTAAAGACAGAACTGTATTAAAAGGTAGCCATATCAAGATTTGAGCATATCAAGATTTGAGACTGTGACAGACAATTGCATAGCACAAGCTTTTTGTGAACTCCAGTGCATTTCATCAGATGCATGGAGCAAAGCCTCCAACTGTTACGATTTTTGCAACAACATACTTCATGATCTCACTTTCTCAAAGGCATTTCCATTTCTTGTTCTTCTTCCCACTTTTCCCTTGGCTTCTTTCAGTCACTCAAATTGAGTTCAAAGTGTAAACGTTGATTCTGCTGGGGAAAGCGGTGTGGGATCTTTCCCTTCTCAGGAGACTTTGGTGGAATCAAACTGCTGCAGTGTCTTGTCACTTGTGTGTCCTTCCTTGTTAGTAACATTTGCTATCTTGACCACACTCAAGTTGCTTGGAGACATGTTTGGGTTTTCATCTGTGGAATGTTGCAGTGAAGCCTCTGTGGACAGGCATATAAATTGGGGGCGGGAGGTGTGGAATGGGAATGGCGATAGAAATGCAAAAAAAGGAGTTAGGTTATAAACTGTTCAGTTTCAGTCTCAATGATCACAAAGGGGTTTGTAGGTTTCAGAATACCTACAACAACTAACAAACTATTAAACCAAAACAATACACAAAACATACATACAAAAGCAAAACTAACAAATGTAAAAACGAATCTACTTTCCTGCCCTTCTCTCTCTGATGTCTTTTTAGTTCTGACTACTTTAATTCCTTTAAGAAATATTACTAGTGCCTAAATCCCTCAGTCAGAAGAGGACATGACTTATAAAAACAAAGCAAAGGGAAGCCAGAAGTGATGTGATGCAGATGCTGCAAAGGGAATGGGGCATTCTTTCTTCTCTCTAAACCCTCCCTGTTTTCTCTCACAGACAGACCCCCTCGATGTGAGCCTTTCCACAGCAATAACCAATGGTGACCCAGGGGCCCCTGTCAGTGGGGACTTTGAAATCTATGAGGAGGAGAAAGTGGCTCCAACTGAGCTCAGCAATGAAGTGGCTCCCCTGGTGACTCTGGCAGCTGGACCGGTGCTGAGGAAGAAAGTGGAGTCGGGGCTCATAGACAATACAATTGAGTCTGGAAACTCTGCTGCACAGCTTCCCCAAAAAAATATCCTTGAAAGAAAAGAAGTACTCATAGGTGAGACATATGCAAAGTATGTGAATAATAGGTGTGTGACCGTGTGTGTAGTGCTTCATAAAACTAAGGTTTTGGTTTGTTAAAAAGTTCTCTGAAATAATAAGTGTTTAAATGGAACATAAAACAACCAAAGGTCTGAGGAGTATCTTAAAGAGCTGGCAGAAGAGAAGGCATGAGAGGAGCCATGTATCAATATGTGTAAGGGTGCCATAAGGAAGAGGCTTTTGGAAGGCACTGAACAGGCTGTGCTCTGGCATCATGAGGTGCAGAGCCAACTATGAGAAATAGGGCTACAAAAGCAGAGTCCATGATATGTGAGTGGAGAAGAGCAAACTACAGACCATCTACTACAATGCACCCTGAGCCCTGGCACATGCACAATGAAGGACCTTCTCACAGCCACACCAGAGGCACTCCAAGTGGCCAGCTTCTGGTCAAAGGACATTTAGTATAATGCCAAGTTTTTAACTTTGTGGTTTTTCTATCCATTATAACTGCTTTATAATTGCCTCTCCGTTGGCGCCCCCTTGTTGTGGGGGAGAGGCTTGCGTACCCTAATGAAGTTGTGAGCTATGCTGGTGGTGGCATAATAGCCACTGGTAGGGCCTCCCATACCAGACAGGTCACAACCAAAGGGTCTGACAAAGAGCGTCAAAGGGCAGGATGGGCTCTCTAGCCTTTGGACAACCACCCTAGGAGAAGGGAAACTCTAATTTCAAACCCGGGCAGATGGTGCTCATCTAACCATGTAAGGTCAACCATCTAAGAGAAGAAAACTCAAACCAAACCTACGACCTGAGGACCTCGCTGCCACCGTCCCAGCTTGCTAGGCCCCGGCAGATGAAACTTTGGTTTAAAGGATGAAGCCAATTCTGTGCACGCTGTGCTCCACTAGAAAAATCTCTCTTCCCCGAAGTCCTTTGCCGGGTCCTTTCTTGGAGGCTTTTAAACAGAGGTTGGGTGGCCATCTGTCAGGGGGGCTTTGTGCTTTTCCTGCAGGGCAGAAGGGGGATTAACTGGATGGCCCATGTGGTCTCTTCCAATTCTATGATTCTATTATTTTAATAATATTTGATTTTACCAATATGCTGATTGTAATGTATAACCATTGTGATTAGTAGCCATCATTTTTTATTATTACCTGAGGTATCTGGTGATACCCGAATTAATTAAACTATGTAATAACATTTCTGTTCCTGGTTGGAAAGTATTATTTTTCATTTAATTGTGTGCTCCTGACTTTGAAAGTAGTTGTTCTGCTCCATAAACTTTGTTTTAATGGCACAAACTAGGTTGAGACTCAATGATGAGACGTTCATTGAGAAACTAGAGCCAAATGTACGGCAGGATGTATACATTTTCTAATGTACACATTTCATTCTTTTTTTAAAATCTGAGAATGGCATTGCAAAATTTGGAGCCACGTGAAAACAAAGGATCGGTATATTTCAATTTGCTTCTAAGTTCAGAAAGGATCAAGAAGAACAAATTAGATCTGATCCTATTAAAATGTTTTTTAAAAAGCAAATATCTGCAATCTCTCCTTACTATTAAGACAAAAACAGTTAAAGGAGTCTACTGCTCATCTAATTAGATTAGGCAATACTGGGCTGAACGGACCTAAGTGATAGTAACTCGCTAGTTTCTAACCACCTCATTTTCCTCCATGTCTGCAATAACTGGGTTTTTTAAGCTATCTGGGATTGTGGATCGTCATACAAGAGCAGTACAGTAAAAGCCAGGTCTGCCATAAGTCAGAACAACGCATTCCTCGCAAGCATCGGGTGTGGAGAAGCCAGCAGTGGCAATGCCCTGGTTGTGTTTCTTCAACTCCTGCCCTTTCTGCTTGCTTGGAAGATGGAACGGTGTGTGTCTCCCACAGTTTTCTTCGCCGTCATCTAAACTGGCCTTTTGCGGTCAGATGGAGCAGAAGACCCTATTCCATAACTTTTCCAAATTGTGTGTTGTGACATGTTAGCGTGTCCACTGCAGTGTGTCGTGTGAATGTAATGAGAAACCTTTGAATCTTTGAGAAATGAGCAATACATCATAGTGCATTACTCGAATGTAATTCACACTTCAATTTCTAAAACCGTGAAACCCAAAAAAGTATTTGGTGTCAAACGTAATACACAGCAGCAAAAGGTGCCCTCTTTGTAATATGGCCATTACAGTTGCTGCTGCTTAGAACCTCCTTTAAAAACAAAAGTGCTAGGGCAGCAAAGCTTCCAGCAATGGGAAAGAAAACCTTGGGGTGCATCTATGCTGTATTATTATTATTAAAATATTTATACCCCACCACCATCTCCCAGAAGGGACTCGGGGCAGCTTACATGAGGCCAAGCCCAATGACACAGCAATAAAAACAACACAGCAGAAAATAAACAATACAATCAATAAAATACATATAAACAACACATCTGTATAGGCAGGCCTTTGGAGAGTAGGCCCGCGTGCTCTGGGTACTGTGTTGTGGCTCCTGTTGCTGCTCCATCTGTTTTATTGCCTGTTCTGCTATTGCTCTAATTGTTCAATTGTTTTATGTTTTTAATCTTTGTTTTTATGCCCCTGGCTCTTGTGAGCCGCCGCGAGCCCCCGGGAGTCGGCGGCATAGAAGCCTCAATAATAAATAAAATAAATAAATAAATCAAACACAAAGTTTAAAACCATAGTGGCCAGGCCAGATGTCATATATTAAAATTTTAAAATAAATAAACTCTGGACGTGGACGGGAATAAAATGTATCTAGCAGAAGGGTTTTTGGGTAATGTGGGGAGATCAACCCAACAAGTAGTTAAAGTGCATCTGAGGACATTTGCAGGGGATTGGTTAAAGCAGGATATTGTTCACTTTATTCAGGGAAGGCACATTGGAATAGCCACGTTTTGAGGCTCCTCCTAAAAACTGCCAATGAGGGGGCAGAATCTTATGCACACCCTAATTTTGGAAAGGTAATTTTGCCAAAAAGAGGTGGGCATTAGATTTGAGTAAATACAGCGTTTTAACGATATAAATGAAAGGCTTTCATGAGATACGTTTTGTTATTACAGGGTTGTTGTGAGTCTTCCAAGCTGTATGGCCATGTTCCAGAAGCATTCTTGCCTGATGTTTCACCTGTGTCTATGGCAGGCATCCTCAGTGTTGTGAGGTCTGTTGGAAACTAGGAAAATGGGGTGTATTTATCTGTGGAATGTCCAGGGTGGGAGAAAGAACTCTTGTCTGTTGGAGCTATGTGAATGTTTCAATTGGCCACCTTAATTAGCATTGAATGGCCCAGCAGTTTCAAGGTCTGGCTTCTTACTGCCTGGGGGAATCCTTTGTTGGAAGTTGATTAGCTAGCCCTAATTTTTTTCTTGCCTGAATTTCCCCTGTTTTTGAGTGTTGTTCTTTATTTACTGTTATGATTTTAGAGTTTTTAAATACTGGTAGCCGGATTTTGTTGATTAAATGCTAATCAAGGTGGCCAATTAAAACATTCACACCTACCTCGAACAGACAAGGGTTCTTTCTCCCACCCTGGACATTCCACAAATATATAAACCCCATTTTCATAGTCTCCAATAGACCTCATAACCTCTGAAGATGCCTGCCATAGGTGCAGGCAAAACATCAGGAGAGAATACTTCTGGAACATGGCCATACAGCCTGGAAGACTCACAACAACCTAGTGATTCTGGCCATGAAAGCCTGTGACAATACTTTCTTACTGCAATTTATGTCTGTGCCTGTATCTCTTATAAACCTCTTGCAAGGGATCAAACTTCTTAATAAAGTAAGGATGCACACTCAGGACGATGCTGGTAATGGACCTCCATTTATTGCAAAGGACAGCAATACTTTTGATGCCAGAGTTGGCCACACACTGCAACAAACATACCTTTTATACAAAACACTCTCCCATTCCCTGTCCATCAAGCCCTTAGTCACCACCCCCATCCACCAGGATGATGCAACAGGCTGATGCAACTTGCTGCCAGTCTTACTCATGTTAGTGTGGTGTGACCCAAGGCCTCCCAAGGCCAACACCTGGAGCTTATCTTATCTTGCGAGCAGAGTCAAGAGACCAGAGCAATGCAGGCAGGTCAGGAAATCAGAGCAATACCAGTTCAGATCTTCACTGATCCTGACAGAATGGTTTTCCCCCTTCCTTTTCCTCCCCCTTTAGGGGAATATAGCGAAAGCCTAACAACACCTGACTCCACTGTCTTTCTCCAGTCCTAACACACACACTGAGCATAAAGCCTTCCTCTCCGCCATGTGTACGAAACGCACATTTCAACCTTGCACTCCTACATGTTCAGCTAACCAAACATTTCCGCTCCTTTCAAGAAATAAAACCTCATTCGCACACAAACATACCCTCCGGTTCATTCTTATCTCACCAATGCCTTGCTTGCTCAAGGCCAATCCTACCTATAACCAACTCCAAGCATTCTCCACACATTTACACTTCTACTACCATGCCCATCATTCTCACAACTGCATGGTTACAAAACTCCAAACCTCTACCTGAACACCTTTGTCATGCAATCATTGTCAACCAGGACACACTCGACCTCCACACTCAACCTCCTTAACATTTGGGCCTTGTGCACCCTAATCTCTCAATGCCCATTCACGCAGCCGTCCACTACAGGCCCCAAATCACTTTCTCACAAGCCAAAGTGAACTTCACTAACTTCCACCACAACCTAAGTCCCAAGACTCTATAACCTCTCACATCATAACTCCAATAACAATACCTTAACCAAACCTTCTCTACACTTATCTCTGGCCACTACCAAAACCCCTAAACAACTCCATCCCTCTACTGCAATGGCAGGAGGTACACCAACAAAACTACAATTCCTTATATAACCATCGACCACTACAAAACCTATCAAACCATCTACCAACTTTAACTTAAACAACAAGCTATCCCTATATGTGGGAATGTAACATCCACGTGAAAACAACACACCGACCTAATTTATCCAAACTAATAAACCATCGCACAGGAATAAATCATCTGTGCCACGCTACACACACCATTTAGGGTTAAACAACACAGACCTCAAAACCTATTCCCTAGGTAACTCAGCCCTCTTGCCATCTTACTCTCATGCTACAATGTAAGCAAAAAGGTACTAACCAAACTATAACTCCCCACGCAGGCAATTTTCAACTGCGTATTAAATCAAACCACCACTAGGATTATCTAAACCAACAAGCCATCACCTTACGTAAAAATGTGGAGCAACATGTATCCACACTTAACCCTTATCTACCCACTTCCTTCGATAAATGGTCGAAGAAACACATCCTATACAACTAGATTCCAATCAAACTAATACTAATAACCCCATCTAAACTATACTCAACAAACACTATCAAAGGCTGTTAATTACCATGTAACCTCACCTCTACAAAGTCAGGGGACAAATCAACACATTGCCACTAAAACACAGGAACGGGTCATCTGTGTTAGGCAAACCACACTCAAAATCCTTAACTAAGCTAATACTAAAGGGAAAAGGGAAGTTACTAATCCCCTCAATTACACACGAACTGAAACCTTCTAACAGCTCTTCAGTCAGAGGACAATAAACCTAACGACCTTCATTAACAACACCCTATAAAGCATCAATTAACATTTCCCCCCAAAAGAAATCCTAACTAAACATAGAAACTCTAACTAATCAGAAACCTGTAACACACATTCGGAACTCCATCCCATTAAACATTTCTAGCAATAATTACATTTAAACAATTCAGCTTACAGAAACAACTTATACATCTCTATACGAATTAATACCCCAATGTCTAAACTTTAAATCACCTCAACACCTTCTATATGTTATAGAAACAACAATGCAATACCTGCACTTAGCAAAAACCCCTCATTCTAAATCTCTAAACAATCTAAGCATGAAAGGTACATTTTACATACAGGCAATAATCCTCTTACAATCTCTATAACACATGAAAAGTCAAAAGCATACATTAAAGTTTCATTAGACACATAACTCTACATTATATAAATGAAATCATATTGAATATTTACAAAGTCCCAGCGTCATACAATCCTGGTTTCGGCACCATCAATTCCTGTCCCAACTAAGCATGGGATTTCTTTCAAGTCACCCCCGACACATTCTTTCCCCAAGAAAGTACAAGCAGGCAGGGCATATGCATTTCTTTCCCATTGCCACCCCCCAGAGTCAAACCTAACGCAGCTACCATCGAAATGCTGGTCATCAGTTCAAATTCTGGGGCCCCAAAGTTCAGCATGCTCCAAAATTCACCTTTCGAAGCCGCAGGGGTTTCCTCCCAATGTTCCGACATCTTCTTTGAAGAACTTTGTTCAAACCCAAACAAACTACCCCCCGAAAGACTGAGCAGCCCTTGGGGCTCATTCAGGATTTCAATAAACGCCGACCCGGAACACATCACCTCGGCCGGCACTGGCAACAGGGACCTCGCCGACATCTCTCCCCCTTCGTCGATAGGAAAAGCTTCATCCACGAACTCAGCCTTCTCTTCTCTCACCATCTCCTTGTCACAAAAAAGCACCGGGTTCTGCTCTCTCACCAGCTCGGGCCACGCTCCTTCCAAAACCTCAGTGCGAAGGGGCTTTTCTTCCCCCTTCTTCTCCTCCACTTTCACTTTTGCAGGACACTCTTCAACTGCTCCAGACACCCACTCGGTTTCTATTCTTCCCGGTAAGGCACTGGCCATGCTCTCTGCGTCTGCAGCCTCCGCAGCTAAAGCAGTTTCACTTTCCAGCTGAAGTGCCCTCACACTGCTGGAAGGGAGTTGCTGATTCATCTCCTCCACACAACACTCAGTAAGCCCGGCTTCCAATGCATGTTCAGGCTCCTCGGCCACCACCATACACAGCTTATCTTTCCTTGTTTTCCCGGCCATTTCCTCCACTGGAACAAGGGTTTCTCTTTTGCAATTCCAGGCCGTAAGCATTATAGCCCAACTCAGGGAAACTGACACAGTTTGAAGAAGGGAATCTTCCTCCTCCCCACTTCTCGGCTGAAACATCACCTCGCTGCTGGCGATACAGCTCCATGCTACCTTTTCAGGCGCACACCATGTTTCTGCCTGGGCCCCCGGGCCCCCCACCATCCAGGTTCCCTCTCTCGGAACCTCAAGAGCATCTGCATACCGGCCTTCTTCTTTTCCCTCTGTGTCTTCCCTCGGAAGCGCAGCCTTCAGGCGGCGAGCCTGATCGATGCACCTTTGCAATCTAGGATCCGGTTGCCATGCATCCCATTCTTCCTCACTCCAAGGCACTTCTTTTGGCATGCTCTTCTTTGCCTTGGCAGATCTATCCCTCCTGCGCTTTCGGCCCCTCCGACTGCTCCTGGCTCCTGGCTCCTGGCTCCTGAATGCTTTCTCGCACGCACATCCCCTTCAGCCACAATGGCCTCCCATTCCTCACCATCTGGGACATATGGGGCATCACTGGGCACCACGGATGGACTCTGTGCAGCACTTCCAGCCAGGACGCAGATCTCCTTGAAGCGCTCATAGATCTGTTCTGCCCAAGCCTCACACTCTCGGTCCGCCTGAGAACCCACCTGAGCCACTGCTTCTCTGGGTTCTTCTCCGGTCCCTCGGGATCCCACCTGAATGAACTCTCTCCAAGCCGCTTCTCTGGGTCCCTCTCCGGCCCCTCGATCACCCACCTGAACGGACTCACTCCAAGCCGCTTCTCTGGTTGATTCTTGGGCCCCTCGGGATCCCACCTGAACGAACCGCTTCTCTGGGTCCCTCTCCGGCCCCTCGATCGCCCACCGGAACGGACTCACTCCAAGCCGCTTCTCTGGGTGCTTCTTGGGCCTCCACCTCGTCGCTCTTCTTCCAGGAAGCCTGGGACAGGCCAACTCCCATCCTCTCCTTCCCACACGGTCCGCAGAGCTTGTAAGAAGTCATTTCTGAAGCCTCTACCTCTCCCCCTGGAAATGGGATGCTCCATCTACCCGTCTGCCAATTCCAAACGGGGAATATGACTCCCATCTCATCGGCACCGTCTTCATCCACATCGCTGTCCCAGAAATCTTCTGGACTCACCCATTCCACGCTTGAAAAGGGTCTCGACATCGCAGATGTCCTCTAACGACGAGGCTTTCACACCCTCAATGGATCTTTCCACGAAAGGTATATTAGAACTCTGGCATTCTGCAAGGGATCAAACTTCTTAATAAAGTAAGGACGCACACTCAGGACGATGCTGGTAATGGACCTCCATTTATTACAAAGGACAGCAATACTTTTGATGCCAGAGTTGGCCACACACTGCAACAAACATACCTTTTATACAAAACACTCTCCCATTCCCTGTCCATCAAGCCCTTAGTCACCACCCCCATCCACCAGGATGATGCAACAGGCTGATGCAACTTGCTGCCAGTCTTACTCATGTTAGTGTGGTGTGACCCAAGGCCTCCCAAGGCCAACACCTGGAGCTTATCTTATCTTGCGAGCAGAGTCAAGAGACCAGAGCAATGCAGGCAGGTCAGGAAATCAGAGCAATACCAGCTCAGATCTTCACTGATCCTGACACCTCTGTTTTGTTAGTAAAGCTGAATTACTGTGTTGTGAAATGATGTATCTCTAAAAAGTGTTTGGCATGCTCTTACCTTTAGCATTGCCAGTGTGGGAGGAGAAATAATACTGCAAACTTCTTATCCTTTGCCTTATTTTTTAAAAAAATGCCACGTCTCTTGGACCTTGTTGCTGACTGTCCTCTTTTGCTCTTTGTTTGCAGCTGTGATTGTGGGAGGAGTCGTTGGCGCTCTGTTTGCTGCATTTCTGGTCATGCTGTTGATCTATCGGATGAAAAAGAAAGACGAGGGGAGCTACACCTTGGAGGAGCCCAAGCAGGCCAGCGTCACATACCAAAAACCTGACAAGCAGGAGGAATTCTATGCATAAACTGGAACCACGAGTGCCTCACTTTCTCTTTCTATCTCAATGCCGTCCTTTTTTAAAGAAACAGTCTCTCTTGTTGTTTGTCCCGGCTCTTTCAAATCACAGTTGTGAATTTTAACAAGAAGGATGGAAGGCAACTTTTAACAATTCTTTTGAAGGAAGAGGCCATTTTTAAAAAGTCTTGCACGTTTTTAAAAGAAAATTACAAAGGTCAACATGGTTCCAGTGAAGAAAGCATTGCAAGGAGCACTGGCGCCTGAAGCCAAGAGAAGTGGCCAGTTCTGGACCACTTCTCTGGGTAAATGTCTGAACTCGTAGATCAGCTAGAAACGTCCTGGATTCCTATCATTCTCAGGACTAGAGACTTGATTTTTCTTTTTTTTTTTTACCATGATGTACACTTTTGCTTTCAGGCACTTTGTAGTACTCTTCACAACAAAGGTTTGACCCTATTGGTTTCAAGGACAAGGAGATTTCCCAACCTTCCACCATCTTCTCCCCAAATCAGTTTGCTTTGCTTTAAATGAAGCCTTGAATTGCTTCACCAGAGAGCTGACATGGTCTATGGAAGGGCCCATTGAGGATTGTGCATTGCTTTCTCTCTGATGGGACTATCCTTCAGCCCCTTCCTGTTCACAACCGCACACTGCAGGATTATTCTGCGCTTGCCGCAGTGTCTTGTTTGGCATTTTGTCCAGCTGTGCCTCACCGTGACATTGGAAACTCAGCTTCTCTTGGAAGGAAGTTGATGAAGGGACACTTTTCTAGGCTGTTATTAACAAGAAAAGGGGAACCAATCCATGTGGGGGTGGAAGACAAGATGCCTTCTAAATCTGTACAAAGAGTTTGTATTTCATACATATCAACGAGTCATTTCCTTCTTTGCCAGGGAAGGAGGATAGGCAAGAAGGAGAAGAACAACATGATGCAAGCCTTCAAAGCACTTCTACAAATGTTTGCTCCTGTAGGACTGCAAAAGAATTAAAGTGGGCAGAAGGCGATGAAATATTTACATGGCTAACAGGGCTTTCGAACTTTTAAGCAAATTAACATTTTTGTAGGCAACTTGGGTGAACCATGGTTGCTGACGGGCAGATTGACAGGCAGTCTTGGCCCTAAACAGAGGGACAGGTTTTGAAAAAGGATGGGATTATGTGCAGTTAACTTTGACATATCTTAAAGTCATGTCAAGTGTAGAACCAAAAAACAACAGAAGGAAAATGCAGCATGGGAAAAACAAAGTTGGCTAGCGTGAAAAAAATAAGCATGTTTTATGGAATGCCTCATAGTGGGATGTTGTTGCAAAGCATCTGTTGCTCCTGGCAAATATCTGTTAATTAGCAATTTCCGAACACTGTATACATAAAAGTCTGGCTAGAGTGCTATGACCCTATTTGTTCACATTTAAATGGCCTGTCAACAACTGGGAGAGGATTCAGTGTTGAATTAGAAAGGAGATAATGAGCTTGGCACCCATGATAGGGAGCTCAGGACCATAATTAACTCAGAAGGAGAAAGAGGAGAACAAGCAGAGGAGAAGGAGGAGAAAAAAATGTGCACACAAGCAAAGTTTAGGTTTTTAAAAGACAAATTGATTGAAGGATGAGGCAGACGGAGTTGGCCTCAATAAAAGATCTTTCTTTAGAAGTTTCTTCCCTGCCGGGTCCAGGAAATAGTGGGATGGGAAGACAAGAGATCAGCCTATTGGCCCTACAGTTCCTGCCTTCTTGCTGTCTATATCCACAGTTCTCTTTTCAGAAAGGGCTGAACCATTTGGGCAGTGAATGGAACCTGGCTTTTGTTCAATGGGTTCCTTACACAATTTAGGTAGGTAATTGTGGCAATTCAACTGTTCTTGGAGTAGAAAAGGTTCCCTACTGTAGACATTCCCTACTGCAGACTTTAAGCCTGCTCTTGGTCGGTGCATATTGGTGCCCACAGACATGCTGCACAAAATGGTTTTGGCACTATTATCTGCCGTATAGTAACATGAAATCTTATTTCTGACTTGGGAGTGTGATGAGGTAGGCTTAGGCCCCTTCCACACAGCGCAACCAAATCCACATTGAACTGGATTATATGGCAGTGTGGACTCAGACAACCCAATTCAAAGCAGATATGGTGAATGATCTGCCTTGATATTCTGGGTTATATGGCTGTGTGGAAGGGTCTTTAAACATCCCTATAGGTTTTGCCATTTAAGGATAAAACAAGTGGTACCATCCATCAACAGTGCCCACAACTCAGCCATAATCATCTCACTCAGAATATGGTAAGAGAGTGTTCAACTTTGCATGTTTTGTCTTACAGTGAAAGGTAAGTTCAAGGAACCAATAGAGAACTGAGACAAAAATAGCTGTGGTTAGATCTAGCAGGAACTGTCTCCTTTTGAATACACACACACACACACACGCGCACACAAGGTAACTGCTCCATGCAGTCATGGTGGCCACATGACCTTGGAGGCGCTTACAGACAACACTGCCTCTTCATCTTAGAAATGGAGATGAGCACCAACCCCCAGAGTCAGACACAACTTGACTTAATGTCAGGGGAAGCCTTTACCTTTTATATGTATATAAGCTCAGAGTGCCCAATCCAGATCTGATCCTACTATTAGTATAAAGAGTTTAACCTTCCCTCCTCCCCTTGCGGGGTCAGTTCACTTTGGGACTGTGTGTTACAATTTGTATTACCAAAAGTAAACCAGTGTGGTATTATTTGCTGTGTTTGTTTGATCCATTACATTCCACTTCCCTACCTAGACCATACCCATTTCATCTGACTTTGGAAGTTATCCAGAATCAGTCTGGTTAATATTTGATGGAGATACTATGGAAAATGAGGGATCTCCAGGCAAGACTAAGAACCCTGCATAAACACTGGAGAGTCACTGCTAATTAGAGTTGATAGTCCTCGGCTAGATGGATCAAAGCATCAGTGTATGGCATCTTCCAGTTTCAGCAAGAAGACAACATAGCTGTTCATGATACAAATTGATTTTGTAAGATTCTGATGTACAATAATAAAGGTAAAGGTTTCCTCTTGACATTAAGTTTGTGGGTATTAAGAGTGTCGGCGGTGTCTGGGACATTGGGGAGAATATAGCCATCCTACCAGTGTACCGAACGCCTAGCGCACCGGCAGGTAGCCTTTCCCAGCTGCAGGATGTATCGGAGTGGGCCTTAAGGTTCCCTAAGCTTATTGTTCTGTGCGACTTCACTGTTCACGTCTTTTTCAACCATGGCGGCAGATCTATTAGGCCTTTCGTTGATTGAAACCGGCCCCACTCACTTAGCCAGACACACATTGGATTTAATCTTCAAGGCTGGATTAGAGATGGATATATCTGCTAATATTGAGGTGCCATGCTCCGATCACCATGCTTTGAGGCTTTGGGTGGGTGTTCCCACTCCCCCTTGTAGGGGTGCCGAACCAATCTGGGCACGCCCGCGGAGACTTATGAAACCTGATAGGTTTTGGAATGCTTTGCGAGATGTGGAACTTACCAATGTTTCCCTTGAGGTGCAGGTGAAGTCCTGGAATGCCAGATTATCCGATGCACTAGAAGAGATTGCCCCAAGCGCCCTCTCCATCCTCGCCGAATCCGGTCACCTTGGTCTCCGGGTGAGGAAACGGGAAAGGAGATGACTAGAGGCATCTTGGCAGAGAACTCATGACGAAGCAGCAAAATCAGCTTATAAGGCAAGTGCAAATGCCTATGAGTACGCTATCAAAGAAGCAAATAAAAATTAGAATGCCTCCTTGATAGCGTCTGCAAATTCTTACCCAGCTCAACTTTTCAGAATTATTTGATCTATGACAAATCCCGCCCCTACTGTCCTAAATTCTGTGGATTTGGATGTTACAGCTGAAGCTTTTAATAAGTTTTTTGCAGACAAGATTTTGCTACTTCGCCATTATCTCCCCGCCACCCTAGATACAGTGGCCGGGCTTGAAGTTCCACGGCCACTCGCCAGGCCTGCCTTTAGTCAGTTCGTCGCGCTGGATGCAGAAGCTGCTGATAAGATTTTTACCGGAATGAAGTCAACCACTTGTTCCCTTAATCCAAGCCCCTCCTGGTTGGTCAAGGAGGGAGGAGTTACAAGGCCCTCTGATGGACATTATCAATAGTTCCCTTGAGCAAGGAGTTTTTCCAGAAGGGCTGAAAAATGCAGTGGTTCGTCCATTACTGAAAAGGCCGAATTTAGATCCTTCAGTTACCTCCAAATACTGCCTGGTTTCAAATCTTCAGTTCCTAAGCAAGGTAATTGAGAGGGCGGTAGCAGGCCAGCTCCAAAAATTCTTAGATGGCACGGCCTGGCTGGACCCTTACCAGTCCGGCTTCCATTCAGGGCATGGGAATGAGACTGTGCTAGTTACCATCTTGGATCAACTCCGACGCCAGCTTGACCGAGGCAGGTCGGCATTGCTTGTATTGTTAGATCTTACAGCTGCCTTTGACACGGTTGATTATGATCTTTTGACCCACCGGCTCGCTGCCTCAGGGGTCCAAGTGTCTGCCCTTAATTGGGTGGACCTCTTCCTCTGGAACCTCTGGAACCGCTGGCAACGAGTGGAATGGAACGGGACGTCCTCTGAAAAATCACTACTTATGTGTGGAGTTCCTCAGGGGGCCATTCTATCTCCACTGTTATTTAACATCTATACATGACCACTCGCTCAGCTAGTTTGGAGTTATGGACTGGAGTGTTATCAGTATGCTGATGACACCCAGCTCCTTCTACGGATGGACGGCCGACCGGACTCGGTTCCCGATAACTTCACATCTTGCCTTGAGGTTGGCTGCATTCCAGTAGACTGAGGGTAAATCCGGCAAAGAGGGTGATCTTATGGCTGGGTCGTCCTGGAATAGATGAGGTTCGGTTGCCCACCTTAGACCTCTCTCTCCAGCTATCACCGTCAAAAGCCTCGGTGTCATTTTTGACTCGTTATTGACAATGGAGGCCCAGGTCTCCGCCATCAGTAAGTCGGCCTTTTTCCATCTTTGGCAGGCTAGACAGCTGGCGCCCTACCTGTTCGGGGATGACCTGGCTACAGTGGCTCATGCCACGGTAACATCAAGAATGGACTATTGTAATGCCCTTTGTCAGTGACCCGGAGACTTCGACTGGTACAGACTGCGGCAGCCAGACTCCTCACAGGAACCCCCGTGAGGAACGATATAACACCTGCTCTATACCGACTGCACTGGCTTCCGGTTGAGTTCCATATTACTCACAAGGTGCTGGTACTAACCTTTAAGGTCTTGCATGGCCAAGGGCCGGCATACCTATGGGAACGTCTCTCTCTGTGTCGACCCTTGAGATCGCCTCAATCAGACCATCAGAATCTATTACAGGTCCCAGGCCCTAAGGATGCCCATCTGACATCAACCCGGCGTAGAGCTTTTTCGTTGATCGCCCCATCACTCTGGAATTCCCTCCCTCCTTACATCAGAGCCACCCGTGATCTAAAAGACTTTCGCACAGCTTGTAATATGTGGCTGTTTGAGAGGGCGTTCGACTGAGAACTGTTAGATTGTTAATTGTGTTTAGATGTTTTTAGATGTTTAAGGTACTAGCTGTGTGTTTTACTGTAAATCGCCCGGAGCCATCTGGGATGGGGAGATTAATAAATCCCTAAATAAATAAATAAGTCGAGTCCGACTCTGTGGGCTGGTGCTCATCTCCATTTCTAAGCCAAAGAGCTGGTATATGCCTCCAAGGTCATGTGGCCACTGGCATGACTGCATGGAGCGCCGTTACCTTCCCGCAGAAGCGGTACCTTTTGATCTACTTACATTTGCATGTTTCCGAACTGCTAGGTTGGCAGAAGCTGGGGTTAACAGTGGGAGCTCACCCCGCTCCTCAGATTCAAACTGCGAACCTTTCAGTCAGTAAGTTCAGCAGCTCAGTGGTTTAACCCTCTGCATCACCAGGGCTCCTGATTTAGTATAGGATGATAAATAAATAAAGAATGCTAAAGGACATATTCCTTAGCTTAGATGCCAACTTATGGATATACGCATGTGAAGTGCTCCAGCTGTAGAAATGAAGAAGCAAATAGACTGGAAATGTCCTGCTCAAAGCACCATCTGAGAATGGACAAGATTTAGTCTGCCATATGCCTTCAGCTTCATTCCTAGAAGCTCTAGAACAGACATGGCCACCCAGGTGTTTTGGACTTCACCTTCCACCAGCTGTTAGGAATGGTGGGAGTTGAAGTCCAAAACACCTGAAGGGAGGGCCGAAGTTAGCCCATGTCTGTATGACCAGTGATGCAGGATTATGGGAGGCGTGTTCTAAAAGCTCAAAGGGAAATGGTTTCCTGTCCCATCCTACATCAAACTGAGCAGCTGAAGGTGGTTCTACACAGACACTATAATCCAATTCAAAGACGTTTTGAGGGTGAGGTGTCCACGGAACGTAGATCCCAGTGTGCATCAGGCGTGTAACAAAAACAACTCACCAGAAATTCCAAAACAAGCCAGATAATGCATTGCAGCCAGTTAGAATATATCCCATGAAGGGCTCAGGACTGGAAAATGCAATGCACTTGTCAGATCTGTTTAGCACTGAAACACTTTTAGAAATGCAGAAACACAATTTAATGCCGCAATAGGGAATTCCCAGAGCACCAGCACTTTCTCTTCTTTGTAGCTAATTGGGTTGGTGTTACTTCTCCTCCAGACCTCGTCTCGAAATCTCGTCCGAATAAAATGTACTATTACATCACGTGCTGTCTTATTCTTTTTGGCATAATTAGTTTGGATGCGATAGGTTTTATCCACCTCTCTATCCACTTCCCTTTTGGGGATTTCCATTAGATTTGAGATCAGCAGTAATATTGTTGCTCTTATATCTTGTCCCTCCAATTCCGGAATATTCCTAAAGCGAAGCTGGTGTTCCATCTCTCTATGTTCCAATCTTTCTTGGGTCCTTTCCATGGTAAAACCTCTTTTTTCCACAGCTTCTACCTTCTTCTGGGTTTTCTTTTGAGCTTTTTCCATTGCTGATTGGTCTGTTTTCAATTGCTTAACATCTTGGAGGGTTTCTGTCATCTCTTTCTTCATTGTGCTCCACTCTTCCTTTAGTTCCTTCTTCATAGTAATTATGTCTTCTTGTGTAGCCCTTTGTTGGGATTCCAGTTTCTCTGTCAGGGTTTGAAGTGTATCTTGTTTCACTGATATCTTTTGGATGTCTCTTTGGATCTCTTTTAACATTTCTTTAATGCCTCCCTCTTCTGGGCCTTGGCCTGAGAAGGAGCTTCCCCTCTGCAGTCCTTTAATGTCCTTAGTATTACCTTTAGAAGCAGCCATTGCTCTTAATTACTTGATACTAGCAATAATCAATTAATTAAGGCTGACAATCAATATATCCCGCTGCTACCTGTTATCCACTTTTGATCACAATTATCCTAATCATACAATCATCCCATCTATCATTATTTCATTACGTTTGTCCACAACAGATTTCCTGGATCCCCCTCAATCAGACAGTCAATAAATCAATTTATAAATCAATTGGGCCTAGTACATTAGTTCATAATCCCTTAGGAATTGTCGAGCAATAAATTATCCCTTTCCCTCATAAGATGTCGACAAATATATAAATCTCTTTTCTAATTAATTCTTAATTTGATTATTTTAATAGTTGTTAATTAATAATTAGTAATTAATTCCCAATTTCACCTCTGCTCAATTCATCTACTTCTTATAGTTTCTTTACTATCCAATCAGGGAAAATGCCCTTTAACCCCAATCTCAGTCAGATCTTCTCTCTATCCAATTAAATCGAATTGTTCCAGTTGGTTCCTCCACAATCTTTCCAATCCCCAAATTCGTCTACTTCTCTTCCTGGTCCGCCGGCCCCGTCCGCTCCTCGTCCCCGCCTCTGTCTGCTCCTTCCGTTCCTCCTGGGACCCCGCTACTCCGACCGCCGCCCTTCTGAGTTTCTGGTCGCCCAACGGTGTCGCCCCGCTCGTCTGCTTCTCGTCCTCATTATTTATTATTTAGTATTTAGAAAGAAGAAGAAAACCGCTCACTTGCTCGTTGTTTCTCTATGGTTTGTTCTAACTCTATGGTTTTCCCCCTTATGTTCACTTCCAGCTTCCTGTCCCCAACCTTTACGTTCCGTCTTGCCACTTCCTCCCCTCTTTATTCACTCTGTCCGCCAATCTCCTCTCTATGGTTGGGGCTGGGGTTTCCTGCTATTTCTTCCCCTTCCTTTCCGGTCTTCTCTTTCCAGTCTTCTCTTTCCCCCCCCCCCCGCCCCGGAGGAGGTGTGGTCTCTTCAACTCAGTCTTTGTTTACAAGAAGGGGAGATCGTAGCCTAAACAAAACTTCTCAAGGTCGGGTCCATTTTGTTTCTTCTTACTTTGCCACTTTGCAACTTCTTAATTCGCCAATATATAGTTTAATATAGTTAATGACTCTCTATTCTTTAGGAAAGTTGAATTCTATTGGTCCCCTTTATTGAGATTGAGATTTCCCTTTCTTGCCCGGGATCCAATCTCTTCTTTAAACTTCTTAAACTCCTGGATGTTTTTTCTTATTTCTTAATATTTTAAAAAAAATTGGCTGGGGAACTGCAGCATCTGCCAATCAATATTCTTTTCTCCTTATTTCGGGCTTTGCCTCTTGTAGCACAGCCCGCTTCACTTAGGGATGTTCTCTCTGGTAATGGAATTTGAACTCTTAATAAAGTTGGAGAGACTTACGGTTCGCACTCCTTTCTTGTTTCTTCTTTTGATGTTTATTTAGTGGGCGCGGGGAAGTTTCTGCAGGGTTTCCCCCGCTTCCCTGTTCGCGATCCGCAGGGAGGTCAGGAGGGGGTCTGAAACCTCCTGACCCCCTCGACCCCCCTCTTGAGGGAGAGGAATACCTGGGGCCACAGAGGGACCTGCTGGCTTAGCGTCACTCACCTCTTCGATCCAAGGTGAGAGGGGGACTCATCGGAGTCCACCAAATCGCAGAGTCAGGATGGTTTGCTCGGGAGCCCTAGCAAACCGTGCCTTCCTCCATGATCGCCCACCGAATGAACTTAAATGTCTAAACATTCGGTTTAGATGGGAAAGAATAGAGGGAATCATGGTGACCTATAAAGAGGAGAGACTATGGCTTACCTCAGAAGACAAAGCTAGAGAATTTTACAAAAGATTGGAGAAGGAGAAAAAAATAAGAACCCCTCTCAGTTCAGCGGAAAGAGAGAAACAGAATAAACCGAAAAGGAAAAGATTTAATACCCCTGAGTATCACGGTGCAGCATCAGCAAGTGCCTCAGCATTCGACCCCCTAGAGAAAGGAGAGGAAGGAGAGGAAGAAGAAGAAGACATAGATGTAGATGAATTAATGAACAAAGATCAAAATGAGTAGTTTTGTACAGCAACTGAGAGTGTACTCTAATAATATAAATGGATTAAATTCCCCAAATAAACGAAAACGGATTTTTAAACAAATAAAGAATAGGAAATTTAATTTGGTGGCATTACAAGAAACACATATTAGTCAAAAACATGTTTCGCACTTAACAAATAAAAAACTAGGACAATTATACTTCTCCTCAGCCCCAGAAAAGAAAAGAGGGGTGGCACTATACATTGATGAGAACATGAAATCTGAATTTCTCTTTAGAGATGAAGATGGCAGAATGGTGGCAATAAAGCTTACAATGGGAATGGAGACAATTTTGGTATGCAACATTTATGCCCCTAATGCCTCCAAAAAGAAATTTACAGAGACTCTGAGAGAAAAGCTAATCAGTGAACATTGTGAACATTGTGTGATAGTATTGGGAGATTTTAATGGAGTGATGGATAAGAAGAAAGACAAAACAAAGAGATTGAAAAAATCAACCCCGGATGACCAAAGCACACTACCAGACAGCCTTATCAAACTTATGAAGGAATATGACCTTGAGGATACATGGCGAATCCATAATGACAAAGTTAAAGACTACACCTTCTATTCCAATCGTCATCGAAGTTGGTCGAGAATAGATATGACTTGGACAACAAAATCATTAACAACCAAAGTGCAAGAAATCAAAATAAATCCTAGAGATCTGTCTGACCATGGTGCTATAACAATGGTGAAAACCAGAGAAGAGGTTCACGGAAATGGAGGTTAAATGAAAACTTGCTGAAAACCGAAGAGGATATTAAATTATATAAAGAGAGGACCAAAGAATACTTCCACCAAAACATTAAAGAGGAGACAAAAATGCAGACGGTCTGGGACGCATATAAAGCAGTGATGAGAGGCCGTCTTATACAACAAAATTCAGCTAGGAATAAACAAAGGAGACTAAAGTTATCAAAGATTGAGGAGGAACTCTCCCTGTTAGAAAACAGATTAAAACAAAATCCAGGGCATAAGAAAATAATAAAAAAACTGGGAGTAATAAGAAAAGAGAAACATAACCTCGAAGTTGAACAAATGGCAAAACAATTGAAATATATAAAACAGAACTCCTTTGAAAATGCGAATAAAATAGGGAGATGGTTAGCAAGGAGGTTAAGGAAAAAAAGGCAATCCCAGCAAATCGTCAGAATTAAAAAGGGGGAAGAACTTATAGTGGAAGATGAGAAGATAAAACAGGAATTCCTACTCTTTTATCAACATCTGTATACTGAAGAGCAAGTCAAAGAGGAGGAAATAATGGAATATTTAGGAGATTTGAAGCTAGAGAAAATCACTGATGATCAACGTCAAAGATTGAACAGGGAGATAACAACTGAAAAAATCAAAAAAGCAATTAAGAACTTAAGAAATGACAAAGCACCAGGACCTGACGGTTATACAGCTTGTTTTTATAAGTCCATGCAGGAGGAAATAGTCTTAGTCCTGAAAGATATAATGAATAAGGCACTTACTGAAAGAGAAATTCCAGATTCATGGAGATCAGCAGACATAACAATGATACATAAGGAGGGAACAGATCCTAAGGATATTAAGAATTACCGCCTAATCTCATTACTAAATACAGATTATAAAATATACACAACAATTCTGGCAAATAGATTCAAAGAATTCCTAGTTGACTGGATCCAAGAAGACCAAAATGGATTTCTACCCAATAGATATATAAGAGATAATGTAAGAACAATTCTAAATGCGATCGAATACTATGAGACTAATCATCAGAAAGAGCTTGCTTTATTATCAATAGATGCGGAGAAGGCATTTGAGAACCTTAATTGGAAATACTTCAAATTACTCTTTAAAGAAATCGATATTGGATTTCAATTTCAAAATGCAGTCGCGGCAATCTACCAACATCAAAAGGCAAAGATTTGGATAAATGGAAGTGCTACTAATGAATTTGTTATTGGGAAAGGTGCCAGGCAGGGATGCCCATTATCCTCGCTAATCTTCATCTTTGCATTAGAGACACTATTAATGAAGATAAGGCAGAATATGGAGTTAAGAGGCCTAAAATTAGAAAAGTAAGAATATAAAGTAAGAGCTTTTGCCGACGACGTGATTTGTATAGTGGAAAACCCAAGAGATAATATACTAAAATGGCTGTCGACCTTCGAAGATTATGGAAGATTAGCAGGATTCAAGCTCAATAGGAAAAAAAACCAAGATCATAACTAAAAATATCTCTAAATCAGATCAAATACAGTTACAAGAAGAGATAGGTATCCAGGTGGTTAATAAAGTTAAATATCTAGGAATTTGGATTACAGCAAGGAATCTCCATCTATTGAAGGATAACTATATCGAACAATGGAAAAAATGAAGGAAGAATTGGAGCAATGGAAGAGACTTAATCTTTCCTTATTAGGAAGGATTTCTGCTGTGAAGATGAATTTATTGCCAAAGATGTTATATCTATTTCAGAATTTGCCTATTATAAGAAATATGGAGATTTTCAATAAATGGAAAAAGGACTTGACTAACTTCGTGTGGAAAAGTAAGAAGCCAAGAATAAAGTATAACACGATGATCATGCATAAAGAAAAAGGAGGGTTTAGCCTACCTGACTTAAAATTGTATTATGAAGCATGTGCTTTGACATGGGTGAAGGATTGGATGCTGCTATTGAAAAGTTCAACTTTAATATTAGAGGGCTTCGATCTGCGAAAAGGATGGTACTCCTACCTTTGGTATGGAGTGGCCAAAATAGAAAAAAACTTTGGGAACCATTTTATCCGATCCGCTTTACTGAAAATCTGGTCAAAATATAAAGATTATATGTATACTAAGACACCACTATGGCTGTCACCTCTAGAAGCCAATCAAAGACGGTTATTAGGTTGGACAGAGTGGCCAAAGTATAAAGATATACTGATACAAAAGGAAGGTGTATTAGTTATGAAAACGCACGAAGAAATTGTCAAAATGTATCACAATGTGTTATGGTTGCATTACTTTCAGATGAGGGAAAGTTTTAACAAAGATAAGGCTAAAGGTTTTAGTGTTGCAGAAGGACCATGGGATATAATTCTTAAAAATGAAAAAAAAAACCCTATATCTAAAACATACTCGATGCTTTTGAACTGGGCAACAGAGGAGGAAGTAATTAAACAATCTATGATAAAGTGGGCACAGAACATTGGAAGACCCATCCAGTTAAAGGAATGGGAAAGGCTGTGGACAAAACAGCTCAAAATTACATACGCAACTGATTTAAAAGAAAATTGGCTCAAAATGATACATCGATGGTATATCATTCCCAAGAAATTAAATATAATGTATAAAAATGTGGAAAACAAGTGTTGGAAATGTGAGAAGCATGAAGGTTCTTTTTATCACATGTGGTGGACCTGTCCCAAAACTAAGGAATATTGGAATCTAATCCATAAAGAATGTAAGGAAACTTTAAAGGTAGAGTTCCAAATGAAACCGGAGATATACCTACTTGGTATTATAGACAAAGAAACTTTTAATAATGACAACACAGAAAAACTCTTTATCTTTCTGTCAACGGCGGCAAGGATCTTATTGGCGAAAATGTGGAAAACCAACCTCTTACCAACAAATGATCAATGAAAAGAGAAGATATTAGCGATTAAAGATATGGATGAACTTACCTTCTGGTTGAGGCAAAATAATGGCAAGGGGAATATCAGAACAGATTGGACAGAGGTTGTTGATTTTGTCAGAATTATAGATTGACTATAGACTGGAATGAACAATGAGATAAGAGCAACTATTAAGATATAAAAATAAGAGCATAAGGGATGCTCCACTGTAAAAAATCTGGTTAAAGAATTATTGTTATTGGTATGAAACGAGAACGGAAGTCATTTTATTCCCACTTTCCCCTTTCCCTATGTATGTCAATATATTGTGTTTATGTGTTGTTTATGTAAAATATGAAAATTTGCAATACAAACTTTTTTTAAAAAAAGAAATGCAGAAACACAGATAAACAGTTACTCCCCCAGGAGAGGAAACCACATCATTTCCATGGGAACTCTCATTTTCTAGCCACTCTCGGTTCCTGTGACCTGGCATGGTCCAGCACTGAACCTAAAAGGACATGGATATGCACATTAGTGCATCTCAGAAGACTGTTTTTTTAAAAAAAAAATCCTGCATTTTCCAGTGGCTGTCTAACTGCGGATTTAGTTCTGATTTACAACCAACAGATACTGTGACCACCAATCCAGTCTCAAATCAGTTTGTGTGAGTGCTGTGCAGTAAAACCAGTTTGTTTTAATCCACTTCCAAACTGGATTATCGTGTCTGTGCAGAATTGCCCTGAGAGCATACAGTTGATTCATATACTTATCTTTCAAAGACATGTCATGTTTTGGATGTTTTAAAAACAATCTTGGACAAATTCGTAGAGTATGAGGTTATTCTTAATGATTTAGTAATGGCCGCCACCTATTTTATGCCTCTCAATACAATATTCAAAATTCTTGGGATTGGAGGTGTTTGAGAATTTGGATTTTTTTCCAGATTTTAGAATACCCATATTTGCATATATGTATGTAATGAATATCTTGATGCTGAAAGGTAAGTCTAATTTATTTATTTAAAACTTTTTCTCACCTCTATCGAGGGTCTCAGACTCACCAAACTCAATGTTGCATATATACCTTCTACAAATCACCTGAAGGTACTTGTATACAATGTTTTGAATAATTTTGTGCATGACACAATACAAGTGAAAGAGGGCTGTTGCATTTATGCTTTCTTTGTGGGATTCTCATAAGTATTTGCTCACCATTGGAACAGAATAATATCCGCCCCGAGCCTGCAGGGAGGAGCGGAATATAAAACCGAAGAAATAAATAAATAAATAAATAAATAAAATAATAGAAAACATGGATGTTTTATCTGATTTTGTCTTATATTCTTAAACATTTTGAAGCAAATATGAATAAGCAGAAAAAGTTCATAGGCATGAAATGTTCTTCAGAAATTGCTTAAAGTGCTAGTATACTTATAGAGTACTTCTCTTTCTGAACTCATGAAAACCAGGGCTGGGAAACTTGAAGCCTTCCCAATGTGATTGGACATCAGATCCATCCGCTGAAAACAGCCTAATTAACTATGATAGATGGTGGGAACTGTTGTTCATCAAGATTTGGGTGGCCACGGGTTCGCCAGCCCTTTCAGAAGCACTAGTCTGCATCTTTACTTAGATGTAATTCCCACTGAATTCTCACTGAATCCTGGCATGTGCATAATGGGGCTTCAGCATGTACGTCTTTTACTAATAACATGCAGTTTACTTGTACTTTTGCTGTAAGCTGGATGCTGCTTGTAACCATGATTCTGATGTGGATTTTTCCAACTGGGCCTCTTTCAGGTGTGCTGTGTTATAATTTCCATTATTTCAGTCAGCATAGTCTATTGGCTATGACAGCCCACTCTTCTGATGAATGTCCAGTTGGGGTGGAGCTGCGCATGGTGAGGGGCCAGGCCATTCCATTTGGCAAACAACACCAGCACACACAAATTTTGAATTGACAAATATGAGCATAACTTAATTGGTGACAGCTATGGACAGGGCTGGCCCAACCGCATGGATCCCAGAACCAGGCACACAGCTCCCAATGTTCCGGATTCAGGATCCATGCCCCACAAACAAACATCATGGCAATAGCAAAACAAGCATATTGCCAAACTTCCACATTTCAAAACTAGAATGATTGCAATAAAGGGTGGATAGGACGGTGCTCCGAAGGTAACTTCATTCCCAACTGGAATGAAGTATCTTATCTGAGATGCTCTGCTTGGGCCCATCAGCCAGTGAGCTTGAAACAGGTTCAAACTCATTGGCTGATGGTTTCTGCCTCCCTGCAGGGTCACGCCAAAGTACACTAGGAGGAAGATGCTGCTTCTATGCGGAGATGGCCTGTGCTTCCTCATTCCTCAGTGGTGCTCCACAGCAGGTGCCTGAAGCACTCCTCTCTGCCTTGACCTGCAAATTGTCCATTCAGGGAGTTTTATGACTTCCCTGAGGTTGTAAAGTAGGCATGGGCCAACTTCAGCTCTCCAGGTGCTTTGGACTTCAACTCTCACAATTCCTAACAGTCTACCAGCTGTCAGGAATTGTCCAAGTTGAATTTAAAAACACCTGTAGGGAGGACTGGAGTTGGCCCAGGCCTGGTTGTAATGCAACTACATTTTTCTTGGCAATAAACTAGTCTCCTGTGCTAGCAACCTAGGTTTCAATCCAATTGGTAGTCCAATGTAAGTATCCTGATTGAACCAATGGCATTTATGTAAGGACAGACTTTTGCACTGCTCTTGTTCTAACAGATTTCCAAAAGGTGCTGTGTCCTGTGAACAGTCTGCGATGAAATTCATGACTGCCATGTTGTTTTCTCTACTTTCGTCCCCCTTCTTCTTCCTAAGAGTGTGATCACCTCTCACTCACAAGTGAAACTTATTTGGAAATTTTGCTTGATTTACAGATTTTATTCTTCCAACATGAGAACTCAAAAGGCTTCTGGTTTCTGGAGAAGGGTCCCTACTTATATATATTGGTTTTATGTGTTGTGGGAGTTTTGTCCAATGGTACACTACAGCTTGCAAAATGTATGAGAACAAGGTCTGTTTGGAGACAACATGCATATATTTGAACATGTATACCCATTCAGTATCAATTTTAAAATGTGCATGAATGAGACAGATGTTCCTTATTCTGGGCATCATGAAATTTAACCTATTCGGAGCTATCATGCTGAGAACTTGGGTAAAACTGCAAGGTAAACCAGTCTAGCTCATTTGCTACAACTTGCTCAAATTAAATGGATTCTTGGAAACAGGTTTGGAAAAGGTCTTTGCCTACAGAGCCAAAGCTGAGCAGAGGAGACCACAGGGTGAGCAAGCACTGAAGGCCCTTGTAGATCTTGTTGCTACACAGCTGTGAATTCACCAACTTTGTGTCAGATAATATTGGGGTTGAGAGATCACTGATCTTGACTCAGTGAATGTATCTTATCTCTTATATATCCAGGACAAAACCAAAACATTTTAGATTTTGAGGGAATAAATCCAGATGGCAATTCCATGAGAACAAAGAAGGAAGGATTCATTGCCATTTAATGTGTATCAATCCCATCTGTATCATTAGGTAATCTTTCAGTCCGGATTGGATGGTGGTTATTTGCAGTGGCTCTATAGATGATAAGTTGGTATAATGTAAACACTTGATCCATCAGCCTTTCTGTGCTGTGGGAAGAAGGGCTTTTTCCCATTCGGTGGAGAATAGCCCTAAAACTCATTACTGATGGCATTGTGGATTGAAACCTCCTTGCAGTGCAGTCTTCATAGGGCCATTCCACACAGCCACAAAGTGCAGGTCGAACTGGCACACAAAATACCAGTTTGGAGCCGCATGGCATCTTCACCTAGATGCAATACTCTACCACACAGTCCAGCCATGTCAACATCACTTTGGCACGGTTCGGCATGGCCTAGCATTTCTGTCCTCCCTGTGGGAATTTCTGCAGGAAAAGCCATAAAAGCATGTCTTGCCATTCCTGCAAAGTCCGCTCTTCCTCATTCCGGTATCATTCAGAAGCAGTGGACCTTTGTTGGAGTAAGACTTATCTCCTTCTCCAATGGTCCATTGCTTCCTGATGAGGCCAGAATGAAGCAGAATGAATGGATCCTGCAGAAATTGGAAGGCATGTTTTTCTGTCTTTTCTTGCAGGAGTGGTGGGAAGGGGGGCAAGTGTGGAGTCTGGGAAGTGCAGGATGGCTGTGGGGATGCCATTAAGGATTGTGCATGGTGTTCCTGGTGTTTTTGTTCAACCCATCTATGGGCAATCCTCACCCCTCCAAGTGTTTTGGACTTTAACTCCTACAATATCTAATAGCTGGTAGTCCAAAACACCTGGAGGGCTGAGGTTTGCCCATGCTTGGTTTAACCTGTGGTCAAACTGGCTTAAAAGGCCTACCCCAGGTTAAAATGCATTAGCCTGGTGCGTTGTTTGGATGCCCCAGGTTAATGCCAGTGTCAATGCAGCCATCGTCAAAAGTACAGAGTTTTGGAATCCAGGAATTGTCCTTCTAAAGATGGATCAGTATCTCATTATCTTTGCTTTGTTCAAACTGTTCTTCCATGGGAACAAGGGATTGCAACTTAAATACTTCTCATATCAGGACCCACATATTGAACACAATGCAGAGCTAGTGAAGGCATTAGTATAGAGATGAAGTGTTGTTCACTTTGAACTTGAAACTGACTCTTTTCAATATTTGCATTGCCCTAAGATCCATTGAGCTGCTTCACTTGCTTTTCTAAAGGCCTCCACCATTTGGGTTCCATTGCCTGAATATGTGTGGATCATATATTTACAACTGACAATCAATTAATAAAAAAGCAAAAAACACACTAAATCCACATGTATACAGTTTTATAAAACTACTTTTTAAACACGCACCAACAAAAAAAATCAGTCACTTAAACAATGTCACGACTTTTGTACCTCCAAGGCAAAAATTAACAATGTTTTGTAAATAAGAAACTCTTGTGTGTGTGTGTGTGTATGTGTGTGTGTGTATATATATATACAGAAAACCAAGAAACTAGAATAATTTTTAAAGTAAAATGTACATGCATGGTGAAAGTTATTTGAAAAACCACCAGGACGATGGAAAACCTGTTGCATATTAAGTGGTATATGGTTCTACAAACACAGGAGAGCAATGCATGTACATATTTTAAAAAGCAAAACATGTCTTCAAACAGTCCTTTCTGGTATGTATATAACTCTTCTAGAAATTAGTACTGAAATTACTATTTAGTGTGTCTCAAAATGGAAGTGAGAGGACAAAAAAAATTCAAAATGTTTTTTTGTTCAAAGTCCATTGGCAAAATGTTCATATCTTATTTTTTGAAAAGCCCCTTTCCCATGTAGCATTGTAATGTTAACGTCTATTTTTTAAAATTCCTGTTGTGTTGTGCTCATTTATAAAAAGGGACAAAATAAACACAAATGTTGACATCGGAATTGTTGCTTGAGCATAGACTCTTGATTGATTGATTGATTGATTGCACTTATATACTGATTTTCTCACCCCTGGGGGGACTCAAAGCAGTTCACAAGATACTAATGGCAAAATTCAATGCCTCATAAATATAAAAATGCATCACATATTCAAAATACATATAACTATACATTAAAACCAATGTAACTGCATCTAGACCGACCACATGCTCCCTCGATCCGTGCCCCTCCTGGCTAGTGAAATCTTGCCTGGAGGGTCTACAAGACCCTCTGTTGAATATTTATTCATTATTTGGACTTGTACGTCACCACTCCCTGAGGGTTCGGAGTGGCTTACAATCAGGTAAAACACACAGAGGTAAAAGCATACATATTAAACTAGCTTAAAGAAAGATTTCCAGCTTAGCAATCAAAGGCTAGCCAGAAAAGGTGAGTTTTGCAGGCCTTGCGAAAGGAGAGAAGTTCTTGCATGGCCCGTACATCGCTAGGAAGAGTGTTCCATATTGACAGCGCCACTACAGAAAAGGCTCTGCACCGGGTCGATGTAAGACGGATTGCTTTGAAGGTCGGTACTTCAAGGAGGCTCATTTGTTCGGAACGAAGTGACCTCTGGGGTTGGTAGGGAAAAAGATGGTCCCTAAGATACAGCGGCCCCAGACCATGCAAGACCTTGAAAGTTAACACCATCACCTTGAAGGTGATCCGGTGCTCGACCGGAAGCCAATGAAGCTGCTGGAGGATAGGTGTTATGTGACATCTCACTGGAGCCCCAGTTAGAAGTTGTGCAGCGGCATTCTGGACGAGATTAAGTTTCTGGACCACTGACAAGGGCAGGCTGATGTAAAGGGCGTTACAGTAGTCCAGTCTCGAGATGACCGTGGCTTGGAGCACTGTGGCCAGGTCATCTCTGGATAGATAGGGGGCCAGATGCCTAGCTTGCCGCAGATGGCAAAAGACGGTTTTGCTGACGCTGGAGACCTGGGCCTCCATCGACAGCAATGGGTCAAAAAGAACCCCAAGGCTCTTAACTGAGGATGTCGGACATAATGCCTCACCATCCAAGCTAGGCAGTCGGGCCTCCCCACCAACCGGGCGGCCCAGCCACAGTACTTCCGTCTTTGCTGGATTCCCCCTCAATCTACTGGCACGCGGCCAACAAGTAACGGCTTCAAGGTACTGTTGGAAACAAGAAGGTACGGAGTCCAGCCGGCCTTCCATTTTCAGAACGAGCTGGTTGTCGTCAGCGTACTGATAACATTTTATTTATTTATTTTATTTATTTACTTATTATTTCGGCTTCTATGCCGCCGACTCCCGGGGGCTCGTGGCGGCTCACAGTAGCCACAAGGCACAGCAGAATACATACAATTAAATGCATACAGTTAAAAACAGTAAAAAAACAGCAAAATTTAAACAGAAGCAATTAAAACAGTAATCCGACATATCGTCTGACAAGACGAGTGAACAGATGGCGGCATATGGACAGGACCTGCCCATTGAAGGCCTGCTTTAAAAGATGGGTTTTACAGGCCCGTCTAAATGGGAGCAGGTCCTTAATGGCCCGTGTTTCGGCCGGGAGGGCGTTCCACAGCGTAGGTTGATGTCAGCCTAGCAAGTTTCACCGAGGGCACCTCTAGGAGGTTGGAGTCCTCCGACCGTAGTGATCTCAAAGGGCAATATGGGGCGAGACGTTCCCTTAGATACGCTGGCCCCAGGCCGTGCAAGGCCTTGAAGGTAAGAACCAACACTTTGAAGGCGATCCGGTGCTCAATTGGCAGCCAGTGCAGATCCTGCAATATGGGTGTTATGTGGCAACCTGCTGGCGAGCCAGACAGGAGCCGGGCAGCAGTGTTCTGCACCAGCTTGAGCCTCCGGGTCGCCGACAGAGGAAGGCCAACGTAAAGTGTGTTGCAGTAATCTAGCCTCGAGATGACCGTGGCTTGGATCACCGTGGCCAGGTCGTTCTGGGAAAGATAGGGGGCCAGCCTCCTAGCCTGTCTCAGATGGAAAAAGGCACTCTTGCTGACCGCAGAGACCTGGGCCTCCATGGTCAGCTGGGAGTCCAAGTGGACCCCCAGGCTCTTGGCGGAAGATGATGGGCATAACGCCGCACCGTCCAGGGTCGGAAGCCGGACATCCTCACCACCCGGGCGACCTAGCCACAAGATCTCCGTCTTCGCCGGATTCACCCTCAACCTACTGGCTCGCAGCCATCCAGTAACGGCTTCGAGGCAGAGCTGGAAATTATCTGGGACAGATCCAGGCCTGCCCTCCATCCTCAGGAGGGCAGGCCAGTCATCAGCGTACTGGTGACACTCCAGCCCATAACTCTGCACCAGCTGTGCAAGCGGCTGCATGTAGATGTTAAATAACAGAGGGGAAAGGATGGCCCCCTGAGGGACTCCACAAACTAATGGGGAGCCCTCTGAGACCACCCCACCCCTCCTCACACGCTGAGACCGCTGGTGGAGGAAGGAGGTCAGCCATTTAAGAGCTGTCCCCCTCACTCCAGCCATGGCCAGGCGGTGAGTCAAAAGATTGTGGTCGACCGTGTCAAACGCTGCCGTGAGGTCCAATAACACGAGCAGCGCAGACCCGCCTTGGTCGAGCTGGCAGTGGAGTTGGTCTGTGATGGAGACCAGGACCGTGCCCCGAACGGAAGCCGGACTGGAAGGGGTCTAGCCATGTTGCATCATCTAAGAAGGACTGCAACTGCTCCATTACTGCCCTCTCAACTACCTTCCCCAGGTACGAAAGATTCGACACTGGTCGGTAGTTGGAGGGAACCGCCGGATCTAAAGACATTTTTTTCAGTAATGGAGCTACCACCGCCTCTTTTAAGCACTCTGGAAAGACTCCTTGCTCAAGGGAGCTGTTTATGATGTTCAACAGAGGCCCACGTAACCCCTCCAGGCAAGATCTAACAAGCCAGGAGGGGCATGGGTCGGGGGAGCAGGTGGTAGGCCTGGTTGCAGCCACAATTTTATCAATAGCATCCGCGTCCAGTGGCCGAAACCGGTCGAGGGTGGGCCCGGCGGAGGGCCACGGAGTCTCAAGCTCTCTTACTGTGTCAACCGTGGCTGGAAGACTCAATATCTTGTCTGCAAAGAAGCTCTGGAAAGCACCGGCGATGAGGGCCTGATCGCTATTTTTTGGGACGGTAGGGACCGTCGTCAAGGACTGAATTACCTTAAACAATTGGGCCGGGCGTGAGCTGGCAGACGCTATCGAGGCGGAGAAGTACACATTTTTGGCCGCCTTGATAGCAAACCCCTGGCAAGCATAGCCAAAAGTTTTGGATTTGGGTGCTATCAATATGCAGATGACACCCAGCTCCTGCTGAAGCTTGAGCCAGGCGTAACATCGGTGCCTGAGAATTTCAGACAAGGACTAGAGACAGTGACCAGATGGCTCCGCTCATACAAACTCAAGATCAATCCATCAAAGACAGAGATTCTATGGCCGGGACGCCCAGAGCCACCCATTCCGCTGCCTCTCTTTGAGGGAGAGCCGCTGATCCCGGCCCCATCGGTGAAGAGTCTCGGTGTGATACTAGACTCGAGACTCTCACTGGAGGCCCAGGTTGCTGCGACAAGTAAGGGAGCTTTCTTCCACCTACGCCAGGCACGTCAACTGGCACCTTACCTCCCATCAGATGCGCTGGCTACGGTGGTCCATGCCACAGTGACATCGCGGCTGGACTACTGTAATGCCTTGTACGTGGGGTTGCCGCAGTCAACCACCCGTAAAATCCAGCTAGTGCAGAATGCAGCCGCCAGACTCCTCACCGGGACACTGCTGAGATGCCATATCGCGCCATCTCTACAGCGCCTGCACTGGCTGCCAGTCGAGCTCAGAGCCATCCACAAGATCTTGTCGCTTACCTTTAAGGCCCTCCATGGCGCCGGCCCAGCTTATTTAAAAGACCGCTTGTCCGAACCAGTCCATTTAAGGTCGCCGCGTTCAGTGAACAGGGACCTTCTCCGCATTCCAGGTGTGAGTGAGGCCCGCCTCGACATCACAAGACGGAGAGCCTTTTCCATCGCGGCCCCTGTTCTTTGGAACCTGATGCCGGCGGAGCAGAGAGCTATCCTGGACATGCCCCAGTTCCTGACCGCATTGAAGATCTGGCTCTTCCGAAAGGCTTACGGCTAAGGTCACCTCCCAGACTTAGCCTGAGTTACTGGAACTATTTTAACTAATTTCCTATTCTTTTAGCTTTAACTATTGAACTGTTTTATGTGTTTTATGTGTAAGTCGCCCGGAGCACTGACGTGGAGGGCGACTCATAAATAATAAAATCAATCACTCAATCAATCAATCAATAAGCCTCTTTAAACAGCTTATAAGCTGATAGTGAGGGTCCGTCGCAGAGTTTCCTCCACACGCACTCTAATTGTCTCCTCTCCCGCTTCATCGACCTCAAGTCCTCTGTATACCAGGGGGATCGGTGACTGCGGGGGCGAAGAGGACGCCTAGGGGCAATCTCGTCGAGAGCTCTGGCTAGTGAGGTGTTCCAGGATTGCGCCAGCTCATCGACTGAGACGCTGGTGGACTCCAGGTCCCTTAGAGCATTCAGGAACCTTTCGGGTTCCATAAGTCTCCTTGGGCGAACTAAAATCTGTTCGGCGCCCTTGCATGGGGGAGGCGGTTGCTCAACCCGGATCCTTCGAGCACAGTGGTCCGACCATGGAACCTCTATTACAGAGGCTAGGTCCACTTGAACCCCCGCGCTAAACACCAAGTCGAGGGTGTGCCCGGCCTGGTGAGTGGGCCCCGAGCTACAGAGGGAGAGGCCCAATGTCACCATGGTCGAGATTAGGTCCGCAGCTGCTGATGGAGCAGAGGCTGCATCGGCGTGGACATTGAAGTCCCCCAGGACAATAAGCCTGGGGAACCTCAATGCCCACTTCGACACAGTCTCTAGCAGCCGCGCCAAGCTCTCTGCCGGTGCGCTAGGCGCACGGTACACCAGCAGAAAGGCGAGGCTCTCCTGGGACTCCCACACCAGGCCGACACTTTCTAGCCCCGAGGTGGTGCAATCCATCACGGCAATCCATCACATTCCAGCCCAAAGCTTCAAACCAGACCAGCAAGTGGTCACATATAGATGTTAAATAATAAAGGGGAAAGAATGGCACATTGAGAGACCACACAGGTAAGTGGAGCCCTCTCGGAAACCAAACCACCCCTTTCCACTCGCTGTCCTCGAATGTGGAGAAAGGACAACAGCCATTTCAGGGGTGTTCCCCTAACTACAGCAACGGCAAGGCGGTGGGCCAAAAGATTGTAATCGACCATATCAAAAGCTGCTGTGAGGTCCACAAGCAGTGCTGAACTGTCCTTGTCCATGTGGCATTGAAGCTGATCTGAAATGGCGACCAACACAGTCTCTGTCCCGTGCCCCAAGCGGAAGCCAGACTGGAAGGGATCTAAGCCGGCTATATCCTCAAGGAACTGCTGCAGTTGCTCCGCTACTGCCCTCTCAATCATCTTGCCCAGGAACGAAAGGTTTGAAACTGGGTGGTAATTGGAGGGAACTGATCGATCTAAATTTGGTTTCTTCAGTAGCGGGGAGACCACTGCCTCTTTTAAGCCCTCTGGAAAAACTCCTTGCTCAAGGGAGCTGTTGATTATATTCAACAGAGGGTCACATAATCCCTCCAGGCTAGCTTTCACTAGCCAGGAGGGACACGGATTGAGGGAGCATGTGGTTGATCTCCCTGTAGCGAACAGTTCATCGAAAGCCTCTGCATCCAGTGGGACGAACCGATCAAGGGTGGGGCCCAGCAGAGGGCCATGGAGTCTCGAGCTCGCTGACTGTATCAATCGTGGCAGGGAGTTCCCGGCAGAGTAACGAGATCTTGTCTGTGAAGTAATAAACAGCTTCCTTGAGCAAGGAGTCTTTCCAGAGGGTTTGAAAGAGGCAGTGATCTCTCCAGTGCTGAAAAAACCAGGATTAGATCCCTTGGCTCCCTCCAATTACCGTCCAGTTTCGAACTTATCATTTCTAGGCAAAGTGGTTGAGAGGGCGGCAATGGAGCAGTTACAGACTTTTCTAAATGACACAGCCAGTCCGGCTTCTGTATGGGGCACGGGACGGAGACAGTCTTGGTTTCCATCACAGACCAGCTACGTTGCCAGCTTGACCAAGGCGGATCGGCACTGCTTGTGTTATTGAACCTCACAGCAGCATTTGATAGTCGATTACGATCTTTTGACGCACCGCCTTGCCATGGCTGGAGTGAGGGGGACAGCCTTGAACTGGCTGTCCTCATTCCTCCACAATCGGAAACGGCGAGTGTTAAGGGGGGAGCTGATCTCTGGGGGATTCCCCCTACCTTGTGGGAGCCATTCTCTCCTCTCTATTATTTAACATCTATATGTGACCACTTGCTCAGCTGGTATGTAGCGTTGGGCTTGAGTGCCACCTGTACGCCAATGACACTCAGCTCATTCTGAGGATGGAGGGCCTGCTTGACTCCATACCCAATAATTTCCATCTGTGCCTTGAAGCCGTTACTGGATTGCTGCGAGCTAGCAGGCTGAAGGTGAATCCAGCAAAGACGGAAATCCTATGGCTGGGCCGTCCGGGCGATAGGGATATCCAACTGCCGACCCTGGATGGAGAGGCACTATGTCCGTCGTCATTAGTAAAAAGCCTGGGTGTTTTCTTGGACCCTCTGCTGTCAATGGAGGCTACCCCTGACAGTGATCTGGAAACATAAACTAATGCAGAACGCTGCGGCCCGACTGCTCGCAGGGGAACCTGCAAGTTGTCATATTACACCGGTCCTCCAGGGTCTGCACTGGTTACCTATTGAGCACCGGATTACTTTCAAAGTGTTAGTTTTGACTTTTAAGGCCTTGTATGGTCTGGGGCCAATGTACTTAAGGGATCGTCTGTTCCCATATAATACCCCGAGATCCCTACGGTCAGAGATCAGAACCTCTTAGATATTCCCAGTGTAAAATCCTTCCGCATGACAACAACTCGCCGAAGGGCTTTTTCCATAATTGCCCTGGTATTATGGAACGCCTTGCCGCCTGAGACTCAGGGCCTTGCGAAGTTTGAGCACCTTCCACAAAGCATGTAAAACCTACTTATTCAGGCAGGCCTCTGAGTCTTGAATTTTAATTTTTTAACTCAGTTGTTTTATCAGTTTTTGTTTTATATAAACTGTATCTGTAAACCGCCCCGAGCCGCCGGGAGTGGCGGTGTAGAAATCCAAGAAATAAATAAACTATAAAACATCAGACATGGACATAAAGCAATTGACAGAGCACCAATCCTGAGGTTGTCATTTAACCACTTCAACATTGCTATCACTCCCTGAATGCTTGCGTGAATAGCCAGATTTTCAGCTGTTTCCTGAACATCAGGAGGGAGGGGGCCAATCTAATTCCACTGGGGAGGGGGTTCTGTAGCTGAGGGGCCACCACAGAGAATGAAGTCCCTGTCTCTTATCCCCACCAATTGTGCCTGTGAGGGCAGCAGGCCCAAGAGCAGGGCCTCCCTAGCCAATCTTAATGCTCTAACTGGCTCATAAAGGGAGATGTGTTCAGATAGGTATGCTGGACTGGAACCATTTAAGGATTTATAGGCCAACAAGCATCCCCTGTTGAGCGCTAATCCATTTTTTGCCTCTTAAAATCATTTTTTTTAAATATTGTTTATATTTAATTCTGTTTTAATGTTTGCATATTTGTATAGTTTAAATTGTGTGGCCCTACTTTCAGTGTTAGCCACTTTGAGTCTCTTTCAGAAGAGATAAAGCGGGGTATGTATGTATGTATGTATAAATAAATAAATAAATAAATAGAAGAACAAAAAGAAGAGTGTCCTAGCAGCTCTTTATGGAAATAGGAGGAAGAAGAATATGCCCTGGAAGACCTTCCTGGGGACTTATTCTTCACACAATTCCAACTGTATGAGGAGAGCCTGGCCATGCTTGTTCCTCCTGCCCCTGCCATTGTTCTCACCTTCTGCCCTCAGTGTACAAGGGGTCTGAGTCAGAAAGGCTCAGGTTTCTTGTAATTTAAAACCAGTGAAAGAGACTGTCTAAAATGTTGGACTCGGATCTGGCAGGTTCCGGTTGAAGTCATCTCATTCCATGCAAGTAGAAATACAGTGATACCTTGACTTAAGAATTTAATTCATTCTCATCTCAAAATGAATTTTCCCATTGAAATGCTATGAATCTGTTCTGTCCCCCTGAAAACCACTCTGGTTTTTTGTTATGTGTTTTCAAATAATAAAATGTAAAATGTATAAATAACAAACAATGTATAACATGTTCGGAGATGGACAGTGTTTGGTTCCATCCAGCCACTGTGGCAAGGAAGCACGTTTGAGGCAACAAAAGATGTGTTGGCCACCAGTATAACAGCAAGGCAAAACAGTATTGGATTGTTGTGAGTCTTCCGGGCTGTATGGCCATGTTCCAGAAGCATTCTCTCTTGGTGTTTCGCCTGCATCGATGGCAGGCATCCCCAGAGGTTGTGAGGTCAAAATATCATTTTCTTCATACCGTAATTCTCTTTATCTCCTTGAAGCAAAACATACAGTACCAGGAATAAAAACACAAGCACACAAAGTGAAATAACCCAAACTTTCTCAGTGGACAATAATCTCCCAAAGCAGAGAAGAGCACGTGGCAAGTAGGCAAAGGCATGCAGGCAAAGGTAGCCCACAAAGGCATACAGGCAAAGGCATGGAAGTTGAGGCTCTGCTACACCAGGGTAGACTGCAATCTCTGCAGTGTAGTCTCCAGATTGGATGATTCCCAGAACATTCAGGGGAAGCAATCACATGGAGCTGGGGTTTCTGCTTTTCAGGGAGAAGAGACAGAGCTGCTTTGGCTAGGAATCCAGTCCAGGTTTTGTTTCTCTCTGCCTTACTGTTAGAACTGGTTTGGGGGGCAGAGGCCTCTTATGTTGGGACATTCTTATGTACAGGTCCTGTATATGTTTTTATTATACACTCACACTGCATGGATTTTAATATTGCTTCATTCATGTTATGAGATTCTTTTATTTTAAGAATTTGCCTGAAATCACATTGTCACCATGAACCAGCTACCTAGTTATTCAAGAATGTCAGTATGAGTGTTGGACTAGGATTTAATAGACTGACCTGTCTTACAGAGTTCTTAGGAAGGGAGGGATGAAGGAAGGATGGAAGAAGACAAACCTCAATCCCATTTTACAAAAATCTTGCAATTAAAGTTATGAAAAATAAAAAAATAAAAATATAGAAAATTCTCCCCAAAAACAAATGATGAAGACAATCCTTTGGCTGATGTTTAACATAGTCAAACATGTTGCACACAAATGCTTGGGCGAAGGGAAACTTGGCAGGTGTCCCTCATGGTGAGAGAAGCACACTACATGCACTGCCTTCAACTATCGAATTACTGGCTTCGTGAGTCATATTATGACTCTATAGGTTAAAACCCTCATTTTGAACTGCAGATCTGCACACAGTCAATGGCACTTTCCCCTTCTGTGACCATTTAATGATGATGATTTTATTTCTTAGCTGCCTCTCCTCACGGCTTGAGGTGGGTTACAACATTGCTAAAATGTTGTAAAGTACAATGTGGTAGATAAGCACTATGTTCCATCCACACAAGGCAGGGGATTTGACATAGCTTCAGGAGTTAGCCTTCTCTGCTAATGAATGCTAATGCTCTATTACCCAAAATCATTCTGTTGGGGAATGATCAGCTGTTACTTGGTTTAGTCAGCAGAGGGAACAGTTTAGCCAGCAATACAAGTGACTGGAAATCTTAATGGAGGAAAAAGGGAGGTGGGGAACACAATGTCAGAACCTGGAAGCTCTTAGAATAAAAGGACGCTCACAAAGGCAAATCCTTGAATACGTCTTTATTTCCGTCTTACCATAGGCAATAGGAAGACAGTTCTGAAGGTTTCCCGCCAACCCCTGTGTATATCATTCAACTATCCCACCCCCCCTCCTAGGCTACATTTCATTCCCACAAATGTTATCCTACAGTTTCGTTTTCTCCCCAGTCCAGATGGCCTTATCTAAGATGTGTTCTCATCCATTCTCCTAGCCTCCCCCACACCTGGGGGTCCACTCGCTGCAGGATGGCCAAGGGGATCAGGTCAGCTTCTTCACTAGGCTGATGGAGCAAGAATGCCTGGGCCCTCCACCTTTCTTCCTCAGGGACAGCTAGGATGATTTTCTCTGGCCCAAAGGTCACCTGGGCTCTGATCTTACACAGGATGTCCCGGCCCAAGAGGGGAACAGAACACTCAGGCATATAGAGGAACTCATAAGGCAGTGTCTTCCCTGCCACCTCACACTCCATGGGCTTGAGGAAAGACCTTTCTGCTTCCTTCCCCGAGACCCCAACCACCTGAGTCTTCCTGGTTTCCAACTCAGTCCCCCTGAACCCCTCTGTGACCACTGAGTGGGTGGCCCCACTGTCTAGGAGGAAATCTACGGTCTTCTTCCCAACTTCGAGTGGCACAATGGGGTCACTGGGGGCCAGGACCACTTTCTTCCCTAGTCACATGATCCTCCCCTGAGCCCCCCTGAGGTTGTTCTCTGGGCATTCCCTCCTGAAGTGCTCTCTGCCATTGCAGCCAAAGCATCAGGCCCTCTCTCTCCAAGCCAGCCTGCCCTGTGGCTCCTTGGGGTGAGGCTCCTCAGCCACCCTGTCCCTTTCAGTCAGGGCAGCCACCAGTCTGGTGGCTTGCATCTCTGCCTGGGCCTTTCGATCATCCTCTTCCTTCTGGGCAGCTGCATCTTCCCTGTTGTGGAAAACCTTAAAAGCAATATTGATCAATTGCAAAATGGGCATCCCCTTCCCAGACTCCAACTTCTGAAGTTTGAGTCGGATGTCCCTGGTGGATTTGGCAATGAAAAGGGAGTTTATGGTTTTTTGGAACTGGGGATTAGAGGGATCCATGTTGGTCCATTGCTTGGCTGTCTGGCAGATTCTCTCATAGAAGTCGGAAGGGCTTTTCTGCGGCTCTTGACGAATGTCATAGAGCTTGGTGACATTTAGGGCCTTTGGGTAGACTAGAGGCAGTGCAGCCAAGATTCCCTGATGGAAACTCCCCAAGGCCAACTGGCCAGCAACTGTGTTGTAGTCCCAATCAGGGGCTTCCTTTTTGTGGGAAAGATGAGCTCACTATCCCTCCCCTTGTCCATATCTGCCTTCATGATTTCTACCTGTGCAGCTGCCAGGAGCCTGCACTTCTCTTCTTGGGTTAGAAGAGTGGACAGCAGGGTCATCACATCCCCCAAGTGGGGCGATGGGTGAGGAAAATTGTCCTAAAGAGTTCCACCATGGCGGTGGGGTCTTGGGGGAGAGGGGTGGTGTTCCGCTTCCAATTCAGGAGATCTGAAGTTGTGAAGGGAACGTGTATGAGGACAGGTCTCCCTCCCACACCCACCATCTCTGGAAGAGGAGCCATGATGTGAAAGGAATGGCTCCTCAGGCTTTGCTTGGTGATGAGGGGTTTAAAGGATCCCTCTGATGGAGGAGTGGAGGTGGCCACAGGGGTGGAGGAAAGTGAGAGTGCAGGAGAGGAGATGAGGAAGTGGTTGGATGGGCACCCAAGACGCTGGGGTGTGTGTGTAGGGGGCTGGGACAGGGTGAAGGCAGGAGGGGCCAAAGCGGCCCGGCTGGGGGCAGGAGGAGGGGAGGCAGCAGAGAGAGATGCTATAGAAGGAGGAAAGGATGGAGGGGGGAGACACAGAGGAGGGGCGGGGGAAATCCCCTGGGCATGACCAGTGGTGAAGGGGGCATGACAGGGGGTGGAGGAAAGGAGGGAACAGGGAGCTGGGCCGGAGGAGGGGGAGACCGATGGTAAGGAGGGAGACAAGTGAAAATGTCAAAAAGATCTTCCCCCTGGGTGGGGAGGGGGTCTGCAGGGGAGTTCTGGGGAGAGGGTCCCAACTTCCTTGCATGGCAGAAGTTGAGCACCTTTCCCTCTTTCACCCTCCTTCCGGCACAAGGTCATGAAGCATGCGGCATAGGCCAGCTCAGTCCACCTTGCCTCCCCATAGCAATGGGCATACAGATTAAGAATAAGCTCTTTGTCCAGGCTGCCATGGGCTGGCCAAGTGGAGCCACCCTCAAGGGACCTGAGTGACCATTTCCTCACACTGTATCTGACCATCCTGGCTGGCAAGAGAGATTTCCCCGCAAGCCCATCCCAATCAGCCAAAATTCTTCCTAAAGGTGTTTCCTTTGGGATGGGATGTCCTTGGCGAGAAGAGAATGCACCCATTTCTTTTTTAATATGTAGCCCCTGAATACCTTACAGTTAATGGAGGAGGATCCACCAGCCAATGAATGAGAAGGTCCTTCAAAGTTTCGGTATGCAGAACCGGGTGGCTAGCAATTTGGCAGAACCTGTGAGGGTGGAGGAAAAAAATCCCTCAGCCCCACAGTCCCCAAACTTGCAAACTGGCAAAACTAGACTACTCTATCTCCCTACAGATGCCAGATCTTCACAGCCACCTAGGAATTTGATTTGATTTGATTTATTCGGCTTTTATGCCGCCACTCCCAAACAGGCTCGGGGCGGCTCACAACCAAAGGCAACAATATAAAACAAATACAGCATAGAAGACAAAAGATAAAAACATCGTTAAAACTACAGCAGTGCTGTCCAACTTCTGGCGGGTCCAGGGCCGGATAAGAGGTCACTGATGACCTGCGGGGCCACTCGGCCCCGCCCCCAGCCCAGGCCCCGCCCCCTCCTAAAGCCGCCGAAAAAGGAGGAGTAGGCGGCGCCAAGAGCAGCGCGTCACAGGCCTGGCGTGACGCGCTGCCCCTTGGCACCGCCTACTCCTTTTCGGCGCCCCCTCCCTTCCTAGGCCGGGAGCCGAAAAGGAGGAGTAGGCGGTGCCAAGAGCAGCAGCGTCACGCCAGGCCTGTGACGCGCTGCTCTTGCGCCCGCCTTCTGCCCTTTTTCGCGGTTCCCCTGCCCTAGGAAGGGAGGGGGCGCCGAAAAGGGCAGAAGGCAGCGCCAACGGCAGCGCGTCACAGGCCTGGCGTGACGCGCTGCCCCCCTTGGCACCGCCTACTCCTCCTTTTTTTCGGTGCCCCCCTCCTTCCTAGGCTGGGAGCCGCCGAAAGGAGGAGTAGGCGGCGCCAAGAGCAGCGCGTCACGCCAGGCCTGTGACGCTGCTGCTCTTGGCGCCGCCTTCTGCCCTTTTCGGCTCCCCGCCCCTAGGTAGGAGGGGGATGCCGAAAAGGAGGAGCTAGCTCTCTTCCTCCTCCCTGCCCCGCCTCCCTCCCCCGGCCACCATTTTTAAAAAATTTTAAATTTATTTTTTTAAATTTAAAAATGGCGGCTGAGGGCATAGGTGGGGCCGTGTCCAACAGGCTACGGGCCCGGATCCGGCCCCGGGGCCACCAGTTGGACAGCCCTGAACTACAGTATACAGCATTTAAGACAATTAAAAACAGTTTAGCACCATTAGCACGACCTGGACATAGGTTATTCCCAGCCGGGGTGCAACCCACTAGGCCTGCACCTGAAAGGCGAGCCGGAAGAGGTGGGTTTTACACGCCCGCCTGAACGGGAGCAGGTCATGGATGGCCCGTGTAGCTGTTTGTTACCGAGCCCTGGAGATCACCTTTCCCCAAGACCCCTCCAATCTAGGAATTTTCCTGGTGCCCCATCGGCTGCTTTTGTATTTTTCTTACGTAGGATTTTTCCCTTCAAGTCAATGGATTTTCTTCCTGGAAGTCAAGGTGCTTCCTTGCTCTTTTGTGGCGGGGTCCTGAGTCAGTCCAACTGAGAGGGATGTGCCTGGGTGGGCAAAGATGCCCATGAGAAACTGTTTCCTTGGCGCCTCTCCCCAGCTATCCCTCAAAGAGGTCTGTCCCAGAGCCCCAGGACCAGGTAGCAGCTTGGTTTTTAAGAGCTAAAATTTAGTTTTTGGGACTTCAAGCCTGATTCTTTGTGGTCGCCAAATTGAAGTCCAACACGAATTTTGAGGGCCCTGCCTTTATTTATTTATTTATTTATTCGGTTTAATCTACCGCTCTCTCCGGAGCTCAGAGCGGTTTACAGGGATAAAATCAGATAAAACATATAAAACATCATAAAACCAATAAAACCCCCAATTGACCCCATTCCCAATAAAACAACCATATGCAGCGTAATGGCATGATGATGACGGTGACGTGGCAGGGTGCAGATTATGGCGGGCACCGGCCAAAGCCGAATGCCTGTCTGAATAGCCAGGTCTTAACGGCTCTGCGAAATGGCATCAGGTCCCGTGTGGCTCGAATCTCCTCAGGCAAGGAGTTCCACAGAGTCGGCGCAGCCACAGTAAACGCCCTCTGCCGTGTACTAGATAACCTGTAGGTCTTGATACCAGGTACCTCCAATAAGTTGAGCCCCTCTGAACGCAGTGATCTCGTGGGCACATAAGGGGTAAGCTGGCCCCAAACCATATAAGGCCTTGAAAGTTAGAACTAACACCTTGAAGGAGACCCGGAATTCAATTGGGAGCCAGTGCAGATCGTGCAGGAGTGGAGTTGCCTGAGCGGCTCTTGGGGCTCCCAAGAGCAGGCGTGCTGCTGCGTTCTGCACCAGCTTGAGTTTCCGGATCGCCGACAAAGGTAGGCCAATGTACAGCGCATTACAGTAATCGAGCCTTGAGATGACCGTGGCTTGGATCACCGTGGCCAGGTCGCAGCGGGAGAGGTAAGGAGCCAGACGTTTTGCCTGTCGCAAGTGGTAAAATGCTGTCTTGCAGGCGCAGGCAATCTGCGCCTCCATAGACAGTTGGGAGTCCAGCCGGACCCCCAAGCTCTTTACTGACGGCTGCGGGCAAAGTGCCACGCCGTCAAACGTCGGCAACTGCTGTTGGGAGCCCCAAGAACGGCCCATATAACACCACTCCTGCGCGAACTGCACTGGTTGCCTCAGTCGCTCCATGCGAAACTGCTGGGTGAAACAAAGCATCCAGGTGAAGAGGAGGGGTGTGCAAATTCCACCTCAGTGCAAAAGAGCGTAGAAGAAAGTTCGGCTGGGCTGCCCCAAATGGGAACTCTGATCATGTGGGGAGTAATCCTTGTAGATTGGATGTCTGGCGAGGTGGGAAGAGAATCTGTGTCTGCAGACGCAACGCCTCAGCCAAAAGCAGTAGCTGAAACAGAGGAGGCAGGCCCGAGGAACGACCTGCAGTGTGCAGAGAGCCCGGGGGAGCTGCACGTTATGGGGGAGGCTGCAGACGGTTCCTGGGAAGAAGATGCCCCATGGAGTGCCACGCTGGTTTGGGAAATAGTTCTTTTCAAGTGGAACCAGCACAGGGCGGGGGCTGGGAATGTGCGGCCCGAGCTAAGTGCGGTTGCTCAGGAGGAGAACGACACGGAGATCGCGGAGCCCAGCAGCAAACCACCCAGGCAGATGATGACGATGGCGGAGGCTGAGAGAGAGGCGCCGCCACGGAAATCCTCTTGGAGTCCAATTGGGGTGGCCGGGAGAATCTTCGGAGGGATGCAGCCAAGCCCTTTTCGGAAGGGGGTTCGGGTGAGCTGTGGGCTGCAAAACCTATGCAGTTGGGGACCGCAGTGGCGGTCGCAGCTTGGTGGCTTGGAGCTCTATGGGGATGGGAGAGCATGCGGGCTGGGGAGTATCCTTCGGGTTCCGGAAGGAAAGAACTGGAGGAAGGTACCCCATGGCAGGCTGCTGAGAGTTCCCAGGGCTGGACAGTAGTGTTCAACCTCCCAACCTTTTTTGAGCCGCGGCACATTTTTTACATTTGCAAAATCCTGGGGCACACCACCAACCAAAATGACACAAAATGACACTCTAACACAGTAATACATATAGTTAATATGTTTTTAAATGTATTTATACACTCTGTGTGAAATCTGAGCTTGTTTCGATGAACTCAACATAGATATCCTGGCAGGAATGGCAGAAAGGCACAAACTTCCCTTCGAGTTGCTCGGTGTCTTTAGCCCCGCCCTCCATGTCCACCCCGAGGACTTCGTCAACGCCCCCTCGGCCTTCGAGATGGAGCAGCTGCTGCTTCTGGGATCCCTGAGAGAGGCGTTGAATGTCTCTGAGGTGCTAGCAGGGGTCCCTGGGCAGCGACCCCGGCACCGAGCCTGTTGGCTCCCTACGATCCCCCAGGTCGAGACTGGGCTACAACCCACCTGCCACCAGTCTGGAGGACCTGCCGTTACCGGTGGCCCTGGAACTGGGAACATTACTGACACTGGAGGCTTAGAGGCTGGTCCTCCTCCCCAATGCCCCGATGGTGCGCAGCTGTTGGCTGCCGCGGGGCATGGCCCGGGACATGGCGGGAGGATTAGCCAACAGCGGAAGAATCCTTCGCCACTGCAGACAAAACAGAGGCGGGGCCGAGGATGGGGCAGGGGGCGGGGCCGGAGGAAATCCCAGCTCTGCTCTTCAACACCCCCTCCTACAGCTGCTGGCTTACGGAGGGTGACCCTCAACGCCTCTGGAACCACACAGACCTTACAACCCCCCTCCAGACCTCTGGAGCGAGGGAGGTTTGCGTCGCCTGCGCCTGGGGCCCCCAGAGGGTTCCGTCCTAGGACCTTCTGGAATGCCAACCCCAGGCGTCGGGTTCCCCTGCTGGCGAACCCCCAACCCAGGAGGCTTGATGATCCGACGATGGGGAGACCGAAGCCACAGGCTTGTGGTGATCGCCACCGAATGGAACTCGAGGCCCTAAGGTCGCTGCTGGACTTGTGGGATCCTCCTAGGCTTCCTTCGTTCGACGGTCGAGCTTGACAGCTTGACCTGGATAGCTCTGACCCATGTGGTCATGAGCCTGGCTTCCCCCCTCCCTGTTAGATGTAGTCATCCCCCTCTTGATGTTGTTTGTCTGTTTGTATCTTATGTACTTTCATGTCAGACTGTAAACCGCTCCGAGCCCTCGGGGAGTGGCGATATAGTAAGTTTGAACATAATAATAATAATAATAATAATAATTTCTGGGTTTTTCTTGACCTTTTTGTTAATCATGTTGTTTGTTTCGTTCACCACTTTTTTACAAAATTCTTAAACTATATTACAAGTCCACCATACATGGAAAAATGATCACCTTCTTGCATCTCCAGCAAGCCCCTTGTCCTGTTTTCTCTATTTTAGCCAATAACTCTGGAGTTCTGTAAGTTCTATAAAACATGTTAACCATATTTTCTCTAACTGAGCCAGCCACTGAACATTTAAACCTCCTTTTCCAAAGATGTTCCCATTCTTCCAAATCAATAGCTTCTGTTGTCTTAGCTTCTAGTATTAGCTGCTAGAAGGTAGTTTTTAGCAGTAGCTAAAAGAGGTTCTTTTTCCCATCCAAATTGCCTTAAGCACATTCCTTGAAAGGGCGGGGCCTGCTACAGCAGCCCTCCTGCCAGGTGGGAGCAATTAGCCTACTTCCTGTTTTTAAGCAGAGAGCCTAGCTCCTGTTTTTTAAATCAGTCAGCCAACTGTCTCTGTGAAGAGCAGTTTAAAACAGAACTACTTGCTAACAAGAAAATAAGGAGCACTGGTAAGTTCCTGGGTAAATTTGTTGTCTTAGCTTCTAGTATTAGCTGCTAGAAGGTAGTTTTTAGCAGCCCGCGCGCCTATACAACATAAACCTCTAACAAGTAAAAAAAAAAATATCAAAGACTTGTTAAAAAGTTAATCAAGACCAAAACAAACAGTGTATCTACAAAAAGGAAAAAAAAGTCTAATTATCTAAAAAAAGGGAGTCAAATTATAAAAACATATAAACAAGAAATGGAGGTAGTCAGCCAGCAGTGGGAGGGGGCTTTCAGTGTTTGCATTGAGTGTCACATGTATGACTATCTGTCTGCTGGGCAGAAGTCTTGGGTGTGCATTCGCTGCAGTGAGCTCCTGGCTCTCAGGGAACGTGTTCTTTCCCTTGAAGCCAAGGTAGCAGACCTGGAGAAGCACAGAGAGGAAGTAAGGCAGGAGGAAGAGATCTCCAGGGATGAAATAGGAGCATCCCACTCCGTTCTGAGCAGCCCTCCAGCTGCTTTGGAAAATGGGGGTCTTGGGCAGGGAGGACATCAGTCTGAGGAAGAGGGACCGGCTCCCTTAGTTGGGACCCCTTCCTCGGAGGATGTGCCCATATCCTCTTGCACCGAGGATACTTCTCAACGGGTGGTAGGAGGGGGCTTCTTGTAGTGGGCGATTCGATTGTCAGGAACATAGAAAGCTGGGTTTGTAATGGATGTGATGACCGCATGGTAAATTGCCTGCCAGGTGCAAGGTTGCGGACATCACGAGGCATCTAGATAGGCTGGTAGATAGTGCCGGGGTGGAGCCAGCAGTCGTGGTACATGTTGGTACCAATGACATTGGGAAGGCCAAACGGATGGTCCTGGAAGCCAAATTTAGGTTGCTAGGTAGAAGATTAAGGTCCAGGACCTCAAAGGTAGCATTCTCGGAAATTCTACCGGTTCCACGCGCAGGGACAGCCAGACAAGCAGCGCTCGGAGCTTCAATGCGTGGATGAGGCAGTGGTGTCGAGAGGAAGGCTTTAGATTTGTTAGGAACTGGGGAACATTTTCGGAAAGCCAAACCTTTACAAAAGGGACGGGTTACACCTGAGCGAAAATGGAACCAGACTGCTGGCTATTAATATTAAAAAGGCTTCAGAGCAGCTTTTAAACTGATTCCTAGGGAAAGTCGACAGGAGCTGGGCAGCTTCCGGTTCGAGAAGGTGAAACGCCAAGTATGGAGGATGAAATTTACGCACAAATGGCCGAGTCAACAGAAAAGATATAAAGTAGTCAAGAGGTAGGACATGGTAGGCCTTCTACAAATTCTCATAAACAGCCAAAGTTGAAAGGGCATCAGAACAATAAATATAAATGTCTGTACGCAAACGCTAGAAGCCTTCGAACAAAAATAGGAGAGTTGGAATGTTTGGCAAAAGAAAAAAATATTGATATTATTGGCATAACAGAAACCTGGTGGACAGAGAAAAACAATTGGGACACAAAAATTCCAGGTTATAAACTGTACAGGAAAGACAGGAGAGGGAAAAACGGTGGCGGTGTGGCCTTGTACATAAATGAAGAGCTAGAATCTCATGAATTAGAACTTCAAGAAAATTCAAACTCACCTACAGAAACATTGTGGGTAAAAATCCCAGGACAAAAAACTAATCTAGCATTAGGGATCTGCTATCGCCCTCCCAACCAAACTCCAGAGGCAGACTGCTATCTGGAAAATGAAATTAAACAGGCCTCAAAAAGCAATAAATTAGTCATAATGAGGGACTTCAACTATCCCCGATAGATTGGCTAAATTCTTGTTCTACGCATGAAAGAGAGACAAGGTTCCTCGACATGCTAGCTGATTATTCCCTTGAGCAGATGGTCATGGAACCAACCAGGGAAAGGGGATCCTGGACTTGGTGCTAACTAATGAACAAGATCTCGTTCAAGATGTCCTTGTAACTGAGCCCATAGGTACCAGTGACCACAACACAATAACCTTCAACTTAAGTTTGGATAGCAAACTGTCAGTGAAAACTAACACAGAGACCTTAAATTTTCAAAAGGGAATTTCACCAAAATGAGAAAAATAGTAAAGAACAAACTAAAAGGAACAGTAACAAAATCAAATCCCTCAAAATGCTTGGAAACTGTTTAAAAATACTTTAAAACAAGCCGAACTAAAATGCATTCCTAAAATAAGAAAGAGGCCGGGAAAGTCCAAGAGGACATCGGCATGGCTTACAAATGAAGTAAAAGATGTGATTGGAAAGAAGAAAAACTCATTTAAGAAATGGAAGGCTCTTCCTACTGAGGAGAACAGAAAGGAACACAAGCTCTGGCAAACTAAATGCAAAGCAACCGTCAGGAAAGCCAAGAGAGATTTTGAGGCACATATAGCTAAGAACATTAAAAAAATAACAAAAACTTCTTTAAGTACATCAGAAGTAGAAACCCAACTAGAAAAGCAGTTGGGCCACTTGACGAAAATGGTAAGAAAGGGACAATAAGTGAAGACAAGGAGATTGCCGAGCGGCTAAACGACTTCTTTGCCTCCGTTTTCACACAGGAGGACAGACAACATATGCCTGCAGCTGAGTCAGTTTTTTTCAGGGAGGGAATTAAATGAATTAAACCAGATAGAGATAAACAAGGAAGATGTTCTCACATGCCTTACTAAACTATATGTCAACAAATCACCAGGGCCAGATGGCATCCACCCCAGAGTTCTTAAGGAACTCAAGTGTGAAATTGCTGAAATTCTAGCCAAAATATATAACCTTTCTCTAAGATCAGGCACTGTACCCGAGGACTGGAGGGAGGCAAATGTAACTCCGATCTTCAAGAAAGGATCCAGGGAGTGATCCAGGAAATTATAGGCCAGTTAGTCTAACCTCAGTTCCAGGCAAAGTGATGGAAACCATTATTAAAGAAAAAAATTACTAAGCACATAGAAGAACAGGCATTGCTGAAGGAAAATCAACATGGTTTCTGCAAAGGCAAATCATGTCTTACTAACTTGTTAGAATTCTTTGAGGGTGTAAATAAACACATAGATAAAGGGGACCCAGTCGATATTGTTTACCTTGACTTTCAAAAGGCTTTTGACAAAGTCCCTCACCAAAGGCTCCTAAATAAGCTCTTCAGCCATGGAATCAGAGGACAGGTCTTGTCCTGGATTGGAACCTGGCTAAACTGTAGGAAACAAAGGGTGGTAATAAATGGACATTTCTCTGGGTGGAAAGAGGTGAGAAGTGGCGTACCCCAAGGTTCAGTTTTGGGTCCGTTACTTTTTAATTTATTCATTAATGACCTGGATGTAGGAGTAAATTCTGAGGTAGCAAAGTTTGCAGACGACACTAAATTGTTCAGGGTAGTTAAAAATGAAACTGATTGTAAAGAGCTCCAGAAAGATCTCTCGAAATTGAGTGAATGGGCAACAAAGTGGCAAATGCATTTTAACCTAAACAAGTGTAAAGTCATGCACATCGGGGCAAAGAACCCCAACTACACCTACCAATTGATGGGGTCAAAGCTTTCCGAGACAAACCAGGAAAGGGATCTTGGGGTTTTGGTGGACAGCTCAATGAAGATGTCAACCCAGTGCGCAGCAGCAGTAAAAAAAGCAAATTCTATGCTTGGCATGATCAGGAAGGGAATCGAAAATAGGTCGTCAAATGTTGTATTGCCTCTCTACAAATCTATGGTGAGGCCACATCTGGAGTACTGTGTACAATTCTGGTCACCGCACCTCAAGAAGGATATAACGGAACTGGAAAAGGTACAGAAAAGGGCAACAAGAATGATCCAAGGGATGGAGCAGCTCCCTTACGAAATCAGGTTGCAACGCCTTGGTCTTTTCAGCCTTGAAAGACGGCGTTTAAGAGGTGACTTGATCGAAGTGTATAAAATCATGCATGGGATAGAAAGGGTGAATAGAGAAAAATATTTTCTCTGTCACACAACACTAGGACTAGGGGCACTCCTAAAGCTCCAAGGTAGGAAAGTTAGGACTAATAAAGGGAAATATTTCTTCACCCAGAGGGTCATTGGGTTATGGAACTCACTTCCAGAGGAGGTTGTGACAGCGGTCAGCCTGGACAGCTTCAAGGCAGGATTAGACAGATTCATGGATACCAAGGGAATCAGTAGCTACTGAAATGGACATCCAAGTGCCACCTCTGTGTTGATGGAGGCAGGCAGGATTTCCCCGGGTACTGGTTGTGGGGGGTCGGGAGCAGGTGAGGGTTTTGCCCTCCTTTCTGCTAGAGATCCCTGTGTACAACTAGTGGGCCACTGTGTGACACAGAATGCTGGACTAGATGGGCTGAGGCCCGATTCAGCATGGCTCTTCTTATGTTCTTATGTTAATATTTCTACCTAAATCTTTGGACCACATAATCATAACAGTTTTTATCTGGTTGTCTATTAAATTGTATTTTATTGTATTTTATATGTTTTATGTGTTTTTAACCTGTGAACCGCTCTGGGCGTAGGGAGAGCGGTATATCAAATTGAATAAATAAATAAATAAATAAATTGTATTCTAAAATATATTTATAGAGCCTTGATATTAGGCCTTTGTTACCCTTCTCAAAGATACATTCTAACTCAGTTTTTTTAGAGGCAATTCCTACCTTTATGTCCTTCCTAAATCTGTCATGCCGTCTTCTTCGAGCTCTGCCGTAGCCCTTTGGAGCATCATGCTGAAGAAGATTCTAAATAGGGTTGGTCCAAGAACACAACTTTGCTTCACTCCATTAGTTTTTATATTAGATAGAGTAACTATCTAGTCCGTGAGCTGCTATTTGTTGATGATGCTGCCCTTGTCACCCATTCAGAAGCATCCCTGCAGCACCTAACATCCTGCTTTGCAGCAGCTGCAGAGCTGTTTGGGCTGGAAGTCAGCCTGAAGAAAACGGAACTTCTCTACCAGCCTGCACCACAGGAAGAACACCATCATCCCCACATCAGCATAGGTAAATCTGTGCTTAAGTCTGTTCAGTAGTTCACCTACCTGGGAAGCATAATCTCTTCAGACACCAAGATTGATAAAGAGATAGATCACAGATTAGCAAAAGCATATAGTGCATTTGGAAGGCTTCACAAAAGAGTCTGGACCAACAAGCACCTGAGGCAAAGCACCAAAATCGGTGTGTACAGAGCTATCGTACTGTGTATTCTCCTTTATGGGTCTGAAACATGGGTCACCTATCGCCAACACCTACGATTCCTCGAACGCTTTCATCAGTGCTGTCTTTGCTCAATCCTAAATGTACACCGGACTGAATATGTGACAAATGTTGCTATCCTTGAGCAAGCAGGGATCACCAGCATTGAGGCCATGCTATTGAAAGTACACGATCATATAGTTTTTAAATTGGATGTTAAGCTGTTATTTATTGTTTTAACTGCATTTTATGATGTTTTTAACATTTGTAAGTCGCCCCGAGCCTGACGGGAGTGGCACAAATAAATCTAAATAAATAAATAAATAAATAAATAAAGCACAGCTGTGCTGGGCAGGGCATGTCTCTAGGATGGAGGACCACCACCTCCCAAAGATATTACTCTATGGTGAACTCGCCACGGGTCAGCACAAGAGAGGCGCCCCAAAAAGGAGATATAAGGACTCCCTGAAACAACATCTCAGGCTTGGCTGGATTGATCACCAACAATGGTCCACCCCGGCCTCACATTGGGAGGCATGGAGATGCACTATCCATGATCATCATCATCATCATCATCTTATTAATCGCCCTCCATCAAGATGCTCCAGGAGATTTACACATAAACAGTAAAACCAGATAAAACATACACGGGTCATGAAAATAAAAGTTAAAGCTACATATCAAATGCTTTACTGAAGAGCCAGGTCTTGAGAACCTGGGTGAAAGGGCGCATCGCTCTCATATACGGAGGCAATGAGTTCCACAGTGCTGGGGCAGAGACAGAAAAGTCCCTATGCCTCGTATTAGTAAGACGTGCTTCTCTTGGGCCTGGAATGTAAAGCAGATTGCTTTGGGAGGGTCTAAGTGACCACTGATGGCCATAAGATGAAAGGCGGTCTCTGAGATATATCGGACTCTGGCCATACAGGACCTTAAACATCAGGACCAGTGTCTTATAACAGTGTTTCCCAACCAGTGTGCCGGGGCACACTAGTGTGCCGTGAGCGATCATCACGTGTGCTGTGAGAAATTGGAACCTCCAGGAGGGACGGGGGAAGTCTAGTGTGTTGAAGTATAAAAACCCTAAGAAACCTACCTCAATAAAGGCACAAAATTACAAACACCCCCCCTCCCCACCCGTTGTCTACTTGGTCTCTCCCTCTCCATGCATTGGGAAGGCCCGCCTCCCTTTCTCCAAGTAGAGACCTCCTCTTGCCTCCTGGAGGTTCTGTGTGGAAAGTTTGGCCCAGTTCTATCATTGGTGGGGTTCAGAATGCTCTTTGATTGTAGGGGAACTATACAACCCAGGAACTACAACTCCCAAATGTCAAGGTCTATTTCCCCTGAACTCCATCTGCGTTCATATTTGGGCATATTGAGTATTCATGCCAAGTTTGGTCCTGATCCAACATTGTTTCAGTCCACAGTGTTATCTGGATATAGGTGAACTCCAACTCCAAAACCCAAGGTCAATGCCCACCAAATTCTTATAGTATTTTCTTTTGGTTATGGGAGTTCTGTATGGGAAGTTTGTGTCTTTCTGCCATTCCTGCCAGGATATCTATGTTGAGTTCATCGAAACAAGCTCAGATTTCACACAGAGTGTATAAATACATTTAAAAACATATTAACTATATGTATTACTGTGTTAGAGTGTCATTTTGTGTCATTTTGGTTGGTGGTGTGCCCCAGGATTTTGCAAATGTAAAAAATGTGCTCAAAAAAGGTTGGGAAACACTGTCTTATAAAGACTCTGATATTCTGTTGGCAGCCAATGCAACTGTTGAAGAGCTGGCGCTATATGGCATTTCAAACGTGTTAGTGTAAGCCAGTGTTTCCCAACCTTTTTTGAGCCGCAGCACACTTTTAACATTAAAAAATCTGGGGGCACACCACCAACCAAAATGACACAAAATGACATTCTAACACAGTAAAGAGCGGCTGGGGATGGTGGCCTGCTGGGAGTGCCGAAGCTGGGGGGAGGGGGCGGAGCCAGGCCACGCCATGCCCCACCCCCTCCCCCCAGCTTCCCCTCTCCCAGCAGCTGCTCCAGTCTTGAGGGGGTAGTGCCAAGCCAGCGGTGGCAGAGCCAGCACAATGCAGGCTTGGCACTCTCCCCTCAAGGCTGGAGCAGCTACTGGGAGTGCCGAAGCGAGGGGGTGGAGCCAGGCCATGCCATGCCCCTCCCCCTCCCCCCAGCTTCAGCTCTCCCACAGAGGAGAACCATGAGTGGTGGACGGGTTTCAGTGGGCGGGGCTCCTCCATGCAGCTTCAGCGAGAGAGGGGCAAGAGTCATGGCGGGAGTCATGGCGGATTGGAGGCTGGGTAGGGAAACGGCCGAAGGAGGCGGCGCCTCGGCCCCTTCTTTTTCTTTGCCACCACCCAGCCCTTCCTCCTCCTCTCCCAAGCAGCAGGAGTTCGGCTGGGGGAAGGAAGGGGGGCAGAGAGCTTTTCTCGCGGCACAGCAGGAGGTCCGTCACGGCACACTGGTTGGGAAACACTGGTGTAAGCAACCTAGCTGCCGCGTTCCGGACAATGTGGATCTTCCGAGTCACAGACCTGGGAAGGCCAGTGTATAGCGCATTGCAATAGTCCAGTCTAGATGTCACCGTGACATGAATGACTGTCACCAAGGCCTCCTTTGTGAGGTATGGTGCTAGCTGCTTCGCCTGGCGGCGATGAAAGAAGGCCTGTTTCAGACCGGCGTTTTGGATTCTTTGGGGCTTCACCCCTTACTCTGGCATTCCAGGGGGGCTGCCCTTCACCATTCGCCTAGGGTATACCCTCATTTGAGGAGCCCTATTGTTCATGTGTTTGCATTTCTATTTATGTTTACATTGCCTGTATCATCTCCCTTATTGCATTCAGTGTATCTGTGGCTTGGTGCTTTGTTCTCTCTATATAGAGATATCTCACTGGTTGGTACTGCTTTGGAGGCCTATTGCCTCACCATTTTCCTAATTGGTTATATTAAATGACTTATATATTTTTGCTTATGACCTGTAGTGGTCTTGCATTGCACTGAGTACTTAGGGTATCATCTCTGGGCACTCTTCTTCCTATTGTGTTAGACTGTATTCCAGGCACCATAGCCTTATACATTTTTGTGTGTTTTGCTTATCCTTTAAATCCCACCGCTGCCACCAATTGTAAAGATGACGCAGCCTTCGTGCGTGCATCTACTTCACTGGCTGTTTGAACTTCTTCCCCTCTTCAAACACTTTTGCTACCACCAATATATTGTGAGGAGGCTTGTGTTTTACAAAGATGTTATGAGAGACTTGGTTTAAAACAGGCTTGAAATGTTTATTTTCACAATAGCGTAGTGGTTACAGTATGTTCAGAGCTTATTTGGTTTCACATCTGAAGAGGCCAATCTTTTGGTTACTTTAACTTCACAGAGTCCTGTGGTACCAGACTTTAACAACTCTCTTAGTTGCTCTCCACAAGTCTTTACCACAAGGAACACCTCTCTGCTCTCTCTAAAGGCTACTCTTTAACACTGCCTTCTCCACAGGCCACAGACTAGCTCTGCCTTCTCCAAAGGCTATAGACTAGCTGCTTCTCCAACAGCTACTGCTGACCAACTGACCCTGGCTAACAGCTACTGGCCAACTGACATTCTCCAACTGCTGGTGGTTAACTGTCAGAATTTTAAAATGTGCACCTCCACAAGCCAGGGTTAGGCTCACTTGACCATCCCGAGAGCTGAGCACTTCAATAATCCTGCAGACTGTTCAGGATTTTACCATACAAATAAACACCTATAAACACCCATAAATACAAATAAACACAAATCTCATAACACATACATTCACCACACTACATATCTCCCTATCCCTTTAGTTATTTTTAATTTTCTCTTTCCAGAGTGAATTAAAAATAATAAAGCAGGTAAGATATGGCATTATCCCATTAAACATTTTATTATAACTATACGATTGCTTATCCTATATACAAACCATCAGTCATGTTTACCGTATCCAGTAAACAGAATCAGCGTAAATACGGAACACATCAGCAATACAGTCAATAATGTTAAACATTGAATACACCAAATACAATTCCTGAAAAAAGGAAAGACATATTAAATACCCTAAGTACTCAGTGCAATGCGTCCTATCCCTAAGCACGCTGTTGATAGACATCCAGCTATCCCCCCTTCCACTCTGGTGCTGGTTAACGCCCGATCCATTCGGAACAAGACCGCCACTATCAGGGAGTTTTGTGAAGACCTCAAAGCGGACCTTTTCTGTATAACGGAGACCTGGCTCCAGGAGAGCGATACCACCTGTCTCCAGGAAGTGGTTCCCCCTGACTACGTTGCCACGCACCAGAACAGGAACGGGGACGGGGGTGGGGTGGCAATACTCTCCCGTGATGGATTGCACCTTAGGGCGATCCCTGCGCTCACCACCTCGGGGCTTGAAAGTGCCGGCCTGGTGTGGGAGTCTCAGGAGAGCCTGGCGATCTTGCTGGTGTACCGTGTGCCTAGCGCACCGGCAGAGAGCCTGGCGCGGCTGCTGGAAGCTGTGTCGGAGTGGGCATTGAGGTTTCCTAGACTTATTGTTCTGGGGACTTCAATGTCCACGCCGACGCAGCCTCCGTTCCATCTGCAGCCGCGGACCTAATTTCGACCATGGCGACATTAGGCCTCTCCCTCTGTAACTCGGGCCCACGCACTCGGCAGGGCACACCTCGACCTGGTATTTAGCGCGGGGATCCAAGTGGACCTAGCCTCCATAATAGAGGTTCCATGGTCGGACCACTGTGCCCTAAGGATCCGGGTTGAGCAACCGCCCCTCCATGCAAGGGCGCCGAACAGATTTTGGTTCGCCCGAAGAGACTTATGGAACCCGAAAGGTTCCTGAATGCTCTGAGGGATCTGGAGTCTATCAGCGTCTCTGTCGACGAGCAGGTTCAAGCCTGGAACACCTCGTTAGCCAGAGCTCTCGACGAGATTGCCCCTAGGCGCCCTCTCCGACCCCGCAAACATCGATCCCCCTGGTATACAGAGGACCTCAGGTCGATGAAGCGGGAGAGGAGACGGCTAGAGCGCGTGTGGAGGAACCTCCGTGACGGAGCCTCAGTATCAGCTTATAAGCTATTTAAAGATACTTATGAGCGTGCTGTCAAGGCAGCCAAAAATGTGTACTTTTCTGCCTTGATAGTGTCTGCTAGCTCACGCCCGGCTCAATTGTTTAAGGTAATTCGGTCTTTGACGACGGTCCCTACTGTCCCAAAAAGCAGCGATCAGACCCCTACCGCCGGTGCTTTCCAGAGCTATTTCACACGACAAGATTCTGAATCTCCGCCGGGACCTTCCTGCCACAATTGATACAGTAAGAGAACTTGAGACCCCGTGGCCCTCCGCTGGGCCCACCTCGACCGGTTTCGGCCACTGGACGCAGATGCTGTTGATAAGATTGTGGCTGCAACCAGGCCTACCACCTGCTCCCTCGACCCGTGCCCCTCCTGGATTGTTAGATCCTGCCTGGAGGGTTACGTGGGCCTCTGTTGAACATCGTAAATAGCTCCCTTGAGCAAGGAGTCTTCCCAGAGTGCTTTAAAGAGGCGGTGGTAGCTCCATTACTGAAGAAACTGTCACTAGATCCTGCGGTTCCCTCCAACTACCGACCAGTGTCGAACCTCTCGTACCTGGGCAAGGTAGTTGAGAGGGCAGTAATGGAGCAGTTGCAGTCCTTCTTAGATGATGCAACATGGCTAGACCCCTTCCAGTCCGGCTTCCGTTCGGGGCACGGGACGGAGACGGTCCTGGTCTCCATCACAGATCAACTCCGCTGCCAGCTCGACCAAGGCGGGTCTGCGCTGCTCGTGTTATTGGACCTCACGGCAGCGTTTGACACGGTCGACCACAATCTACTGATCCACCGCCTGGCCATGGCTGGAGTGAGGGGGACAGTTCTTAAATGGCTGACCTCCTTCCTCCACCAGCGGTCTCAGCGTGTGAGGAGGGGCGAGGTGGTCTCCAAGGGCTCCTCATTAGTTTGTGGAGTTCCGCAAGGGGCCATTCTCTCCCCTCTGTTATTCAACATCTACATGCAGCCGCTTGCACAGCTGGTGCAGAGTTATGGGCTGGAGTGCCACCAGTACGCTGACGACACCCAGCTCATTCTGAGGATGGAGGATAATTTCCCCGATAATTTCCAACACTGCCTCGAGGCCGTTACTGCATGGCTGCGTGCCAGTAGGTTGAGGGTGAATCCGGCGAAGACGGAGATCTTGTGGTTGGGCCGCTCGGGTGGTGTAGATGTCCAGCTTCCGACCCTGGACGGTGTGGCGCTATGTCCATCGCCTTCCGTTAAGAGCCTGGGGGTCCATCTGGACTCCCAGCTGACCATGGAGGCCCAGGTCTCCGCGGTCAGCAAGGTTGCTTTTTTTCATCTGCGACAGGCTCGGAGGCTGGCCCCCTATATCTCCCGGAATGACCTGGCCACGGTGATCCAAGCTACGGTCATCTCAAGGCTGGATTACTGTAACGCGCTTTACGTTGGCCTTCCTTTGTCGGCGACCCGGAAGCTCAAGCTGGTGCAGAACACTGCCGCCCGGCTCCTGTCTGGAACCCCAGCAGGCCGCCACATCACACCTGTTTTGCAGGATCTGCACTGGCTCCCAATCGAGCACCGGATCTCCTTCAAGGTGTTGGTTCTTACCTTTAAGGCCTTGCATGGCCTGGGGCCAGCGTACTTGAGGGACCGACTCACCCCACACTGTCCCCGAGATCACTACGCTCCGAGGATGCTAATTTGTTAGAGATACCCTCGGCAAAATCGGCTAAACTGACATCTACTCGCCGGAGGGCGTTCTCCGTTATAGCTCCTACGCTGTGGAACGCCCTCCCGGCTGGAACGCGGGCTATAAAGGACCTGCTTCCGTTTAGACGCGCCTGCAAAACTTATTTGTTTAAGCAGGCCTTCGGTGAGTAGGTCCTGCCCATGTTCCGCTTTAGCCGCTGTCCTGGGGTGTCACGCTATCTAATTTCTGAACTGTACCTGGGGGTTTTGTATTTTGCTGTTTTAACTGTTTAATTGTCTTAGATGTTTTATCGCATTGCTTGTGTGTAGTTGTACCTTCGGTTCCTGTGAGCCGCCGCGAGCCTCAGGGAGTCGGCGGCATAGAAACCCGAATAATAAAATAAATAAATAAATAAATACAGTACATTACAATACCATGTAATGTAATACAATATCATTCCTTCTAACTATTCCATTTAATAATCCTTTCTCCAGATATATGGTCTGGCCCTTTAAGAGGGTAAGGGATTTTTACCCAATGCCACATTTCCTTTTTCTTATGGACAATCCTATTTTATTAATGATCAATATAATAATCACATCTCCCCAGCCTACTTTCGACCCTCGTGTTTTTCTGTACAATGTCCCATAATGTAAACATAGTCTTGCTGGTACTGGACCAAATGTCCATGTCAATGTTCCTTTCATAAGGGGTCTGGTCTTTCCCTCCTCCAGTTTCTTCCTTTGTCTCTTGATGACAAGTTGACGACTACTGGGGCTGGTGTTTTCTGTCTTTCTCCTTCTCCTGTGGTTGGCTCGTTGGTGTCTCTGAAGGACGATGTCGCGCTTTACAGCCACAGGGTGGAGTTGCTGGATTTCAACTGCTACCGAAGCAGGAACCTTCACTGGAACGGTCTGGTACAGCTCCGGGAGTGGAGATCTCACCACACAAGGTTCCGATTCGTCCGATGTCTCGATCTCTGGGGTCAATTCTTGAACTACTGCCTGACTATTTGTCTTAACAACTGTCATCACCATTTTCTTCTGCAAGGAAAGAGTCTTGGTGTCTTCACTAAGAAATTTCGTATTAGCTGCATCATGTTTCAGAATACACTCATGACTGCAACACACATAACTTGACTGTGCCACCTTGAAACACCTGGAGATTTCAGGTTCTTCAGTCACTGGTTGAAATATTTTGAGTTTTTTCTTTCCATTGGGATTTGCACCCTTTTCAATTCTGCTCTTGATTTCTTGGTCCTGCATGGACTTTCGTTCAACAGTTCCACTATTAGTAAGCTCTGTGCCATCATTTGTTATATGCCCTAGAACAATTTCTTGATACCCTACTTCTATAATGGCTTCATCCTGCATCATTAGAATGTTGTAATTTGGGCATATACAGTCCCCTCCATTCCTTTCCAACAATTGTCCATGAGTTTCAGAAATCTCTACACATTTCCCATAAACCCATTCTTCACATATGTCACCACAGATCATGAATCTGTTGTGAGGCTGCGGACAGATGCAGTCGAGAGCATGGGAATCACAAATGTTAGACTCTGGTTTGACCTTTCTGGGTTCTTCCGGTTCATCACTGGTATGAACAGGAGATTTTATTTCTTTCCCAATCTGAACTGTTCTCTCTTCAGTTCGGACTTCCTTGCATTTGTCAATGATGGCTGGAGGAATAACTTCTTCAATTGAAGCTGAAGGCAAAACATCTTTTGAAGCTAAGGGCTCCTTCAACTCTCCTTTCTCTCTTGAGTCCTCCATCTGTTCTGCCGGATCCATTGTTTCCACAGTCTCATCTGCTTTTTGTTTATTCTTCAATTGCAAGCTTGAAATCTCTTCAGCCACTATTTGGTCGCATTCAAACTCCCCAATGGCTTGATTTCTTGTCATCTCTACTTGCACCAATTTCTCTTCCACTTGCAGCTTACTGCCTCCCTCAACTCTGGGTGCTTCCTTTTTCATCCTCTCTTTCTCCTCAAACTCTTTCAGTTTTTCTTCAATCTCTCTCATCCTCTCTTTGAGTTTCAGACTCTTTTCGAAGCTCTCAATCTCCCATTGTAATCTTAAGATCTCTCTATCAGTTTCAATTCCTTGTAATTCTCTTCTTTCTATACAGATACTGCTTTGGCTTTCCGCCATCTTTGTTTATTTATTTCCAGCATTTTACCCCGCTCTTCTCAACCCCCGGTGGGGAACTCAGAGCGGCTTCCAGGAGGCACAATTCAATGCCCATACAATAAAACACAGTATAAAACACAGTATAAATCTTCTTCCTTTGGCTTCCTCTGCTTCTTCCACATCTGGATAGTGTTTGTCATTTGGCGCGGAGGCACCACAAACATCTTCATATTCTATCTGTTCAAATAATTCTTCTACACATATTCTAATTCATTTCTCTCTTTCCATTTCAAACACCTCCCGACGTTTGGCCATCTTCCTCTCATGAATCAATTGATCTCTCTCTTCTTTAGCTCTAATTTCTTGCAATTTCCTCTCATGAATCAATTGCTTTCTCTCATCTTCAGCTCTATAAATTATGTCCATTTTTCTTTCCTCTACATCCAATTTTTTCATCTCTATATGCCATTTCAAAACTTGTATCTCCTCAGAGATTGTCTTCTTCTGTTTCCTTGTGGCCATATCTGCGAGATCTGACTTCACCTCACAATTTTTCTCTATCTAATCTTTGTTCCTCAAGCCTCCTGGCTTCTCTTCGTTCTTCAACCTCTCTCTCTCTCTCTCAACTTTCAAACGGTCTCAAGCACTGAATTAAGTTGTTATACGTATCCCAACGCTGTGCCACCAATTGTAAAGATTCGACAACTTTTAAACCGTGGCAGGACAGGCGATCCCACCGCTGCCACCAATTGTAAAGATTCGACGCCACTGAAAGCTAACGTTGATCTGTGTGGATTTGAATTCTAAACTCCAACGTGTGGCTGGGCAGGCTATCCTTTAAATCCCACCGCTGCCACCAATTGTAAAGATTCGACGCCGCTGAGAGCTAGCGTCGATCTGTGTGGATTTGAACTCTAAACTTTTGAGAACTGTGGCTGGGCATGCTGTCAGGCCACTTTAATTTCGATGAAGAATCACGCAGCACTCTCTCCGGTAAATTCAACTGCTTTATTAAAGGATCCAAAAACACTTAAAGCCAGGAGTAATTCCCATCACCAACACCACATACTTGTTGTGGGGGGTCGGGAGCAGGTGAGGGTTTTGCCCTCCTTTCTGCTAGAGATCCCTGTGTACAACTAGTGGGCCACTGTGTGACACAGAATGCTGGGCTAGAGGGGCTGAGGCCCGATTCAGCATGGCTCTTCTTATGTTCTTATGTTCTTATGTTCTTATGTTCTTATATCCTTCACCAAACACCTCCCCACAAACAACACCCGCATTCCCATGTGAACCCGCTGGTCGCCTCGTCTCACGCCGCCAGCTGCTCTTGTTTATGTTTTGACTATGTTGGAATCCGGATCCCGCTGGCCATAGCCAAGGCCGTGGGTATCGGCTTCTGACAGAATGGCCTCCTTCTCCTCCTGTGGAAGTAATGCAGGATGATCAGTCCCCTGGGTCAATGGTTCCCCGATACCGTTTTAGGAAACTACAGTGGAAAGTGGGGTGTACCTTCCCCATCCCCTTGGGTAACGCAAGCTCGTATGTGACTGGGTTAATCCTCCGGGTCACCCTGAAGGGTCCCAGATACTTGGGTCCCAATTTCCTTGATGGGAAGTCAAGTTTAATGTTCTGGAACGACAACCATACTAGATCCCCTTCCTCAATCCCTTCGTTGTCCTGCCGCTTGAGGTCCCCATAGTGTTTGTGGGCCTGCTGTGCCTCCTTGAGGGCCGCCATGACCCCCTGCCAGTCTCTGCGTGCCTTCTCCCCCCAACTCCCTGGATGACCTGGTATCCCTTCATCCCACTCGAGGAGTTTGGGCAGTGGGGCCACCTCCTGCCCATATATGATGGCGAAGGGGGTCTTGCCAGTGGAGGAATGCACCAATTCATTGTAGGCCACCTCTGCAAACGGGAGTAAATCCGCCCAATCGTTCTGTTGGCGGTTCGTGTATACTCTAAGGTAGTGGCTCAATGTCTGTTGTGCCCTCACCACCCCTTCGTTACAGCTCGGGTGATAAGCCGACGTGAGACCCCGTTCTGCCCCCAACGCCCTGACGAACTGTTCCCAGAATCGGGCTGTGAACTGCACCGCTCGGTCACTTATGATCTGTTCAGGGCACCCATGGAGCCTATAGATGTGCTTTACATAAAAGTTGGCCAGCTTCTCGGCTGAAGGCAGCTTCGCCAGGGGGATGAAGCGTGTCTGTTTGGAGAAAAGGTCCAAAACCGTCCATATGTACCTAAATCCACGGCTGGACGGAAGCTCCCCAACAAAATCGGTGCTCACGTGTGTCCAGGGCCATTGTGGCTCTGCTATGGTTTGCAAAAGACCCCGCGGCTTCCCAGTGGGGGTCTTACTAATGGTGCATACCTCGCAAGCCTGGATGTATATCCTAGCATCCCCTCGCAACCCTGGCCACCAATACCTCTGTCGGAGCGGCATTATGGTTTTCGTGGCCCCCCAATGCCCTGCACTTTTGTGATCGTGACACCGTTCTAGAATTCTCCCTCGCAGGGCCAAGGTGTCATATAACTTGGAGTGGGCGAACCAGAACCCGTGCTGGGATTTGCATTTGTCTTTATTATCGCCGAGCCACTTGTCCGTGTCGTAGCTCTGTTTTAGATCCTCCTCCCACTCTCTGTCAACTGGGCTGACAGAGGTCCCTTCCTCCTTTTGTTTTCACCCCAAAAGCATTGTGATGGTCTGAAACATAGAATCATAGAGTTGGAAGAGAACTCATGGGTCATCCAGTCCAACCCCCTACCAAGAAGCAAGAAAATTACATTCAAAGCACCCCCACAGATGGCCATCCAGCTTCTGTTTAAAAGCTTCCCAAGAAAGAGCCTCCACCACACTCTGGGGCAGAGAGTTCCACTGCTGAATGGCTCTCACAGTCAGGAAGTTCTTCCTAATGTTCAGATGGAATCCCCTTTCCTGTAGTTTGAAGCCATTGTTCCGCATCCCGGTCTCCAGGGCAGCAGAAAACAAACTTGCTCCCTCCATCCTACGACACCACCCCCCATCACATATTTATACATAGCTATCATGTCTCCTCTCAGCCTTCCCTTCTTCAGGCTAAACATGTCCAGCTCTTTAAGCCGCTCCTCATAGGGCTTGTTCTCCAGACCCTTGATCATTTTAGTCGCATTCCTCTGGACACATTTATTTATTTATTTATTTATTTATTTATTTATTTATTTATTTGTAACATTTCTATACCGCTCCTCTCAGCCCGAAGGCGACTCGGAACGGTTTACACAAGGCAGTCTCTGCCCTCAGTACAACACAAGCAAATAAACAAACAAAAAAACCCATATAACAACAAATTAACAATTAAAAGCATACAATTGCAGTCTCAGCGTCATGTTGAAATCAGTTTCCATCACATCGTCTTCATTCCATATATCTAAATATCCTTTATATTTCATCAGCAAATGCCTGCTCAAACACCCAGGTCTTGACTTTCTTGTGAAATGTCAGGAGGGAGGGGGCCGATTTGATGTCTCTAGGGAGGGTGTTCCAAAGCCAAGGAGCCACCACTGAAAAGGCCCTGTCTCTCGTCCCCACCAGTCGCGCCTGCAAAGAAGGCGGGACTGAGAGCAGGGCCTCTCCAGATGATCTGAAACATCTCGATGGTTCATAGGGAGAGATGTGTTCGGAAAGGTAAGTTGGACCCGAACCGTTTAGGGCTTTAAAGGCTAAAGCCAGCACTTTGAATTGTGCCCGGTAGCAAACTGGCAGCCAGTGGAACTGGCAAAACAAGGGAGTTGTACACTCTCTGAATGCCGCTCCTGTTATCAACCTGGCTGCTGTCCGTTGGACTAGTTGCAGCTTCCTAACAGTCTTCAAAAGTAACCCCACGTAGAGAGCATTGCAGTAATCTATACGGGATGTAACCAGAGCGTGGACCACCGTGGCCAAGTCAGACTTCCCAAGGGACGGGCGCAGCTGGCGCACAAGTTTTAACTGTGCAAATGCTCCCCTGGTCACCTAGAAACCTGGGGTTCCAGGCTCAGCGATGAGTTCAGGATCACACCCAAACTGTGAACCTGCGTCTTCAGGGGGAGTGTAACCCCATCTAACACAGGCTGTAACCCTATGCCCTGTTCGGCCTTTCGACTGACCAGGAGTGCCTTTGTCTTGTCTGGATTCAATTTCAATTTATTCGCCCTCATCCAGTCCGACACAGCGGCCAAGCACCGGTTCAGGACCTGAACAGCCTCCTTAGTAGCAGGTGGGAAGGAGTGACAGAGTTGGACATCATCTGCGTACAGATGACACCGCTCTCTGAAACTCCGGATGACCTCCCCCAGCGGCTTCATGTAGATGTTAAACAATTAGTGAGATAGTATTGAACCTTGAGGAACCCCACAAGACAATGGTTGTGGGTTGAACAGGTGTCTCCCAACAACACCTTCTGAGATTGGCCCTCCAGAAAGGACCGGAGCCACTGCAAGACAGTACCTCCAAGCCCCATTTCTGCGAGGCATCCCAGAAGGATAGCATGGTCAATGGATTTTAAAGGCCACTGAGAGGTCCAGCAGAACCAACAGGGACACACTCCCACTGTCGAGCTCCCGGCATAGATCATCCACTAAGGCAACCAAGGTTGTCTCGGTACCATGCCCCGGCCTAAAAACAGACTATGCCAGGTCTAGATAATCCGTGTCTTCCAAGAATACCTGGAGTTGTGAGGCCACCACACGTTCGAGGAATTTGCCCAAGAAGGGAAGATTGGAAACAGGCCGATAGTTGACATTGAGTGGGGTCCAGTGATGGTTTCTTCAACAGCGGTTTTATAATAGCTTGTTTTAAGCTGGCTGGAATGTTGCCTTCCACCTTCACCCACTCGGCCAATCCCCCTCTGGCCTCCTTTAGAAGCCAGGATGGGCAGGGGCCTAGGATGCATGTGGTCACTCTCATCCCTCCAAGTATCTTGTCCACATCCTTGGGTTTCACCAATTGAAATTGATCCATCAAAATCAGACAAGCAGGTGCTCCAGCTACATCCTCAGAGACTGCCGTTAACATGGTGTCCAGGCCAGAACGGATCAAAGCGACTTTATCCACAAAGAACTGAGCAAATGCTTCACAGCGGGCTGCTGTCAGGGCTCCCATCCTGGATGGTGGGATGCAATAGGTCTCTGACAACTCGAAACAGCTCCGCTGGATGGTTCTTTGCGGATGTAATATTGGAAACCACTCTATTTGTAATGTCCAGAGCATTCCAGTGGATGGTGCTGGAGGAAGAGAGATTGGAGATGGCAGCACAGCGAGAAGGCTCCCTGTGGAGCTTACAGACGGGAAGCAGTCCTGGGTTTGCCAATCTCCCTGAACCACGAGGAAAGCTATCTATGGAAGGAGAAGCAAGCCGGACGAAGGGGGAGAAATTGCAGACACTGGCGGAGGAGGTGAAAGCAGAAACCTCCTCGGATGAAGAGGAGCAGGAAGTAGTAGAGCAGCCTCAATGATTCCCAGTGCCCCCTGCGGGAGCAGGGCGCAACGCGGGGATGGCAGGCACTCTACATGCTGGTGGAGTACCAGACAGGCAGCCAGGAGCCCCCTTACCGGGAGCAATGTGGGGATGGCCGCAACCGCAGGTCTCACAGATTGCACCACAGAAGAGAGAAGAATTCAGAATAGAGTTTGGAGGAGAGTCCGTAGCAGTAGCCTTCTTTGTCACCACCGTGAGTGGCTACATGGAGGACTATGGAGGAACGTTCCGTAGTGAAGCAAGCGGAGTGAGGGCAATAGGAGCTACCCTATGGAAAGCAGCTGCAGAGTGTTATGTCCAGTGCCACTCTAGAGGAGACCCATGCCTTGGATCTGCGAGGGGATTCTTAACGGCCTGTCACACACCGGCCGGGAACCAGGACCCTTTAAATATTCACACAACTACGGCTGGAAATAACAGTCTATTTATTGAAGTAAACAATGTCCAAAAAAATAACAGTAAACATGAAAATAGCCAAGGCAAAAAGCATTCAAGAAAATCCCAGGAAATGTTCCCAAAGCCTCAGGCTAATTAAGTTGTAAGGTCTCTGAATATAAATCCACTAAGAAGCAACAGAACTTAAAACTAGGATAGTCCCCAAAAAGGCAAGCTCAAAGTTCTGTCATGAATGACCAAAAAATCATGAAAACAGGAGTTCATGGAACTGCTTGCAGTAGAATCGAAAGTTGACCAGGAACTGAATTTCAACCTTTACAGGGCTAATAACAAGAGCTCAACATTCTAACATTTCCCTCCCTTTTCCCTGGGAAAGTAACAGCTGCGGCTAGAACCAGCAAGCCAGGTGTCTCAATTCCCACCTACTGGACTCTCAGAAAAACTAAATTCCCTTAATTGCTTTTCCAGAGTGTCATCACCTTGGCCCTGCACTGAAAATCACACAGATCCCTACACACCACCACAACCCACAACCCCTGAAGCCACAGAAGCCACAGGCCCAACAAGGCCTTAGAAGCAAGCTTCCGTGGTCTGTTGGAAAGAGTAAAAGCCAAAGAGAGCCTTCGAGCACTCCGACAAGGAGCCAGGTCAGTCACAGAATATGCTGAAGAGTTCCAATGCTTGGCCGGCAAGGTAGCAGATTGGTCAGAAGCAACCCTATTGGAAGCATTCAAGAGCGGACTCCGGAGGGAAATCCTAGAGTGGTGCCTGCATCGAGATGACCCAGGGACAATGGAGGAATGGATACAACTGGCAGGCAGAGTAGAAGCTATGCTGGCCCAGCTACGAAGGCATCGTTGGAGCTAGGCACAGCCCGGGAGAGGGGAGCAGCGCAGACCGACACCGTTGACAGGAGAGAAGACGCGAGGAGCGCAAGGAACAACACTGGAACGGAGGAGTGGATGCTTTGTCTGTGGCAAGACGAGGCATCGGGCGGCAGAATGTTGGCAGTGAAACAGTGCAGATAAGTGTGGAACCAAACCAGCAGCAGCGCAGGGCAAACGAGCTGAGGAAGCCCTGTACAACGAAGGAAATGAAGGAGAGGTGGTGAGTGTTGACAGAAGAATGCTAGTAATGACTATTAAACTATCAACTATAACCAACTCAGAAGTGTGTGAAGCCCTAGTAGACTGTGGCTGTTCCAGGAACATTATGTCCCCTGAGCTAGTTGCCAGTTTGCAGTGCGAGAAGGCAGAGTTAGATGCCCCATTGATGTTTTCACAGTTAGATGGGAGCATGGCTTCAGGAGCCCCGGCCACTCACGAGACCAGGGGGGGGGGGTGCAATGCCAGGTGGGGAATTGGGCAGAGGAAATATCATTTGTGATTTCACCCATTGGCAAGTACAAGGTAGTGATGGGCATGCCCTGGTTGGTGGTGGTCAACCCGGAGATAGATGGGCCCAAGTGGAAGCTACGTCTAGACGGGGCGGGATTGAAAAGAGAACATGCTCACCAGGGAATAGAGGAAGAAGGGAAGAAAGAGGGACAGCAATAGAGGCTCAGATCCCTCTGGAATATAGGGACTTCAGAGATGTGTTTGATGAGAAAGAAGCTGACAAATTCCCACCTAAGAGAAATGTAGAGTGCAGCATAGAGCTAGTGGAAGGGGCGGTACTGCTGAAGCCAAGGCTCTACCCAATATTCCTTAAGGAGAAGGAGGCATTGAGATAGTTTATTGATCTCAACCTAAAGAGGGGGTTCATAGAACAATCTGTGTCCACAATGGCAGCCCCGGTGCAGTTCAGAAAAAAAAGGATGGCACCCTGAGGTTGTGCACGGACTACAGAAGACTTAATGCCATAAGCACTAACAACAAATATCCAATGCCTTTAATAAAGGACTTACTCTCCCAGCTTACTGTAGGAGAAATCTTCACCAAGATAGATCTCATTGAGGCGTTCCATAAGATCAGAATGATAGATGGAAAACTGCATTCGCATGCGCCCTAGGGCTCTATCAATTTCGAGTAATACCATTTGGTTTATCCGGCAGCAGTGGATTATTCATGCAGTTAATAAACGAAGTCCTACACCCCCTTCTTTACCGGGGGGTGGGGATCTTTGTCTATATGAATGACATAATCATCATGACAAAAACGAAGGAGGAGCACGTGCAATTAGTGCGAGAGGTGCTAGGGAGATTAAGAGAAGCCAAACTGTATGCAAAAATATCAAAATGTGAATTCAATAAGGCACAAATAAACTTTTTAGGATACCGCATCTCAGCCAAGGCGATAGCAATGGACCCGGGTAAGGTAGAGGACGTAATGAAGTGGGAGGCCCCAAAAACAAGAAAGCAGCTCCAGTCCTTTCCTGGGCTTCGCGAACTTTTACAGGGGATTTATAAAGGATTTTGCCCAAATCACAGTACCACTAACTGAGCTGCTGAAGACCAAGGGCCGTGGGGAGACGGCCAAAGCCAAGCAACCAAAGACTAGCTTGCTGTGGATGGATGAGTGCCAAAAAGCATTTGACATGCTCAAAGACTTATTTACTAGAAAACCCCTGTTAGCACACCCAAATGAGGAGAAACAGTTTGTAATACACTGCGATGCCTCAGACAGAGCATACGGAGCGGTGATGATGCAAGCCGATGAGGAGGGACAGTTGAAACCATGTGCTTATATATCAAAAAAGTTCTCTGAGACTGAACAAAAATGGCCCATTTGAGAGAAAGAAGCACAAGCCGTGAAATTTGCTATGTCGACTTGGCGCCACCTTCTGGAAGAGGTGAAAACACCACTGAGGTGTGGACAGACCATAGGAACCTGTTGTACTTTCGTACACCCCAAAAACTGTCGCCTAAGCAAGTAAAATGGGCATAATACTTTGCCAGATTTAATTTTAAGCTCACGTTCTTTAAGGTCAAGGACAATGTGCCAGCAGATGCCCTGTCTAGACTGCCACAACACCAAGGGAGAGACAAAGGCATTAATGGGAACATCTTCACCGAGGAGCAGTGGGGAATGGCTGTGCAGACCAGGGCTCAGTCGCATAAGGCACGGATAGAGACAGCAGAAGAGAGTACTTGGGAAAAAGAGCTGAAGAATGCATATGAGGGAGATGAGTGGTTGGGAGACAATAAAGATAAATGTGAAACTCAGGGACGGGGGGATTTATTTTGTGAACAAAAAGTTATATATGCCGGAACAGATGAGGGGGAAGATGTTTATGAGGTGTCATGATAACAAGTGCAGGGCATTTGGGGCTCACAAAAACTTTAATGGCACTGAGCAGGCACTGCTGGTGGCTGGGGATGAGGAAGGACACAAGGAACTATGTATAAAGCTGTAACCTATGCTGTATGAATGAAACCCCCACCAGCAAACCACAAGGACTTCTGCAAACAGTAGCCAAGCCGGTAAAACCCTGGTCCCACGTAGCGATGGATTTCGTGGGCAAGCTTCCCACTAGCAAGTGGTGCAGATACATCTGGTCAGTAATGGATCTGTTTCCCAAACAGACACACTTCGTGCCTCTAAGTAGACTGCCATCGGCAGAAAAGCTGACAGAACTTTACATAAAACACATTGACCGGCTGACGGCCCAATGCAGCGAGAGGCCAGCACGCTCCATCAACGGTGACCGCCTGACTACCCCTGGAGTGCGGGAGGCTAGACTGGCGGAAACTCGGCGGAGAGCCTTCTCCGTCGCGGCCCCTTCGACTTGGAACTCACTGCCGCCCACCCTCAGAGCCTCTCCGACTCTATCTGGATTCCGGCCAGCCTTGAAGACCTGGCTCTTCCGCCTAGCGTTCGGGACTGGCTCGGTACCCTGGACTACCTGAGCCACCCCTCCTGTTCATATTCCATGTTTTTAAACTGTTGTACATTGTTCACCCTAGGGTTTTAACTGTTGTAAGTCGCCCGGAGCACCGCCGGTGGAGGGCGACTCACAAATATTAAAGTATTATTATTTATTATTATTATTTTATTTACCGCCTACATGGATGCCCTGAGAAAATTGTGAGTGACCGAGGGGTGCAATTCACGGCACGCTTTTGGAAGTAGTTTGTGAGTGCCATGGGAGGCGATCTGGGATTGAGCTTGGCATACCACCTGATGTCAAATGGAGGGTGGTGGTGGAAAGGACGCAGAGAACTCTGGGGCATTTTCTGAGAACTTATGCAAACAGCCAGCAAAATAATTGGGTGGATGTGATGCCTTTTGCAGAAGTAGCATTCAATGAGGCCATACACTCGGCCACAGGAAAGTCACCATTCATGATAGTGTATGGGCAAGAGGTGATGTCGTTGCCTAAGCTCCCGTCCTGGGAAGAGGAGGGGGAGAAAGAGAAAACATGGGCTGGAAGGGCTCAAGAGACGTAGGAGTAGGTTGTGAAGGCACTGAAAGAAGTGCAGTGCAAATACAAAATGTATACAGATGCCCGGCAAAGAAAGGGGGAAGAAATGGAGGAAGGGGATCTGGTGTGGCTATCAACAAAACATCTCAAACTAGGGTTGCCATCTGTGACGACTTCGGATGCACCCAATATTCAAATCACTGTCACCAACCTAATTAACTTAATTAGGATTTTAAAAATTAACTAAGATGTTCAGTTAGGCTCCTAATTAAATAAACAGCTGTGAGGAAACTGTGAGGAAACACGATGGAGACTGTGGCAAAAGTTAAACTAGAAAGTATTTATTAACTTTTACAAACAAACGAGGCACAAGCTTGATGGTTAACTACTAACGAGGCAATGAGCGTACGGTTATTTACTTTGAGGTAATGAGCATATGGTTAAACAATTAATGGCAAAAGCGTATGGTTTCCAAAAGATCTAAGTGTGCTGGAGCGTACGGTTACAACAGACGTTTCTTTAAATCTTAGATCTTAAAACCAGCAAATCCAGTCAGTGCTGAGTCGTGACTGAAATAGCCCTGTTCCACTAAATGCAACTAGTGCAAACAGATTGTTTCAACCAGGAACTTCCTCCAAGACAGTTCCCTGAGTCTTGCTTCTGAATGGGGCTAACAGACCCGTGCTAGCTTCCCCAGCCTAAGAGCCCACCTTTCTCTGTAACAAGAGACTCCAAGGTGTATACCGGCTCTACCCTTCTAAGTGGCCCCCTGAATCCTATGCTGTCCCTAAGACCTGTCAGCTTAGCTGACCCCTTAGTACAGACGAATTCCTAGGTGATCCACTAAAGAATAGACTGTTTCAGAATCACCTCAGAGGCTAGGATGTTGCTTATCCAAAAGCCTCTTCAAGACTGCTAAGGCTGAGATGTTTCTCAATCACAGCCTAGCACAAGACACACGAGGCTCAGATGCTTCTCATCTGAAGCCTCTCACAAGACTGAACATTCCTGTCAGGAATCCTCCCTCCTAGGAAGCTAGACTCCTCCCCCCATGGCTCTCAGCCAATTACTTGGGAGAGTCTGTATTCATACAGAAGAGCAGCTAGACCACTCCCCCTTTCTCTGGCAACTCCCTCACTCCAATGTCTGCTCTGCTGAACAATTGTTGTCTTGGAAGAAAATTTTAATCTGTTCTTTCATGTATCCTCTACTTTTCAAATTTTTCCAAATTACATTTTTTATGCTTACATGTCTTATCCACTCTGCCTCCTCCCCCTTATCTCAAAACTAGCATGTTCAGAGAGCCAGATTGTAGCTGTAAAACAAGTTCTTATTTCCATACTGAAATTCTCCTTTAACAATATATGATCAATTGTGGTATATTTCATATGTCTATTTGAGTAGAAAGTTCCACATTTTCAAATTCACATTACTTTTTTTAAACTGAAATCAAAGTCTCCCATAATCAAGACATCACCCTCATAATAATTATCTATTTTCTTTAAAAGTTTTTGTATACATTTTTCCTGACTTGTATTAGGAGCATAAACATTGACGAATGTCATTATTTTGCCTTCTAGTTTTATTTTTACAAATAAAAATTCCTTGTACATCTGACTTTTGATGGATTATTTCCACATTGAGGCTATCATGAAACATTATCCCAACTCCTCTATACTTTTTAAATCTGGCCTCCACCACTGTACTCCACCTCCTATAATTAAACAATGGTGTCTTGTCACTTTTTTCTTGTGGGTTTCCTGCAAAGACAAAATTTAAAATATAAAATATTCCAAGATTTTGTATAGTCTCCACCTTTGAACATCAGAAGCTAATGAATTTATATTCAGCAAGGCTAATCTTTTTTCAACCATTTAACAATCCCCCTGTATTTTTATTCGCTATGACTGCAAGGTATATTATTATCATCTCCCCCCTCCCCTTTCCCCCACACTCCAGATGATGAGTACTTTGGATCTTCATCCTCCCCATCTGAAGCTTCTCTCTGGCTTTTGCGTTTCCTCCCAACCCCTCTCCTCCCTTCTTTCTTTTAAAACTTTATTTTCCCTTTATACTGTATATTTGGAATAGCCAAACTCTACAAATTAACGATAATCCTGTCTCTCACCATAATAATCTAACGAAGACTACATGTGCAAGCATTTTTTCTTTGCAGCATAATGAGAACTAGCAGAGGGCTGGTCAGCCATTTCTTCTTCCTCTTCTCCATTTTCCTCTGAATCTGCCTCTTCTTGTAGGTCACATGCATCCATGTCCAAGCAATCAATTCCACACTTAATCAGCAATTTTAAAGTTTCCACTGGGTTTCTTGCAATTATTCTCCCTTGATCTTTGAAAACCAGCAGGGCTACAGGATTGTATGCCCATGAGAATTTCTGATTATTCTGGTGAAGTCTCTGGGCGAATGGCTGCAGGGTTTTTTTCTTCCTCAAAGATTCTTGAGATAAGTCCAGATGAATAATAAATTTTGTTTACTTTTCAGGACTTTATAAACCATTTCCTTCACTTTCTCTCTTGCAAACATAATTAGCACATCTCTGCCAGGTGAAAAGGACTTCTGACACCCCCTGAATGCTCTTATGTGTTCTTTCAGTCTGATTTCTATCCAATTCCACTTCTTGGGCACCAATATTGATGGGACACCAATAACTTTGAGATTTCTTCTGCAGAACTTATCTTGAAGCAAATATAACTGGTCCTTTAAATTGTTAATTGCTACCTCATTAGTCTTGGATTGTTGCCAAGCTGTTTTGCTGTCTTGTTGGTTTCAGAAAGCTTTTTAAAAATGCTTCCAGTCTCTCTTCCAAAATATCAAACTGGGTATCCATTTTTGCTCGATTTAAAGTCTCCACAATAGGATCACATTTGGGGCCCATGTTGAGTGCTCGCTGCAGCCTTGATCTGCTCCTTATTGATATAAATAAAATGCTCCTTACCAGGCCTTAGAAGCTCTTTCCTGTGCCTCCTCCTTTCATGCACCAGATGTTTTCTTTTCTGTGCCATTTGTTGCAATTTATAACAATCTTTCTTGGCTATCTGTATTCCTTTCAGAGAAGAGACTAGGAGGAGCACGCTTCTCTTATCGGCGCATACTCAAAAGCCCAGAAGGGAGATGTTGACAAGCTGGAATGTATCCAGAGGAGGGCAACTCAAAGGATCAAGGGTCTAGAGAACAAGCCCTATGAGGAACAGCTTAAAGAGCTGGGCATGTTTAGCCTGAATAAGAGAAGGCTGAGTGGAGACATGGTGACCATGTATAAATATGTGAGGGGAAGTTATAGGGAGGAGGGAGCAAGCTTGTTTTCTGCTGTCCTGGAGACTAGGATGTGGAACAATGCCTACAGGAAAGGAGATTCCATCTGAACATTAGGAAGAACTTTCTGATGGTGAGAGCTGTTCAGCAGTGGAACTCTGCCCTGGAGTGTAGTGGAGGCTCCTTCTTTGGAGGCTTTTAAACAGAGGCTGGATGGCCATCTGTGGGGGCGCTTTGAATGTGATTTTCCTGCTTCTTGGCAGGGGGTTGGACTGGATAGCCCATGAGGTCTCTTCCAACTCTATGATTCTGCGGGCCTTGAGATCTGCTGGGGAGGCCCTTCTCTCAATCCAACCTCTGTGACAGAGGGGCGGTTGGTGGGGATGAGAGAGGGAGCCTTCTCATGGTGGCTCCTCAGCTCTGGAATGCTTTCTCTAGAGAGATTAGATTCGGGGAGGTGGTGGCGGGATACAAATAAAGTTGATGTTGTTATTATTATTAGTTCATCCCGTGCTCTGCTATGGCTAACTTATCTGGTAGAATCAGTCTGCAGTGGCTTTCGTGTTCTTTGATTCATACCTGGGCAATGCTGCTGTATTTAGGGGTCCCTATGTAGACTTGTCCACAGGTGCATGGTATGCAACAGACTCTTGCAGAAGTGAGAGGACCCCTCTTGTCCTTTGTTGAATGAAGCATTTGTTGGATTTTCTTGGTGGGTCTGTAGATCGTTTGTAGGTCATGTTTCTTCATCAGCTTCCCTGTGTAGTCTATGATTCCCTTGATGTATGTAAAAACACTTTTCCTCTTGGTGGCTCTTTATCCTTATCCTTGTGGCTTATTCTTCATCTTGCAGCCCTTCTGATGTCTGTCATAGAATACCCATTTGCCCTTAGAGTGCAGTTTGGATGATTCAGTTCATCTTGAAGGAGGTGGAGTTCAGAGATCCTGTTTGCACCGTCTCCCAAAGCTTTGATTGTGCTCCTTTTATTGTCTTGGATGATGATTGAAGTTTTTATGTGTTGTGTTGTGCTTTGCATTTCTTTTGCTGCATAAGAGCGGGGGCTCTAGCAACTGTTGCATTCAGGCTTTCCTCATATTTATTATGAATTGCTGAAAAGTGGAGGCATTTCCTACAGAACACTTGGCAGAACATACTGTATGAATAGCAAGCAGAACACGCAAATATTTAGATATGTATAAAGTTTTGTTTGAAGGCTACCCTCTCGCTGCTTCCTTCTTTGCAGACTTCCAAACTGGAAGAGGGAGATCCATGTAGAGGCAGGATCCCTGCCACTTTCATCTTCAGTAGTTCAATATTTCCCAGAATGACCAGAGTATTAGGTTAAAACATGTAGGTTGCTAGTGCTTGCAGTGAAGGGCTTTTATAGTAGTCCTGCTGGATATCCTATATTTTTTCTTCCTTTCCTGACATATTTCCTCCTGCTCACTCCATCTTAAGTGCCTTCCCTAAGGGTTTTATAGCCTACTAGGTCACATGTGTCCTCAGGGTGCTCAATGGAATTATTTTGAAGTATCTAAACATTATGAGTGTAAGGAATATGTGTATAAGGAAGTCACAGAAAGGCTAGAATCATATTTGCAATGGCCAAATATTTATAGAAGCCACTTCTATAAATCACATACTATTTGCTAAAAATTAGTAACAAAACCTCCTGAGACTCGGGGCCCATCTACATAGGCCAGAAACCCCAAATCAGGACAGAAATCACTCCTGCAAGTCCACACAATGTTCTGTGACACCTGCCCTTTAACACAGTGCGAAACTGGTTTGTTTGATTAATTTACACCATATTCTTGGCTTTTCTTCATGAACGAAGATTCAGGAAGGACTCATTCCATGCTTTCTACAAGCGCATTGATGATTCGGAGGTTGGATGTTTCCTTCAAGCCTGTGCAATGGATTTTTCTGGTGGAGCGCAGCGTGCACAGAATTGGCCTTGGCCTCACCCTTTAAGCCAAAGGTTCGTCTGCCGGGTCTAGCAAGCTGGGATGGTGGCAGAGAGGTCCTCAGGTCGTAGGTTTGATTTGAGTTTCCTCAGATCGTAGGTTTGATTTGAGTTTGATTTGACCTACACCATAGTGGTAGGTCAAGAAATAGTCCAGAGCAGACTTGTATGGTATAGAGCAATGGTTCTCAAACTTTTTTGGCCTACCACCCCCTTTTCCAGAAACAAATTTCCTCACTGTCTCCCTAGAATTTTTTTTAAAAAATATTAATAGCAATTAAACAGAAAGATATAAAATACTGGAGGGGGTTGGGAAGAATTAACAGTGATTTACGGGTAATGGTAGTTCAATTACATCCAGAGAGCACTGTGACCCCAAACAACTATGGATCTGGACCAAAATTGCCACAAATACTCAATATGCCCAAATTTGAACACTGGTGGAGTTGGGAAAAATAAACCCTGACATTGGGGAATTGCAGTTGTGTGGAGTTATAGTTCACCAAGAATCAAACAGCATTCTGAGCTCCATCAACAATGGATTTGAACCAAACTTGGCACATAGGACTTCCATGATCAATAGAAAATACTGGAGGGGTTTGACATATAGAATTTACATGCCAAGTGTGAGAGAGTGTGTTGGCTCTACCTCGCCAGGTGAGAGGCTCCCCTCCATGGCCCAGGCCTGCCTAGGAGCCAGGGTCACGTGGCTCTTGCAGCCAGCTGCACTCAAAGCCTGGGTTGCCAGGCTCTCATTGTCCGCTGTGCTCGGGTATGGGTCACGTTGATTAAATAAAGAACAACACTCATCAAACAGGGGGATTCCAGACATGAATCAATCAGGGCCAGCTAACACCTCCAAACAAAGGATCCCCCAGGCAATAACCAGCCAGGCACTGAAGCTGCAAGGCCATTCAATGCTAATCAAGGTGGCCAATTGCAGCATTCACACTTGCCTCAAGCAGACAAGACTTCTTTCTCCCACCCTGGACATTCCATTTGCCTCGTTTCCAATAGACTCCACAACCTCTGAGGATGCCTGCCATAGATATAGTAGGTGAAAGGTCAGGAGAGAATGCTTCTGGAATATACAGTCCAGAAACTGTCTGTTCACAACCCTCACAACTGAAAGGTTGATGGTTTGAATCCAGGGAGCGGGATGAGCTCCCGTTTGTCAGCTTCCCATGTGGGGATATGAGAGAAGCCTCCCACAGGATGGTCAAACATCCGGGCATCCCCTGGGCAATGTCCTTGCAGACAGCCAATTCTCTCACATCAGAAACGACTTGCAGTTTCTCAATTCACTCCTGATACAGAAAAAAAAATCCAGATCAAAACAGTGAGATCAAAACAGTCAATCAAAAAGGCAGATCACAATACATGGAGACATCACTAATCAATGTAATAAGTAAGGCATGAATTATAAAACTGCAACTCCAAGGGCCCTTGGGCCCTTCCACACAGCCCTATATCCCAGAATTTCAAGGCAGGAAATCCCACAATATCTGCTTTGAACTGGGTTATCTGTGTCCACACTGCCATATATCCCAGTTCAAAGCAGATAATGTGGGAGTTTTTGCCTTGATATTCTGGGCCCTTCCACACAGCCCTACTGTTGCCGAGTGCAAATTTAGGGGGTCTTAAGGGCAGAGACCCTATGTTCCCCTAAAGCGAGGATCCTTGATGGAAAAAACCTTGGCGAGTGGTCCGAAGCATGTAGGAAGACCCCCAAGCCCCCAGAAGAGTATCTCACCAAGATCCGGAAGTGTGCCAATGAGAGAGTTCTGAGAAAGGATGACAAGCCCTCTCCCATGGGGGAGACGTCGGCCCCTGCTCCCTGCTTGCGCTTCAGTACCAGCGATCCTGCTGCCCCCTCCCCGCCTTCCTTCTTTTGATGGCGGGGTGGTGTTCCAGTAGGCATCGCTGCTGACCTCTTCCCCTCCCCCCTCCCTTTCCCTACCCTTGTGTTTTTCCCCATGTCTTTTGTACTGTCCTGTTTGTGCTGCCAATGGGCACACAATCTTATGTAAACCACTTAGAGCCTTCGGGATGAAGCGGTATACAAATGTGAATTTAATAATAATAATAATAATAATAATTTCCTGATGTCCGCAAAGCTTGACATGTTTTATTTCCATTTTCAGTATTTTTATACATTTCCAAAGCAGACAGTTTCAAATCTCCCGCCCGCCCCCATTCCCGCACTTCATCCTGATTGATTGGAACTTTCGTAACAGCTGAGGGGCGGAACGCCGGCCGGCTTCTCCTAGCCAATGGTGGAACAGCGCCGTCTGCAATCTGGCCAATAGGAGAATTTCTTCGCCTGGCTGTTTGGGCCAATGAGGGTCAATAGGCGGGAGGAGATACAGAACAATGAGGTCGGAACATTACAGATGAGATTATGACATGCTAATGAAGATCTGATTGACAAGGGAAGACCCCTGGGGTTCTGCAACCTTTGTCACCCATTGTACTGGTTTTGAAATAAATGGTTTTCCTGGTTATATGACCACAAGATCATTTCCTGGTGGCAGGACATCTGTAGGTGTTTTATTAAGCAAATATGTAAGGTAGATAAAATGTATTGTGGTCAGTGTCCCAAGTTTCAATCCTGGGAGATGGCCCCTTATGTTTATACAAAGAAACTGGAATACAATAGAATATCTGTTACACCTCGTAGAGAATAGTACACACAAATAAAGGGAGTTGCGGAAATAAATTCCAAATCTATATAACACCTCAATGGGTAATCAAATAGTAACAATAGCGTTTACATATATACACAATATGTTTAATCAAACAAAGATATCACAGGTGTGGAATGTATAAGCACACATATGCACTATACAAGTTACTCACGCCACCAACATATAGTGTTACAATCAGTTCCTGAAGTCCTCTGTGGTAAATTCAAATAGTTCCAAAATGAAGGTAAGTGATGTTCACTGTATTTTTAAAGACGCAATCAATCTCAATCCAAGCTTTGAGGTCAGTTAGTATCCGTAGTATAAATTTCAAATTATAATCCAAAGAGCATGATTTGCTCTCAAAGGTATAAATAATATAAGCCCCCTGGCCTGGAGTGATTGTAATCCACAGGGTAAGGATGTGATGAAATCAATCGCAGTAAAGCATGAAATTGCGGTGGGGTGCTGGCATAATTTGTATATCCACACCGTGCACAGGCAAGATAGGTGAACCCCCTACGGGTTAGTGATTCCACGGAACCGCCCCGTTTCGAATATCTTCCTCAGGGTGGTCACAACTCAGTAGTTTAGGAGTATAAGTCAATCTAAAATGTAAACATGATAATAATATCACATCCTATATATACAAGGGCAACATGATGGTCGGAGACAGGCAAAATCCCACTTACCAATATATGATATAGAAAATATTTGTCCTCAATGGCTTCACCAATGTATGCGGCGAAAGTAAGGTTTCCAAATGGTGATGACCAAAAATCCGGTACACACTAACTCAGAAAAGCTGCTTAAGTACACATCCTAAAATAGCCAGATAGTCCCAGTAACATCGTTTAAAGGAGAAGCGTATTCAAAGTTTCATTTAGCCCCCGGGGTTGCTCGCTACACGCTCTTACTATCCACTTTAATTTGCATATAGATTTGGAATTTATTTCCGCAACTCCCTTTATTTGGGTGTACTATACAAAGAAACTGGCCAGGCGACCTGTGGTGCTCTGATTGACGAAAATCTCAGAGATCAGAACACCATAGATCTTTTTTGTGATTTTCAGCTGCCTGGGATAGCCAGAAAAAGAAGCTAATTATCACCACAGACCTGCAAATGATTTGGGAATTTTCCATGTTTGAGTCATGCATGCACGGTCAGCTTTTCTATCTTTTTAAAAATACATTGCAAGAGGAGGGGAGCATGCAGGAAAAATACAAGAAGGTTTTGGGGAAAGGGGATATCATTCCTAACTTTGTTCATCATTTTTATTTGTCCATTCTTGTTCAGTTTCTTCATAGAAAGAGTCCAGGAAAAGTCCAGGCTTGGAGATCTATGCAAACATCCTTCCTGAGTGGGGATGGGAGAATTGGGCTTTTGGTGGGTAAATTCATAGGTAAAAGAGTCCAAACACAGGCTCCTTCCTTGGGAACCGAATGCCTCCGTGGGAATATTCCAATTATCCAATTTACCGTGAGAAACTAGGTCAATTGAGCTCGTTTGCAGCTATGGTGTGGGAAAAAAAGACTGGGAAAATATTATTTTTATAAAAATTGTTGCTCCCGGCGAGAAAAGGACATGAGGGAATATTCCAAGATAGCAGTTAATGTTGTATTTTTGCATAGAAAAATCTGGGACCAAAATGGGGGCGATCCGCCACCTTGCGGATACCCGAGATCTCGCGATTTCCTTTTCCGCGGTTCTTTGGAACTTAGCCTCCGCAGACCCGGGGTGCCTTAAGGGAGAGATCTTATCCTGGAGGAGCTGCATGGAAGACTAGCCAGGAAGGCTCATTTCTAAAGGATGTAGCTGACTGACTGACGGAGTCACATCCCAGGCAGAGAGCAAGAAGACAAGGGATTCTTAGGGGGAGAGAAACAACAGCAAGTCATTGGGATTCCGGCGCAGATGCTCCAGTTCAGATGGACGCGCTTTTGCCATGCATCAAACACAAGACACCCTCTCCCTCCATCTCCCCCATCAAGGGTTTACCTGAGTAGTGCATAGTGCCCTGCCAGTCCATCGCACCCCGGTTAGTTAGTTTTGTTAATGAGCCCCTCGCTCGCCCTCCCTCCCTCCCTCCCTCTTGCCTCATTGTTCTCTGCTCTTGTTTGGCTTGTTCCCTCTCTTTCAGGCCCGGATTACCCATAAGGCCAGGCTAGGCCATGGCCTAGGGGCGCATGCCGAGGGGGGCGCAGATCATGGACACCCCCCCCCCCCAAATGTTGAAACAAATAAAATGCAACGGCGCATGGAGATGAGGAAGGAAGCCGCTGCTCCTCGGCTACCTCTGCCTCATGCCGCTCTCTCCCGCTGCCAGCTGGGGCTCCAACCTGTTCGTGGAGCTGCTGGCTGAGAGAGGTGATTGACACAGACAGAGAAAGTGTATGTGTGAGAGAACGCGCAGTGTGCACAGGAGCCCGGGACCTCGGAGGGAGGGGGAAGCTCAGAAAGGAGGCAATCTGCGCAGGAGAAGAAGGAGCCAGGCAGAGCCTCCGCTCAGCGAACTCGGCAAGTGATTACAGGACAAGTGCTTGCCGCCGCTGCTGCTTCTTTCTCCAGCAGCAGCCAAATAAACATATAAGAATGCTTTACTTTACTTTATTTCGGATTTCTATGTCGCCAACTCCCGAAGGCTCGCGGCGGCTTACAAGAGCCGAAGGCACAATAAAACAGGCAGTAATACAATAAAAATGGTTAAAAACAGGTGAACACAACAGAGTAATAGCACAATAAGCAGTGGCACAATTGCAAAGCCTACCCACCAAAGGCCTGCCTAAATAGATGGGTTTAGCAAGCCCGTCTAAACGGGAGCAGGTCCTTCATTGCCCGGATTTCGGCTGGGAGGGCGTTCCACAGTGTGGGGGCTATCACCGAGAACGCCCTCTGGCGGGTGGAAGTCAACCGTGCTGCCTTTGCCGAAGGAACCTCCAAAAGGTCAGCATCCTCGGACCGTAGTGATCTCAAAGGGCAATATGGGGTGAGGCGGTTTCTCAGATACGCTGGCCCTAGGCCGTACAAGGCCTTAAAGGTAAGAACCAACACTTTGAAGGCGATCCGGTGCTCAATTGGCATGCCTATATGTCTTACTAGCTGTACCCGGCACGCGTTGCTGTGCCCTATTTAGGAGATGCGAGAAAGTCTGACTATGTAAGGGTTGGAATTGTTGTTAGTTATGGTGTTGTTGGGGCCATGGCTGTATCGTTGTGGGTTGTTCTGGTGGGTGGGATGTTGAAGTCCTGGGGAGTTGTTGGTGTGTGGTGTTGCTGGCGTTCTGCATAGCTTGTGGATATACAATGTTTTTTGTCTTTCCGTCTGCTGTGTTGATGTAGAGGTTGATGCTTGTGTGGGTGGGGTACTTTGGAAGTGAGTGGAGGTACTTGAAATCCCATTATCCATGGTGTGTCCTCCTCTGAACTGCAGTCGGATGAAGTGTGGGTCATGGGGGGCATTGTGTGCCAAGTTTGGTCTTTATTGGTCTTGGTTCTGGGCCACAGTGGTCTGTGGGGAATGATGGGTTTTGAAGTAGTACAAATCCCATTATCCATGGAGGTACTTCAAGTCCCATAATCCATGGTCCACCCTCCTCCAAACTGTAGTAGAATGTAGCATGGGTCATAGGGGCTCTGAGTGCCAAGGTAGGTTACTGTAAATTCAGGCCATACACAATGTCCCATGAGCTGGGGCCTAGTCAGGAACAGCAAGTTAATGAAGCCTTACTGTCAATTCAGGCCATACACAATGTCCAATGAGCTGAGGTGTAGTCAGGAGAATCAAGTTAATGAAGCCTTACTGTCAATTCAGAGTGTAAACAGCATTCCATTAAGTGAGGCCTAGTCAGGGAAATTAAGTTAATGAAGCCTTACTGTCAATTTTGGGCGTGGTCTGTGATTTGTAGGGGTGTACATTTTCTGTGGGAAGTGAATTGGGTGTTTGTGCCTCAGCCCTTTGCCTTATCCTCCTCTGACAGTTTATTATGGGTCGGAATGTTCATGTTGGGTGGCCAGTACAGGAGTTATGCAAATCCGCCCTTATTGGCAGCCAATCATGTTGTCAGAATGTAGAGGCTGGGAGAGTTGTTGGCAGCCCCGGAGGATGCTGGGAAATGTAGGTTTTTTTACTCGTTGTTTTGGGGGCCTTTTAGGTTTTGGGGGGGAAAGTTTCTTGGTTACAAACCTACCTTGCTTGAGGCCTATTTCTGTTGGCAAGTTTGGTGTTTCTGCATTGTAAGGTTTCTCTGTTTGGGACGGTCGTTCCATGACGGTAACCCCTTTATATAATATATAGACATTCCTGTAAGGATAACTCACGGTCAATCCAGTGGTTGTAAATAAACAGTCACTAGTCCCAATGGAAAAAGTTCTTATTTGGAATGCCAAAAGCCGCTGAATGCATAGCTTAACAGGGGGATGAGGGTGTGAACTGCCTGGAGACCCAGATGTGGGTGGAGTTACATTGGACTGTAGAGCTGGTAACCTATAGGTCTATCTGATCCACCGGCATCTCAATGAACTCTAGAGTTAGTAACTGATTATTCATCCAATTAGGCATTGAATAATAGCAACCCAGAAGGAGGCTGGGACACTGGAGCAAAAAAAAACCTATAAAAAAGGCATGCATCTTCTAATACCGCAACCTACACCCAGCTGACGTCACCGACCCCTACAAAGGTTCACCCCCCCCCCCAATTCTCCCGAGCCTCTCAGCGCCCCCTTGGCTCGCCTCACCGCTCACCAGGGGGCGCTATCGCCCACTTTGAGAATCAGTGGTATAGAGTGTTGGACTGGTTTGAATCCGAACCAGTCTGCACAAACAATGTCACCCTCCGCTTTGTATGGTCACATACAATTGGAGAGTGCCTAGCCTTTGCTGAGTGCCTTTGCTGATATACGCAAGGGCACATGTGCAACTTGGGTGAAAAAAGGGGATCTTGTCCTTTGCCGCTCATTCCTGCAAGTACTGCAGGCACATTTGCTGATGTCCTCAAAGGTGCCCAGAAACTGCCAGGTGTTCTCTGGAACTCTGTGACCTCTGCATACATTGGACATACTATAAAAATGGAAGATTGGGAGAAGATTTGGAACATTAAATTAAAATGTACATACTCGTGCGACCTCAAGGAAAATTGGTACAAGGTGTTACAAAAAGTGTTACAAAAACATTCAAAATCAACGTTGGAAATGTGAGACACATAAGGGCTCTTTTCTCCATACATGATGGGGATGCAAAATTGCAAAAGCTTATTGGAAAAGCATCCATGAAATTATGCAAGAAATATTGAAAATGAAATTTCAAATGAGGCCAGAATACCTCAGACTGCTACTGCTGCTGATCTGCCACAAGTGACCTGAAATCTTCCCACTCAGCTCTGCTGTTTCTGGACTACTTGTTCAAAGTGCTGGTGTTGACCTACAAAACCCTATACGGCTCTGGCCCAGTTTACCTGTCCAAACATATTCTCCTCTATGAACCGTCAAGAGTGTTAAGATCGTCTGGAGAGGCCCTGCTCTCGGTCCCACCACTTTCGCAGGCACGTCTGGTGGGGACGAGGGACAGGGCCTTTTCTGTGGTGGCCCCCCGGCTGTGGAATTCCCTCCCTCCTGACTTTTAGGAAGCAGATGAAAACATGGCTGTGCAATGAGGCCTTCACAGAATGAAGGAGGAGATCGCGAATTGACTAAAGTCGCTAACCACTAGATACGGACTGAATATATGGATTGAATTGAACTCGATTTTACTTGGCGAAAGGCTTTTTAAAGGTATTTATTGTATTGGTATTTGATATTTTTATTGTACATTTATGATGTTTTAGATTTTAAATGTTAGCATTGAATACTTGCTGCTTGCTGGTCTGAGTCCCTCTTCGGAGGTGAGAAGGCCGGGGTATAAAAGTTTTAAATAAATAAATACTTGTGAGTAGCAGAAGCCCCATTCCACCAGGGTGTGACTCAGGAACCTCCAAGGAGGGAGTTACTATAAAAGCTGAGTTGCACTAGGCCTGGCAAGGCCTCAGACTGCTACTGCTGCTGATATGCCAGAAGTGACCTGAAATCTTCCCACCCAGCTCTGCTGTTTCTGGACTACTTGTGAGTAGCAGAAGCCCCATTCCACCTGGATGTGACTCAGCAACCTCCAAGGAGGGAGTTGCTCTGGGTTGCCCTCTCTTCTGCTGCTTTTGCCTTCGCCTCCAGTTCCAGGCTGGCGTGTCTGGCGTTCAGCATCTGGCCTCGTTGACCAGCGTACTTTTGCTTTCGCCTTCCAACTTCCTGGCTGGAGCGATTTCTCCTGATCACTTTGGAGTCTTCATCAGCCTGAAGCTGCTGTGTGACGGGGGTGTTCTTATCTGAAGTGATCCAGCAGGCCTTGCTGGCGGGTTCCAGCTCAGCCATACCACCGCAGCTGAGTGACCATAGCCCATTGTGCTGGGAGGGCTCACCATCTTGGATTTTGTTTGTTTGTTATTGTCTATTGTTTGGTTTGTCTGTTGTTGTTGTGTTGTGTTTGTTTTTGTGTGTGGTGGTGTATGTGCGTGGATGTTGTGAGGTGGATGTTGTGAGGTTGTTGGTGCGTGAGTGTGGGGTTTTTGTTTCCGTCCATACCAAGTCACCTAGACGACACCATTGCCATTTTAGAAATCTTTTGGCATTCCAGTCCTTCCTGTAGGCCAGGGGTGCTCACACTTTCTCAGCATGCGAGCTACTCTTAAAGCAACCAAGTCCAAAAGACCCCGCTGCCGCGCGCTCCCGCTGCTGTTTTTTTGCCTTCGCAGCGCTTCTTCCGCCTGCGGGGCATTGCAGGAAGGAGAAAGCATGAGGCGAGGCATCCAGAGGGAGCGCTCCGCCCTGCCTGTCTCGCTGGCAACGGAGGCTGCACAGCTGCTTCTGGACGAGAGAGAGGCAGGGTGCTCCCTCCAGAGACCCCGCCTCGTGCCTCCTTCTTCCTGCAATGCCCCGCAGGCAAAAGAAGCACCACGAGAGCGGAAGCCAGCAGCAGGAGCGAAGATCTACTAGTAGCTCCCGAGCTACCTAATGAGCACCCCTGCTGTAGGCTATTGCTACCCTGCTAAATCAATAAGATCTATGCCCATTTGAGCCGGGCTGCCTCTGGACCTTTTGAGAAGCTGGTTTACTGTTGCGGAGAGGGGATTGCTGTAACTCCGGGTAGTGCCGGTTGGTTCTCCACGGATCGCTCAGGGGGGGGTGGGGGCTGTTGTTCCAAGACCTGGCCAGTTAAACTGCTCTTTATTTACATCTGTCTATAGTGCCAGGCATTAGACTATTCATCGCGAATGGACATTATTTATCATCTGACTACATCAATCATAGAACTTGTTGTTATATTTGTTGCTGTTGAGTTGCTGCAAATTTGCCTGTTAAGCCTGGTCCCTAATCTAGAGGCCTATTGTGATCTCCATTGCACTATTGAGTCGCACTTTATACTCTATAGGCCTGCCCTGCACTTTACATTGATTACTGTCTCCTATGCCATCTATGCTACTTCCAAGCACTTTGCACTTTAAAATTGTCCTTGCAATTTGTGCACTGCTTTTAGTACAAAGCAACCTGGAGGGAGACGAAGGTTGCCGGGGATCCAATGGGAAGGTCAATATTCAACCACCATGTACGAAACCAAGAACTGTTATATAATAAATGGTCTGGAGATGTGGTTAGGGAATAAGCAGGAGGGATGGGTCCCAGGTGGGGGGCTCCCATTGAGGTGGTGACTGGTAGGGGAAGATGCGGGAAAGGGAGACCCTATTCATCAATTCGGCCTAAAATTTGTGACAAATCCAAAACGTTCATTTGGCCTACTAATGAACACTCTAAATCATTGATTCGGCCAAAATTTATACAAGAACGCTAATAAATTTAAATCGGGCTCCTGACAAAGCTAAGTTGAGTACCCAGGAAGAAGGACCCTCCAGGCTGAGAGTGGTGCTGTGCAATGCCAGGTCAGTTAATGATAAAACATCAATTATCCAGGATTTAATCCTGGAAGAAAATGCTGACCTGGCTTGTATAACGGAGACCTGGTTGGATGAGGCTGGGGGTTAATCTCTCCCAGCTTTACCCACCGGGTTACTCCGTACAGTACCAATTGAGACCTGGAGGGCGGGGAGGTGGTGTCGCAGTGGTCTATAAGGATTCCATCCCCCTGACCAGGTGCCCCATCCCGCAGTCAACCACATTTGAATGTGTCGGTCTGAGGGTAGGTGACCGGGACAGGATAGGGATTCTGTTAGTGTACCGACCACCCCGCTGCACGGCAGTCTCCCTACCTGAGCTAGCTGGAGTGGTCTCGGGCCTGGCATTGGAGTCTCAACGCTTATTGTGCTGAGGAACTTCAATGTTCATGCCGAGACTGCTCTGTCAGGTGCAGCTCAGGACTTCATGGCTGCCATGGCAACCATGGGCCTGTCCCAATTAGTATCTGGTCCCACTCACACTGCAGGACACACATTAGATCTGGTTTTCTGTCAGGGATGGGATGGGAGGAAGGTGGTGGGGTGGAAGAGCTGACCATCACTCCATTGACATGGATCAGGTTTAGACTCACTGTGCCTTTCCACCTCCGCAGGGGTGGTGGACCCATTAGAATGGCCCACCCCAGGAGGCTTATGGATCCTAATGGATACTTGATGGCTCTTGGGGATTTTCCTGCCTCCTCGGCAAGTGACCCTGTTGAGGCTCTTGTCTCTCTCTGGGACAGGGAGATGACAAGGGCTATTGACACAATCGCTCCAGAACGCCCCCTCTCGAGTAACCGAGCTAAACCAGCTCCTTGGTTTACTGAGGAGCTGGCAGCAATGAAGCAAAAAAAGAGGAGGCTAGAGAGCATGTGGCGTCAAAAGAGGAGCAGATCAACCCAAGCATGTCTGGTCTCTTATCTTAGAACCTATGACGCGGCAACAAAGGGTGCACAGAATACATCTATTGCGGCCAAGGTTGCCACCTCTAAGAACCGTCCAGTGGAATTGTTCTGAGTGGTCAGAGGACTATTAAATCCGCCGCAGTGTGAGATCTCAGATAACTCGGAGGACTGCTGTGAAGAATTTGCTTGGTTCTTCACAGACAAAGTTGCTTTGATCTGTTCCAATTTTGATACCACTTTAACGGCAGTCTCTGAAGATGTGACACGAGCATCTGCTTGTCCGGTTTTAATGGATTCGTTTTAATTGGTTCAGCTCGAGGATGTGGACAGGATCCTTGGAGAGGCGAGGCCTACCACATGCATCCTAGACCCCTGCCCATCCTGGCTGATAAATGAGTGGGTTAAGGTGGTGGTTAATGCCTCCTTACAGGAAGGAAAAATTCCAGCCAGCTTAAAACAAGCTGTTATAAAACTGCTGTTGAAACAACCATCACTGGACCCCGCTCAATTAGTCAACTATCGGCCAGTTTCCAATCTCCCTTATTTGGGCAAAGTCATGGAATGTGTGGTGGCCTCACAGCTCCAGGGGTTTCTGGTGGGCACTGATTATCTAGATCCGGCACAGTCTGGCTTTAGACTGGGACATGAAACTGAGACAGCCATGGTCGCCTTGGTAGATGATCTGCGCCAGGAGCTCGACAGGGGGAGTGTATCCCTGTTGGTGCTGCTGGACCTCTCAGTGGTTTTCGATACTGTTGACCACAGTATCCTTCTGGGACGCCTTGCAGAAATGGGGCTTGGGGGTACTGCTCTGCAGTGGTTCCAATCTTTCCTGGAGGGTCGTTCTCAGAAGGTGTTACTGGGTGATACCTGTTCAGCTCCGCAACCGTTGTCTTGTGGAGTCTATTCAGTACTGTCCCCGATGTTATTCAACATCTACATGAAACCGCTGGGAGAGATCGTCCACAGTTTCAGAGTAAGGTGTTATCTGTACGTCCAGATCTGTCACTTCTGTTGAGTTTCTGTATTGACCTGAGTACTGTTTTGGTCAATTAAGCTGGCTCTCTGTAGTTAAAAGATTCCAAGAGTAATTTGTTTCAAAAAATAAAGCTATTTAAACAAAATATGTTCAGGCACAACAATAGACAGTATTAGCAACATAGCAACCTGCCTGCCACCTCAGGAGTAGAAGGAGGAAACACTGCTGCTCCCTCCCCCCAAGGCCAGCTAAGAGGAGGAAGGGGACTGAGGTAGAGACTTAAAACTTCAAGATGGCCACGCCGAGCAGAAGCAGGAACGCCGAGCTCCGCCGGGGCCTTGGTGATTCCACCTGTATAACAGCTTCGCTGGCGAGACTGACCACCCCTGGCAGAGAGGGTGCCCTCCAGAACCTCGGGGTGAGCCCTTGGCCCCTGGCGGACCTTCCATTCCCGCTAGAAGCCCTGCAGTTCGAAGCAGAGGCCGTCCTGGAAGTCGGCCTGGAGTCGGCCTTGGCAGCCAGGATCCAGGCAAGCTCGGGAGCCGCTGCTTTGCCGGGAAGGACTATTTTTAGGACTCGCCCGCCACAGTCCACAGTCCCCTGGCCGGGCTTGGGGACGGACGCGGAATTGGGGGAGCTGACACCGGAGCCCCCCACCCTTCTCGCCATCCAGTGGGAGGCCGCTGATCCTCTCCTGTTGGAGCCGATGGAGCCCAGGACCCGGGGCCTGCAGGACTCCATCCGAGAACTCACCTCCCTCCTCCTCACCTTTGGCCGGTTGGCTGGGCAGCTGGTTGCCCGGCTGGGGGAGGCCGGAGGGCTGGATCTGGGGCCGTCCCCTCCATCCCCCCGCTGTGGCGGAGAGGGCGTACACCGCCCCAGCCCCCTTTCGGGGACCCGGGTGGCGGCGGCTGGTGGTTCGCCAGATCCGCCATGTTCCGCGGGCCACGTCATGACATCCATGGACCCCGGGAGAGGAGAGGTGAGCGTGCCGCCTGCAGGCCCCCGGAGTGGACTGTTCCCAGGCCCCCCGGGAGGGCTTCGTTCGCCAGAGAAGCGGCAGGAGGAGGAACCCCCGGCGCTTTGCGAGCGAGCCTCCCAGGACGGACCAGCAGTCGGGAGCCCGCCAGCCGAGGAGGACGAGGAGTCGGTTGGGGTGGCGGCCCTCCCGTGGTGGAGCCCGTGGTGGAGCCCGTGGAGGGCTCTGGGCCCCCCAGAGCCTGCCAGAGCAGCTGTGGCTCCCTGGCTCCCCACCAAAGGCTCTAAATATCTCTCAGATCTTGGCAAAGGCCCCTGGGGAACGGCCCAGACGCCGTGCCTGCCGCCTCCCAGCTGACCTGCCGACCCAACTCCCCATGCCGCTGGAAAACAGCCAAAAGAGGACGAAGAAGAACCGACTAGGCCAAACTAGACGAAGACGGATTAGGATGAGGCGTGGCCGAGCTGCTGGACTACCGCATCAGCCACTGCCCCCTAAGACTGCCCAGTCCAGAGCCCCCGTGGCTACCAACAACCCAGGGCATGTGGAAACTACTAATGTTGGAGGTTCAGTCCTGGACTCCAACTCCTGGCCTCCTCTCCGCCTCTGTCCACTGCTCTGGCCAGCGCTGGGCCAATTCCTGCTAGCCCATTGCCAGATGCTCGGAGACCCCCCTCGTGGGATAGAGGGGAGAACATCGCTAACCTGCAAGCAGGAGCCGGCCGCCGCCGGAACGACCACCACTTTACGAGCATGGCCCCCCATGGTCCTGGCCCCCTCTTACCAGCACGGAACTCACCAACCACCCACGGCCCGCCATCCGGCGGCCCAGGACAAGGCCCTCGGAGGAGAGGGAAGGCCGGCAAGACCCAGAGGAGACCCTTTCGTTCACGGACCTTTTGGAGGGTGGGTTTCAGCTGGAAGGAGAACCACCCAGATTTGATCCCCGAACTGGCTCCGGCTGGTGGTACCAAGGGCACACTTAAAGGGCGGAATGGCCACCCCAGCAGATGGTTGGACAGGCTGCCCTCGGGGTCCCATCAGGGACATGGATATTCGGCTGACAAACGGACTCTGATGCCCCTCCCCGGGAATTCCCAGGTGTCTGGGGGGTCTGGGGTTGAGGGGCTGCCAGTAGAATCGGCGGTAAACAATCGGGATTCCCTGCAGGCCACCCCTTTTCACGGGGTGTGCCGGAAGCTGAACTCCCAGCCGACTCCTGCCATCCAGGTCCGTTGAGCATTCCAGTGATCTCGGGGCGGGGTGAGTACGGTAGGCGCAGGCCGAATGCGAACTTAACTGCGAGAACCGGACCGAGTCAAAGACGGACTCGGCCCGGTTCTGACCTGCGTCCTATCCCCAGACACGTTGTTGATAGACATCCAGCTTTCCCCCCTTCCACTCTGGTGCTGGTTAACGCCCGTTCCATCCGGAACAAGACTGCCATCGTCAGGGAGTTTTGTGAAGACCTCAAAGCGGACCTACTCTGTATCACTGAGACCTGGCTCCAGGAGAGCAATTCCATCTGCCTCCAGGAAGTGGTCCCCCCTGGTTATGTTGCCACGCACCAGAATAGGAACGAGGGATGGGGGGTGGGGTGGCAATACTCTCCCGTGACGGATTACACCTTAGAGCGATCCCTGCGCTGGTCACCTCAGGATTAGAGAGTGTCGGCCTGGTGTGGGAGTCCCCGGAGAGCCTGGCGATTCTGCTGGTGTACCGTGCGCCTAGCGCACCAACAGAGAGCCTGGCGCGGTTGCTCGAGACTGTGTCGGAGTGGGCATTGAGGTTTCCCAGACTTATTGTTCTGGGTGACTTCAATGTCCACGCCGACGCAGCCTCTGTTCCACCTGCAGCTGCGGACCTAATTTCGACCATGGCGACATTAGGCCTCTCCCTTTGTAGCTCGGGACCCACACACTCGGCCGGGCACACTCTCGACTTGGTGTTCAGCGCGGGGGTTCAAGTGGACCTAGCCTCCGTAATAGAGGTTCCATGGTCGGACCACTGTGCTCTAAGGATCTGGGTTGAGCAACCGCCCCCCCCCCATGCAAGGGCGCCGAACAGATTTTCGTTCGCCCAAAGAGACTTATGGAACCCGAAAGGTTCCTGAATGCTCTGAGGGATCTGGAGTCTATCAGCGTCTCAGTCGATGAGCTAGTCCAGGCCTGGAACACCTCGTTAGCTAGAGCTCTCGATGAGATTGCCCCTAGGCGTCCTCTCCGACCCCGCAATCATCGGTCCCCCGGTATACAGGGGATCTGAGGGCCATGAAGCGGGAGAGGAGACGGCTAGAGTGGGAGGAAACTCCGTGACGGAGCCTCAGTATCAGCTTATAAGCTAATTAAAGAGTCTTATGAGCATGCTGTCAAGGCGGCCAAAAATGTGTACTTTTCCGCCCTGATAGCGTCTGCTAACTCACGCCCGGCCCAATTGTTTAAGGTAATTCGGTCTTTGACGACGGTCCCTACCGTCCCAAAAAATAGTGATCAGGCCCTCACTGCCGGTGCTTTTCAGAGTTTCTTCACAGACAAGATACTGAGCCTCCGCCGGGACCTTCCGGCCACAGTTGATACAGTAAGAGAGCTCGAGACTCCGTGGCCCTCCGCCGGGCCCACCCACGACCAGTTTCGGCCACTGGACGCAGACGCTGTTGATAAGATAGTGGCTGAAACCCGTCCCACCACCTGCTCCCTCGACCCGTGCCCCTCCTGGCTTGTTAGATCTTGCCTGGAGGGGTTACGTGGGCCTCTGTTGAATATCATAAACAGCTCCCTTGAGCAAGGAGTCTTTCCAGAGTGCTTGAAAGAGGGGGTGGTAGCTCCATTACTGAAGAAACCGTCATTGGACCCTGCGGTTCCCTCCAACTACCGCCCAGTGTCGAATCTTTCGTACCTGGGCAAGGTAGTTGAGAGGGCAGTAATGGAGCAATTGCAGTCCTTCTTAGATGATGCAACGTGGCTAGACCCCTTCCAGTCCAGCTTCCGTTCGGGGCACGGGACGGAGAAGGTCCTGGTCTCCATCACAGACCAACTCCGCTGCCAACTCGACCAAGGCGGGTCTGCGCTGCTCGTGTTATTGGACCTCACGGCAGCGTTTGACACGGTCGACCACAATCTATTGATCCACCGCCTGGCCATGGCTGGAGTGAGGGGGACTGCCCTTAAATGGCTGACCTCCTTCCTCCGCCAGCGGTCTCAGCGTGTGAGGAGGGGCGAGGTGGTCTCCGAGGGCTCCCCATTCGTTTGCGGCGTTCCTCAGGGGGCCATCCTCTCCCCTCTGTTATTTAACATCTACATGCAGCCGCTTGCACAGCTGGTGCGGAGTTATGGGCTGGTTTGTCACCAGTACGCTGACGACACCCAGCTCATTCTGAGGATGGAGGGCAGGCCGGAGCCCGTCACCGATAATTCCAGCACTGCCTCGAAGCCATTACTGGATGGCTGCGAGCCAGTAGGTTGAGGGTGAATCTGGCGAAGACGGAGATCTTGTGGCTGGGTCGCCCGGGCGGGGTGGGTGCCCGGCTTCCGACCCTGGACGGTGCGGCGCTGTGCCCAGCGCCGTCTGTGAAGAGCCTGGGGGTCCACCTGGACTCCCAGCTGACCATGGAGGCCCAGGTCTCTGCGGTCAGCAAGCCTGCTTTTTTCCACCTCCGCCAGGCAAGGAGGCTGGCCCCCTACCTCTCCCGGAACGACCTGGCCACGGTGATCCAAGCCACGGTCATCTCAAGGCTAGATTACTGTAACGCGCTCTACGTTGGCCTTCCTCTGTCGTCGATCCGGAAGCTCAAGCTGGTGCAGAACACTGCCACCCGGCTCCTGTCTGGCACGCCAGCAGGTTGCCGTATAACACCCGTGTCAGAACTGGGAAATCTGAGCTTTGAAGAAGTTCAGATTCCCAGCCTGCCATGAGGCGGTAATGACCTTTGTCCCAGTTCTGTGGGAGCTGTGCTGACCTTTGCTCCAGTTCCTGAGGAGCTGTGCTGTGTCATTCTGGAAGTGATGCAACTTTCAGGTGCCTGCTGAGTCCCAGGGGAAGTGAGGTAACCTCCTCTGGACATGGACATTGGACACTGTTCTAAATAGGCGGACTCAGAGACTTATGAGGTCATATCCTCTGGACTATGGGAACTGCTGACTCACCCGGATATGGTGCAACCCTCCTTGGACATTGCGTGGGCAAGGGGAGGGGGGGTTGGGGTATAAAAGGTGTGTTTGGGTGGCGGGACTTTGCTTTAGCTTCACAAGTTTTGTACCTGCAATAAAATTGTGTTGGACCGTGCTACTATCTACGCGTGTTTCCTTACTGAAATTGGAGAGTCATTACAACCCGTCTTGCAGGATCTGCACTGGCTGCCTATTGAACACCGGATCGCCTTCAAAGTGTTGGTTCTTACCTTCAAGGCTCTGTACGGCCTGGGGCCAGCATATCTGAGGGACCGCCTCACTCCCTATTGCCCATCGAGATCACTACGGTCTGAGGATGCCAACTTCCTGGAAATACCATCAGCAAAGTCGGCACACCTGACATCTACCCGCCGGAGGGCGTTCTCCGTCATAGCCCCCACGCTGTGGAACGCCCTCCCGGCCGAAACCAGAGCCCTGAGGGATTTACTCCCATTCAGGCGGGCCTGCAAAACCCATCTGTATAGGCAGGCCTTCGGAGAGTAGGCCCGCGTGCTCTGGGTACTGTGTTGTGGCTCCTGTTGCTGCTCCATTTGTTTTATTGCCTGTTCTGCTATTGCTCTAATTGTTCAATTGTTTTATGTTTTTAATCTTTGTTTTTATGCCCCTGGCTCTTGTGAGCCGCCGCGAGCCCCCGGGAGTCGGCGGCATAGAAGCCTCAATAATAAATAAATAAATAAAACAGTCTTACAGTTTAGTTCCATAAGAACAACATAAACCTTCCGTCTTCTTTTCGACGTCTTCTGCAAAGTTGCTGGCTTCTTCAAAACAAAATTCCTCACCCAAGGTCAGTCTCTCAGCTGCCTTATTTTATACAGGAATAGCTGCAAAACACCTACAGCTGTGACTTTTACCAGCACCTTCTAGAGGCTTCTGGCTTCAAGTAAGTTTGTAACAAACTTACTCCAAGTAGTCCCATTTAAACTTAATACATATTTTACATTATTCTTACATTTTACAATATAATTTGCCCACTTACATTTTTAATCTCAACAGGCTCCTTTCTAATTATATTGTGCAAATGATAACTAAAAAACATTTAAACACAACAGACTACATTTTATGCACTAACAGCAATTAACCCCATTTTTGCACATAACACTTTATGTTGCATGGCTGGTAAAGCTTTGGTGAATATATCAGCAACATTCTCTTCAGATCTACAGTACTGTAGAACAATCACACCTTGTTTTAACAAATGCCTCACATTCTGATATTTTACTGCAATGTATTTCATTTTGCTTTTCATGCTCTCATTCATGGCCAAAGCTATGCAGGTCTGTGAGTCTTCATTCACCACTATGGGTTTTTCAAACTTTAAACCCAGGTCAACTAACAACTGCTGAATCCAAATTAACTCATTCTCTACTTCCGAAAGAGCAGCAAATTCTGATTCCGCTGTAGACACAGCAACCGAACTTTGTTTTCTGGATCTCCAACAAATGGGTTTGTCCCCATACTTGACAAAATAACCTGTCACTGATTTCCTGTCTCCCTCATCAGCAAACGAACTGTCAACAAAAACTTCCAGCTTCTCACTTTCCAACAAAGGATAAAACAAACTATAACTCACAGTTCCTTTTAAATACCTAAGTACTCTCTTCAAACCCAACCAATCTTTGGTTGTAGGACAAGCCACTTTTCTACTTAAAATGCCAACTGCATAAGCAATGTCAGGCCGTGTCCAGTTTGCAATATGCAAAACACTACCTATCACTGAATGGTACAACTGTACATTAGGAAAACGTTCTTCACATGTCTGACTCAAAAAATCTTCAATCATTGGAGTCTGTACTGGATTTGGATCTTTCAGCCCAACTTTTCAATCAACGGATGTATCTTCTTTTTCTGACTAAGGAACACACCTTGAGTGGAATTCAACACTTCTACTCCAAGATACTCTTTAACACTTCCAAGATCTTTCAACTTAAAATACTTACTTAATTCCTTAAAAACTTTATTAAGGACGTCATCTGACTTAGCCACCAAACACAGGTCATCTACATAAATTAAAATAAAGACTTGTTCTACTCATTTACTTCTTGTATAGACACATAAATCAGCCACACTAGAAACAAACCCTAATTTCAACAAAACTTCATTGATGCACAAATGCCAACATCTGGCTGACTGACGTAATCCGTATAAGGCCTTTCTCAGCCGATACACATTGTTGTGGCTGACTTTACAACCTGGTGCAGGTTCTAAGTAAATCTCTTCATCAAGTTTAGCATTCAAATAGGCCGTCTCAAAATCAAAATGTCTCATTTTGAAATCATACTGTTCTGCTAAGGCCACTAACATCCTCAATGACTGCCTTCGCAGTAGGAGCAAATGTTTCATCATACGACTCATGCATAACCTGTGAACAACCCTGTGCAACTAATCTTGCCTTGTATTTAAAAGAACCATCAGACAATACCTTTTTCTTGAATACCCAACGGGAACTGATTACTGGTTTCCCAACAGGTCTGGACACAATCTCAAAAACTCCTAAATCAACTAAAGATTTATACTCAGTGTCCATAGCCTTTTTCCAGTGACCTCTTTCCACTGAATCACATTTCAACACATCACTGTACGTTCGAGGCTCAATACACACACCTTGATCCTCTTCAGTCAATACACACTGTACCATGAACCTATCTGGTGGCACTCCTTTATTGGAGCGCTGACTTCTTCTCAGAACTAATTCAGGTTCCACTTCAACCTCAACACTTTCCTGTTGATCACTGCTAGCCATTTCTTCAGGTACAACAGCAGACTCCTCAGACACTTCTTCAACTACTTCTGCTTTTATCCCACTACTGGGCCCAGCTATTTTAGCTAACTCTGAACCCTGGGATACTGATCTCTGATGAAATGGGAAGAATACTTCAGAATTTTGATGAATATCAACCCATCCCTGATGTTTCTCAAAATTCGCACTTCTTGAAATCAAAACCTTTCCATTTCCTAAATCAAAACGAAAACCTCTAGTTTTTCAGCATAACCCAAAAATCTTAGATTCCTCCACTTACGTTGATTCTTATTCCTACACTGTGATGGAATATGAACATTGGCAAAACATCCAAAATTATGAAAATACGAAAAAATAGGTTTCCTTTTGAACAATAGGAAATATGGTGTTTCATTTACTACTGAACTCCATGATCTGTTAACAATGTGTACAGCCATATTTATAGCTTCTGCCCAGTACTTTTCACTCATCTTTGCATCATTTAACATACAATTTTTCATTGTTTTTAAGACCCCGATTTTTCTTTCTGCCGTGCCATTTTCTTCCGGGCTGTATGGATTCGTAAGTTGATGTCGAATTCCAGTGGCAGTTAACCAGTTCTCTAACCACTTCACAGTGAACTCACCACCCCTGTCTGTCTGGAAACACCCCACCTTGTGGTTAAAACTCCTTTCAACCATGTTAACCCATTCCTTTATTTTGTACCCAGCTTGGGACTTTTGTTTCAAAAAATAACAATAAGTATAGCGGGTAAAATCATCCACTAGCACAAGAAAATAAGATGCATTTCCAAAACTCTTGCACATTGGACCCGCCAGATCTATATGAACAAGCTCAAATGGCTTTGTTGTTTGCCTATTGCTTTGCTTTGGAATGGAACACCTTTTCCTTTCTCCTAAGAACAGACAGCACAGTCCAAATAATTATCACAGGACTTAAGTTTTAAATTGGTTACTTTAGCAAGCTGTCTTATAGCTTTAAAGCTAACATGTCCCAACACTCTATGATAATAGTGAATACACTCATCATGAAGAGGCTTGTTTTCAGTTCCTTGCACTTTAAACACTTTCTCTCCTAGGAATCTGGTACATTTTGTTTACCAATCTGCCCGTAACACAATGCTTTCCTTTAAAGGACACTTCACATTCTTTTGCCCTAAAACACACTTCATACCCTTCAGCACATAGGCTGGAAATGCTAATTAAACAAAAATCCAATTTCTCAATTAACAAAACCTTTTTAAGCATTCTATTTAACCCAGGTACATAAACATCCCCCAGGATCTCACATTTAATTTTTGACCCATCTGCAAGAGTAACACTTGTTACTTCAGCTTTTTCCACATTTTTTAACAATTTTCTATCATTTACACAATGCTCTGTACACCCAGAATCTAACAGCCACACAGGACTTTTTATATTCTCCTCTTTAGTACTTCTTGTTACCAAAACATGAGCACCCCTATTGGAAGAAAAACCCTTCCCTTTGCCTGCTTTTTTCATTTTATTGGGACAATCTCTTATTACATGAGAAACTGCTCCACATCCATAACACCTTCTAACACTATATACTGCTCCTGACTATGTCACGAACGCCGACTTAGAACTGCCCCTTTAACACACACACGGAGACGTAGCAAAGGCTAACTACTTTATTGAGTAAAAAACAGTCCAAAAGGTATATAGTCCAATAAATGCAAGTGTTCAAAGTATAAAGTCAATAGTCCAAAGTATAATGGCAAATAGCTTGAAGCGAGGCAAGGCTCCGCAAACCAATGCGGATCAGGAAACAGGACAAGGTTTCGCAATCCAATGCGAATCAGGAACCAGGGCAAGGTGCCGCAAACCACTGCGGCTCAGGAAACAAGGCAAAGGCAAGGCAAGACTTGATGACCACTGTTACTTGTGGTCCCACTCCGCTTCGCGCCTATTCAGTATAGACGTGGCCGGAGAACTGAGGATCAGTTCCCACGGGGCCGTACTTAATCCCTCGGCCGGGACCCCCGACGATCTAGGGCCCGGCGCCTCCAGTCTCTACTTTCCGAACGGTGACGGTCTAGGGACAGATGCCAGCTCCTCCTGCCCTCCTCTATGTCCCTGCGCCTGTTATGAGAACGGCCCCGCTCTTCCAGCCTAGTATCGCTATCTTCCTGAGAAGTAGCCTCCCCCGAAGTTTCCCATCCGCTAGCCTCCATCTGCTGCTCGGCCAGCTCCTGGGAACCTCGGCCATTTGGGAATTCATAACTATCTCCGCTATCTGCTTCACTGCCTCCCATCTCCACCTGGTCCGCTCCTTCCCCGGGAGAATGCTCCCATTCGAAATCCCAGGCTAAACTCTCTGGCGGTGGACTGGGCAAAGGCACAGCTGACCAATCTTGCTCTGGGCCTTCCAACTCATCCTCCGAATCCCTTTCAGCCTGTGCGGGTCCCAATGCCAACGGGACCCCCGGTGCATTACCCCTCCCCCGTGGCCCGGGCGGACCCATGGGTGCTACACTATCCCCCCCTCAGGGCCCCCCCTGGGCCGCCCCCGGGGCTTGGGCTTGTCAGGGTAGTTGCGGTGGAAGCGAGCCACCAACTCCGGGGCGTGAACATCTCGAGCCTTGACCCAAGCACGTTCTTCCGGGCCAAACCCCTTCCAGTCAATGAAGTACTCCAACTTCCTGTAGCGGAGGCGGGCATCCAAGATGTCCTGCACCTCGACCTCCTCCCCCGCCCTCCCGCATCACAGGGGAGGAGGCGGCTGCGTCACGTCAGGCCGCACCCCTTCGCTGGCGGAGCAACGAACGATGAAACACCGGGTGGAGTTTCATGTCCGCTGGGAGTTGTAGTTTGAAGGAAACAGGCCCCACCTTCTCCAAAACCTTGTAGGGACCCAAAAATCTCGCGTCCAGCTTGCGGGTGGGTCGCTGCGTGGGCAAATTCTTGGTGGACAGCCAAACTTTATCCCCCACAAGGATGTCAGGGCCCTCCTGGCGCCGCCGATCAGCCATCCGCTTGTAGTCAGCTTTCGCCTGGTCCAATTGAGTACGTAGCAAGTCTTGGAGTGCAGTGAGCTCTCGAAGCCAATCCTTAGCCTCGGAAACATCCGCGGACGGGTCCACCGGCGGGTAGAACCGAGGGTGGTGTCCGTAGTTGGCAAAGAAAGGAGTCTCTTTGATGGATTCCTGCGTCGCATTGTTGTAAGCAAACTCTGCCAAGGACAACAGGGACGCCCAATTGTTTTGCTGATAGTTGACATAGCAGCGCAGATACTGCTCCAAGGTGGCATTGACCCTTTCGGTCTGGCCATCGGTCTGCGGGTGATGAGCCGTGGACATCCGCACATCAATCCCCAGCAACTTCTGGACGGCCTTCCAGAACTGGGAAGTGAATTGGGTGCCCTGTCAGTCACCAGGCTCTGTGGAAGTCCATGCAGCCGAAACACATGTTGCACAAACATATCAGCAGTCTCTTTGGCGGTAGGCACCCCCACACAGGGGATGAAGTGACCCATCTTGGTGAAACAGTCCACCACGACTAGTATCGTGGTGAAGCCCTTGGACTTGGGGAGGTCAGTGATGAAATCAGCCGAAATCATCTTCCAAGGGGCAGAGGGGGTCGGAAGCGGCTGGAGCAAACCAGCCGGCTTGCCCCCCTGGTTCTTAGCCCGATGACACACAGGGCAGGATCCCACATAGTCCTCCACATCCCTCGCACTTTAAGCCACCAAAAGTCCCGTAGGACCAGTTGGAGTCTTGAAAAGCCCAAAATGGCCTGCGGCCCGGCGATCGTGGCAAAGCTTGAGAATGTCCTCCCGCTCGGGCCCAGGGGAGACATAGACAGAGTCCCGGTGGTAAAGTACCCCATTCTTTACCTGAAACGGAGCCGAAGGCCCCTTGGTCAGTTGCTCCTGCACCCACGGGTCGGTCCGCTGGCGAGCCTGGACCCGCACACTCAAGGGTCTCTTGTCGCCAGGGGCTGGCGGAGCCACCGGAGGGTTGACAGGACGCGCCCGAGCAGCCGCAGTTCTCCGCTTTAAGCAACCGGGCCTCGGACGGCCCGTCGCCCTCACGAACATACTCCGGCTTTCGGGACAGCGCATCAGCTTGCTTGGTCTGCTTGGGGTCACATAGTGAATGCGGAAATTGAATCGCTCAAAGAACAGGGACCATCTCTGTTGCCTCTGGTTCAATTTGCGCTGGGACTTCAGATGCTCCAAGTTCCGGTGGTCGGTGTGAACCTCCACCGGGAACTTGGCCCCTTCAAGCAGGTGTCTCCAGACCTCGAAAGCCACCTTGATGGCCAACAGTTCCTTCTCCCAAATGGTGTAGTTCTTTTCCGGAGCCGTCAGCTGCCGGGAATAGTAGGCACAGGGCAACAAGTCCGTCCCCTGCGGCTGTAGCAGGATCGCTCCCACCGCCACATCCGAAGCATCGGCCTGGACGATGAAAGGGGTGCGGGGTTGGGGTGCTGCAAAAGCGGCTGGGTGGTGAACAGCTGCTTCAATTTGCGAAACCCCACATCGGCCTCCGGAGTCCACCGGACGGCACCTTTCCCCGCAAACACTGGGTGATCGGATCAGCCCACTTGGCAAAGTCAGGAATGAACTTTCTGTAGTAGTTGGCAAAGCCCAGGAATCTTTGAATGTCTTTTTTGCTAGCAGGGGGTGCCCAGTCAACCACGGCTTGGACCTTGGTGTCATCCATGGCAATGCCCGTAGGTGAGATACGGTAACCCAGAAAGTCCACCTCACGCAAGTCGAAAGCACATTTCTCCAGCTTAGCATAGAGCCCGTGGGCCCGCAGCCTCTGGAGCACCTCCTGACATGGCGATCATGGGTCGCCTGATCCGGGGAAAAATCAGCAGGTCGTCTAGGTAGACCGCCAGGTAGCGGTCCAACAGGTCTCGGAAAATGTCATTCATGAAATGTTGGAAACAGGCAGGGGCGTTGCACAAACCGAATCCCATCACCAGGTATTCAAAACTGCCCCACTTGGTCTGGAAGGCCGTCTTCCATTCATCACCCTGGCGAATCCGGACAAGGTTGTAAGCCCCCCAGTCATAGGGCCGGTGCGGAGGCAAGCGTTCCGCCTCCTTCTCACTGAAGACATCCCAAAATCCGGCATACTTCTTGGGCAGGGTGGCCACATTCTCCACTTCTTGGGCCAGGCACGCCCGGGCCGTCATGCAGTGGCCCTGGCAATGGTCCGAAGAAAAAATTAGCTGCCTCTTAGCCCAGGAGATCTGGGGGTCGTGGAGCGCGAGCCACACAATGCCCAGGACAATGGGGAAATCTGGGAGCTTGGTCACAAGGAAAGAAATGTCCTCTTTATGGGAGCTAGTCCACATCCTGGTAGGAGCCGTATACTGAGTTACAGCCCCTGTTTTCAGGACTCTCCCATCAATGGTTTGGACACCCTTGGGCTCTTGGAGATCAAGAAAATTTAATCCGGCAGACTTGGCATAGTCCGCATCGATGAAGTTGTTGGTGGCCCCGAGTCTATCATGGCGTGGACCATCATCGGCCCCCTTCTCGGCGACCACAAACTGACCATTACAAGGAACAATTGTCCAGTCTTGGGTTCAGGGGGAGGTTAGCGACGGCGGCCGAGTGAGCGAACCCTCTTACACCCGGCCGGTCCCTTCCCCCGTCGCCTGAATGGCTTCTTCGGCCTCTGGGGCCCCTCCGAGGGCGGCAGAGGCTCGAGGGGTCTTGCCACGCGGTTTCTGGGGCACTCCTTAGAAAAATGTCCAGCCCCCCCGCAGTACCAGCACAAGTTGAGGCGCTGACGCCGTGCCTTCTCCGCTTGGTCTACCTTGGGCCGAACTGTACCCAACTGCATGGGCTCCGGGTCATCCGGGCCTGCCGGCACTGGCAATTGCCGGGGTTGAAACTGTCCAGCCCCTTCCTTCCGCGCCACTGGTTTCTCCATCACGCCCTTGTCCCACCGCCTCCTGGTCTGCAGTCCCGCTTCCATCCGAAGGCTCAAGGTGATGGCAGCCTCCAGATCCGCGGGCCGTGGATGTTTTATCATCTCCTGTTGCAGTTCCGACGGCAGTCCCGCAATGTAGTGATACCGCAACGACGGCAGACCCCACTGCGTCTGGGAAGCCAGAACTCGAAAGCGGGAGATGTACTGGGATAGGGAGATATCCTTACACGTCAGCCTGGCCAGATCCCTCTCAGCCAGTTCCTCATTCACCGGGCCCCCATGTTTCCCTGATCGCATCCAGGAAAGCCTGCAGCGTGTTGGTATGGGGGACTGCGCCCGGATCAATGCGGTGGCCCACGCTGCCGCAGACCCGTCCAGCAGATTGAAAACAAAAACCACCTTGGCTCGATCGTTGGCGAACTCGTTGGGGCGTTGCTCCAAATAAAGTTCCACTTGGCAAACAAAAACCTCCACCTGGGCCGGATTGCCATTGAAGCGGCCGGGTGGGCTCACCCCCCGGGTGCCGTCCGGCCCGGGTCCGCAGCTCCCCCTCTCGTTGCATCTCTTGCACCTGGGCATCGGTCAGCTGTGCCATGGCAACAGTGGGGACGATGGGAGCCTGGGTGCGCTGCCTGCGGTTCCTGGTACGTCCCGTGGTGCGAAAGGGGTTCGAGGAGTTCTCCGGCCAACTGTCACGAACGCCGACTTAGAACTGCCCCTTTAACACACACACGGAGACGTAGCAAAGGCTAACTACTTTATTGAATATGAAAACAGTCCAAAAGGTATATAGTCCAATAAATGCAAGTGTTCAAAGTATAGAGTCAATAGTCCAAAGTATAATGGCAAATAGCTTGAAGCGAGGCAAGGCTCCGCAAACCAATGCGGATCAGGAAACAGGGACAAGGTTTCGCAATCCAATGCGAATCAGGAACCAGGGCAAGGTGCCGCAAAACCACTGCGGCTCAGGAAACAAGGCAAAGGCAAGGCAAGACTTGATGACCACTGTTACTTGTGGTCCCACTCCGCTCGCGCCTATTCAGTATAGACGTGGCCGGAGAACTGAGGATCAGTTCCCACGGGCCGTATTTAATCCCTCGGCCGGGACCCCCGACGATCTAGGGCCCGCCCCCGAAGTTTCCCATCCGCTAGCCTCCATCTGCTGCTCGGCCAGCTCCTGGGAACCTCGGCCATTTGGGAATTCATAACTATCTCCGCTATCTGCTTCACTGCCTCCCATCTCCACCTGGTCCGCTCCTTCCCCGGGAGAATGCTCCCATTCGAAATCCCAGGCTAAACTCTCTGGCGGTGGACTGGGCAAAGGCACAGCTGACCAATCTTGCTCTGGGCCTTCCAACTCATCCTCCGAATCCCTTTCAGCCTGTGCGGGTCCCAATGCCAACGGGACCCCGGTGCATTACCCTCCCCGTGGCCCGGCGGACCCATGGGTGCTGCTAATACTCCATGCACATATGCCAGCTGGGAGTTGTCCACACACAACAAGATTATTGCTAGTGCTTTATCATTCGCCCTCTTCACAGCCGCTGTGGCGTCATCTGCTAAAGGCGATGATGTAACATCCCATAAATCTTCCTGATGAGCACACTTTTCATCTTTATGGCCCAAGTAGCATAATTGGAGGCTGTAAGACGCTCCAACGCCAGACCGCCCAGGGAAACGGATGATAAACTCATCTTCACAAGAATGTCTTTTCTTTGCAGCTCTTGTATACTGTCTGTGCCAAAAAAACAACTAACAGAGAGTAAGGAAATACTTGACCAGCTTCCAACAAAAACAGAAACTCCAACCATCCTCTGCTACCACCTGTTGAGTTTCTGTATTGACCTGAGTACTGTTTTGGTCAATTAAGCTGGCTCTCTGTAGTTAAAAGATTCCAAGAGTCATTTGTTTCAAAAATAAAGCTCTTTAAAACAAAATATGTTCAGGCACAACAATAGACAGTATTAGCAACATGTAAAACAAACAGTCTTACAGTTTAGTTCCATAAGAACAACATAAACCTTCCGTCTTCTTTTCGACGTCTTCTGCAAAGTTGCTGGCTTCTTCAAAACAAAATTCCTCACCCAAGGTCAGTCTCTCAGCTGCCTTATTTTATACAGGAATAGCTGCAAAACACCTACAGCTGTGACTTTTACCAGCACCTTCTAGAGGCTTCTGGCTTTCAAGTAAGTTTGTAACAAACTTACTCCAAGTAGTCCCATTTAAACTTAATACATATTTTACATTATTCTTACATTTTACAATATAATTTGCCCACTTACATTTTTAATCTCAACAACTCCTTCCCACCTGTCACTAAGGAGGCTGTCCAGACTTTGAACCGGTGCTTGGCCGCTGTGTCGGACTGGATGAGGGCTAGCAAATTGAAAATCCAGACAAGACAGAGGTCCTCCTAGTCAGTCGAAAGGCCGAACAGGGCATAGGGTTACAGCCTGTGTTGGCAGGGGTTGCACTCCCTGAAGAC